>JAKWJD010001758.1:3885733-4485733 GCA_027705065.1 Solanum peruvianum | reverse complement strand
ATGTTAGTTGGGTGTTTATTTGTTGTGATTGTAGGAAAAACCCATCTTTACTGTTTACAATTTTTCAATTGAGGAACAGCCCATATTTATAGAGGAAAGATGGAAAAAATAAACTGGGGGCTGACATTTGATTTTTAAGGAAAAAGACATAAATACTCCTTTGAACTAAGACCAAAAACTTAGGAACAAATCTTTTCTTTACGCGGTTCTACTACCTCCAGATTGTTTGAATTTTTAATCCCGCAAGTTGTTGTTACAAAGTTGCAGACTTCTTAAGTCATAGTGTATCAAGATTGATTAGCGGAATAAATAATCATTGCAAGTTCAATTGAGACAACCAAATGTTAGTTGCATTGTGAATGGAGGATTAACAAATTCCATTTAAATAAAAAGGAACTGATTCAACAACTATCAAACTATCTCAGTTTATGAGTTCCTATGAAATCACAAATGTATTAAACATGTTTATTCCTAAAACATGAATTTTATAAACGTTCAGAACATGAAACAAAGGATTTTACTTTTCAAAATATAAACTATAACGTTCTGCATTTGGATGATGGCATTAGATTGTTAGAATGTATGCGTCCACGAGTAATCACTGCACCAGGTCCTCCAACAGAATAATAATGCAGAAAATAAATAACTCAAAGTAAATCAAGCACAAGGATTTAACGTGGAAACCTCCTTGCTTAAGGGAGATGAAAATCACAACCTGTACTCACAGGATTTCAACCCAAACCCCATTTCACTCAAAACGGAGCGAAACTTCAAATTACAAACTCTTCCAACCTAGGATTTAAACTCTTAATCCTTCCCCCTTACTGTAGCAACTCTACTACAAAGGAAACTAAGCAATAACTTTATTGCCCACTAAATTCAACTAACTCTAGTTGATCTAGACTTTAAGAACCCAACAAGGCTAGCTCTAGCCACCAAGTACAGTTCTCAAAGATAAGAGAAGAACAAATTGCAGCAACTCTGCTGCACCCACACATCCAGTGGCGGACCTACCCTTGGTCAGAAAAGAGACTAATATAAAATGGACACAAACCCTTGGGACCGAGCCATTGGCTGAGCCTGATGCTATGAAAAGACATGCACCAGTCACAACAAAAGTTGGCAGTTGTGGCAACTTTTAGACAACGGTCTTTTTGTCTTTTTCACGTACACAATCTCTCCTCGACCAGGTCCTTTGTTAGAACCCGAAGTTTGTAAAATCATCAAAACTTCATATCAGCTCCAAAATAACATAGATGGTACTAAAAATAAGCTTTAGTTCCCTGCATATGCAAGATAAAATGTAGAAGTCATCATCTTAATTAGAAGGAAGTAAGATTTAAGAAAGATGAGAGAATCGAAGAACTGATTACAACTTACTTTAATTATAGAAGTCGACCTTAAGAGAGATGTCCCGCAATCACAGAAATTGTTAAGGGTAATCCTTGACATTTTTCTACTATTTCTTTTCCAATTTCATCCAATTCAGGAGGATGTTCATATTTTTGTCCAAACACCTTATCACAAAGTAACCTCCAACCATTTTCTAAACTCAAACGGCTCATTGCATGAGGACTACAAGTACTTGCATACATCGCTACCTCAGTTTCCCTAGTAGTCAATAAGATTCGACTCCCATTTTTGTAATTTGGAAATATTCCTCGTATGCTATCCCAAACATTTTTAGTCCAAATATCATCAACAACAACAAGGTATCTTCGACCCTTTAGTTTTTTTTTTGCACTAGGTCAGCTAACTCATTATCATCATAATCTTTTGCATTAAAACTATCTGTTGACTTTAAAATGCAATGTAAAGCTTCTAACAAGACATTTCTATACCGAAATTCTTGTGTTATTGTTACCCAAGCAAGAATGTCAAAGTGATACCTGATTTGGAGATGATCATAAGCTTTTCTAGCGAGTGTTGTTTTGCCAATGCCACCCATACCTGTTATTGTGACAATCTCTAGATCAGACGGTGGTCCTATCAATCTTTTAACTATGATCTCCAAGTCATCATCAATTCCCTGCACGATATCATCTTCCGATTTATCTGACCGCATTGGATTAATTGTAGAAGAAGTGTCAATCAAGGAATCCCCAGATAATTCAAGAAGTTGATCAGCATCATCATGAGAAAGAATCTCCATCACTTGTTTCTTTATCGTATCCATTTTTTCAACAGCTGGTAGCAAATCCTGGTGTTGTAAAATTCCAAATGTCCAACTTGAGCCTTTGATGATTTGACGAGTTTTCAGCTCAACAACATCTTCTGCCTCACTAGCAGCAACTCTAACTTTTTCCTCAAAAGATTTGATTTTTCCAGGTTCAAAATCATCAAGAACTTTTTGGAAATATCCAGTAATTGCACGAAGAGAATCGAGTGCTTCAGCAGTGTGATCATGAAAGAGTTCATGAATATTTCGTTCGTCAAGAGTTCGAATAAGAGAAATTACAGCACTATAAGCTGTCATCAAGTATTCAAGATTATTGTAAAAATGGAAAGTTTGAAGATAAACAAGCTCTGTTTGCAAGGAGAGTAATTTTTGAATATAAAATTTTCGAATTTGGACAGCCCCAATAGCATATAATTGGGCCAATGACCTATCCATTTATTAACTCAACTTGTTTTGACATCCTCGAATTCAGCCCATTTGATGACATCCCTAATAACACTCTTCAATTAATTTAATTTCCAATACCATGTTAGTATTTATGGATAAATTAGTTGACTTGCTAAAAAAAACTAAGTCAATGTCAGTTGTGTGTGTGAAAGCAGATCTGTCTAGTTATAACATTTATTTCCCATCACTTTTAAAAACACAATTTTTTAAATTTTGTTGTTATGAGCATTTTTACAGTTGACAATTAATTAATGGATCTGAGACAGCACATAGGTTGATTGTTAGTGTTCTAAAAGGTATTTTCTGGACTCGTGAAACATCTCGAGGCTCAAGTATTATGGGCTTCAAGCGCGTCTAACGTTCAACGATCGGGGCGATTGAGAGAATGATGAACTTCAGTTGAACATTTCTTACTCCACAAGTACTTGTTGTATTTAATTTAATTTCCAGCACCATGTAAGTCTTTATAGAAAAAATAGTAATAAGCAGCAAATATTATAGACATAATGCATAAATTGGACCCAAAATTTGGCTTCAAATTTTAACTTTGACCTTCAACTTTCGTAATGCACAAATAGACACTTAAACTATTCAACTTTTAAATAAATAAACACATGAGTCCTACATGACACAATACACGTAGGACAAAAAATGACATGTTGGATATGTGTGTCTATTTGTTCAATTTTATACAAGTTTAAGAATTTATTTGTGCACATCCAAAGTTGAAGGGCATAAATGTGATTTGAAGTCAAGTTAAATGATACATTTATGTATTATGCCAATATTATAATAGGCTAAAGTAGTCATAAATCTGTCAATTTTATTATTTAGAGTTGATATACCTTTCGTTACAAAAATGACTCACATATACTCCGACCTTTACAAAAATACTCACATATACATGTGTATTATGCCACGTAGGATGCATGTGTTTAGTTTTCAATTTTATACAAATTTAAGTATTTATTTGTGAAAATCCAAAATTGGAGTACATAAACGTCAATTAAATCCAAATTAAGCGACATACTTATATACTATGTCATTTGATTGGTATCAAGTGTAAAACATGTATAGTACTTGAATAAAGGAAAACAGATTTGAAACCAACGATTCTTATACTCCATATGCTATGCATAATAGGTGGAAAACCTTGTTCCATTTCGAATAATCACATAACACAAGATAGATATTAGTACATCTTCATTTCAAGGAGGTAAGATTTAAATAAAGATGAGCGAACTTAAGAACTAACCGCGAATGTTATGGATGTAAATCTTAAGGAAATAATTCCCCATGTCCTCTTGTTCTTGTACAATATTTGTTGCAGAATTCTCAGCTGTAGTGCTGCAATCGTGTAACTCAATTGATTCCAAACTACAAATTTCCCCAAAATCTGCTGGAATTTCTTGCAGGTCGCGACAATTTTTCAGAACAAGGCGTTTTAGCTTTGGAAAGTTATCACTGCTAGCTTCCCAATACCTAAGATTTGAGTCACTCAGTAACAACAACTTCAAACTTCTGAACTCGTGTTCATCACTCAATCTCCATTCATCAATCAAGGTTTGACAATTTTTAAGTTTGAGCTCTTCAAGATTTGGCAACATCATAACAGTCGAAGATACCTCTGTCCATAAAAAATCAATACACCGAGTTAAAGACAACCTCCTAAGTGATGTTGGAAAATGAAATCTCTTGAAGGAATATCGATAAGAAATTGAAGCATGAAACTTGAATGCTTCGAGTTTTGTCAATCTGGACATATCCAATTGGAGCTGATTGAGAATACGTCTTCGAAAAACAGGTATGTGAAAGATCAATCTCTTTATATTGGGAATGCCAGAAAGGACTTCATCTGTAAATTGACCAGAAAATTCCTGTAGATTTGGCATCCCTGTCACAAGACTTTGTGTTCCAGGACTTGGTAAACAAGTGGATGTATCTAGATGTATATACCTCAAGTTCTTCATCATCCATATCGTTACAGGAAAATTCCTACTGCTAGGATAATAACCTCTAAAAATTAGAGTTTGCAAATTCTGAAGCTCTGAAATTGATTCAGGAATATCGCCATAAATTCCAACTTGGAGATATCTCAAACGAAACAACTTTGTAATCACAAGCGGAAATGATTTGAAATTATTGTTCATGGACAACACCCTGAGAAGGTTGAAATGAGAGAAAAATTCATATATTATAGGATCATGATAATAGATCGGTAATATCCTGTGAAGCTTAATACGGGGTAAATTAGGTAGATCCAATCGAGAAAATAAGTAGATAGATCTAGAAGCAGGAGGTAATAGCTTATAACAATCATCAACGGAATAATATTCAGTTTGAAAACTGAAGCGACGAACATTATGCATTTGTGTTGGAAGAGTAGGGTAAGTTCTCTCAACATGCATATGCTTTGTCATTTCAGCTTCTGTCAAACAGAACTCACGCAGTAGATCATGTATTCCACATGTTTTTATCTCACCATTGAATCTCCTTTTTCTAGCCTGTAACAAGTTCCTGCTAATAAGGTCCTCCAAATAATCTATTGCCACTTCCTCCAAACTTTTACCATTTTCACAAGTCCTTATGAAACCTTCTGCAATCCATAATTGGATCAATATCTGAGTCTCAAAATGAAAATCCTCTGGGAAACTACTCATAGATAGAAAGCAAGGTTTGAGGTGATTAGGCAAGTGGTGATAACTCAAACCGAGCACTGCTAAGCATTCATCTGGATGACTAGCAATGATTTCACTTAAGGTTCGGGCAACATCCTTCCAACCTTCTAATGTCCTGGCCACTTTACAGAGATGTCCTGCAATCACTGAAATTGTTAAGGGTAGTCCTTGGCATTTTTCTACTATTTCCTTTCCAATTTCTTCCAATTCGGGAGGATGATCATGTTTTGGTCCAAACACCTTATCACAAACTAACTTCCAACCATTTTCTGCACTCAAAAGACTCATCTCATGAGGGCTACAAGTATTTGCATACATTGCTACCTCATTTTCCCTAGTAGTCATTAAGATTCGACTTCCATTGTTGTAATTAGGAAATATTCCTCTTATACTATCCCAAACATCCCTACTCCAAATATCATCAACAACAACAAGGTATCTTCGACCCTTAAGGTTCTTTTGCACTCGGTCAGCTAACTCATTGTCATCCATCTTATCATAGTCTTTTGCGTTCACAATATCTGTTTTCTTTGAAATGCAATGTAAAGCTTCTAGCAATACATTTCTACATTGAAATTCTTGAGATATTGTAACCCAAGCAAAAATGTCAAAGTGATACCTGATTGTGAGATGATCATAAGCTTTTTTAGCGAGTGTTGTTTTGCCAATGCCACCCATACCTGATATTGTGACAATGTCTAGATCCGATGGTGGTCCTGTCAGTCTTTTAATTATGATCTCCAAGTCATCATCAATTCCCTGCACGATATCATCTTCCAACTTATCTGACAGCAATGCATAACTTTTAGATGAAGTGCCAATCATGAAATCGCCGGATGATTCAAGAATTTGATCAGCATCATGAGAAACAATCTCCATCACTTGTTTCTTTATTGTATCCATTTTTTCAAAAACTGGTAGCAAATCCTGGTGTTGTAAAATTCCAAAAGTCCAGCTCGTCTCTTCGATGATTTGATGAGTTTTCAGCTCAACAACGTCTTCTGCCTCACTAGCAGCATCTCTGATTTTTTCCTCCAAAGATTTGATTTTTCCAGGTTCAAATTCATCAAGAACTTTTTCAAAATATTCAGCAATAGCACGAAGAGAATCGAGTGTTTCAGCAGTGTGATCATGAAAGAGTTCATGAATATTTCGTTCCTCAAGAGTTCGAATAAGAGAAATTACAGCACTATAAGCTGCCATCAAGTATGCAAGATTAAATCAAAATATTGTAAGTGAGAAGTTTGAAGATGAACAAGCTATGTTTGCAAGGAAAGAAAAATTTTTTGGTGCTAAGAAAATACTTTAAAATACAAAATTTACTAATAATTAGATAGGTTGGATTGTGACTCGATTTTTATCTCATTTCAGCCCAAATTGTACAAACGAGACAAATGACCTGCTCATTTATTAATGTAAAGATATGACACTTAGACCTAATTTAACCTCAAAAACTTTCAGCCCAAATAACATATAATTAGCTGGACAAATAATCTGCTCATTTATTAACTCAACTTGTTTTGACATTTTTAAATTCCGTTCAACCTGCACATTTTGATACCCTAGTAACTTTCTTTAATTATAATTTCCTACACCATGTTACTGTTTATGAATAAATTATTTGCTTACTGAAAAAAATTTTGATACCCTAGTAACACTAATTATAATTTCCAACACCATGTTACTGTTTATGAATAAATTATTTGCTTACTGAAATTTTTTTTGATACCCTAGTAATACTCTTTAATTATAATTTCCAACACCATGTTACTGTTTATGAATAAATTATTTGCTTACTCAAAAAAAACTAAGTCAATGCTAGTTGTGTGTATGAAATCAGATCTGGACAACTATGCCTGTAGGTATATAATAATGAATTTCCAATCCCTTTAAACCAATTATTTTTTATTTGTTCTGATTGAATAAAACAAGCATCTTTACAGTTGTCAATTAATAGATCAGCAAGTTTAAGAAAACATTAATCAAATGAACAATACTAATTGGTGCTTTTTTAATCAAGCAAGAAAATAATAAATTTAAGGCATAATATATAAACATGATGCATAAACTTGACCTTGGGCTCTTAGGTATAAGTAAATACTCCAACTCTGAGAGTGCAGATCTAGGCACCTTACTTGGTCTGAACTCTCAACTGACAACAAAATACTTTAACTCGTTTCAATTATGTTTCATGGACATCTTACGCTGACGCGAAACATATTTTTTTCCAATTGTTTAAATGATCATTTTGGATATCATAGACTACTATGTTTCGTGAACATCTTATGCTGACATGAAACATACCAATGGGCATATTTAATTGCCTCTTTGAGTGAAGAAGAAAAGTGTAATTCATCGCCCTACGCATACCATTATTTCAAAAAATAGATAAATGAAGTTGCATCTTCGCCTAAGTTGGTTTGACTCTTTACTTTTGGTATCGCACTTGTGTCAACACGACATAGATGTGAGCGTGGTGTGGAATCCGTACTGGATTTGATCAATCCATTTTTGAATACATTAACTAAAAATGACAGAGAAATTAAAGACACAAAAGATGATTTCTATAATAAAAATAAAAGCTAAGGTGAAACTGAAGAAAATGAAATAAACTTGTATAAATAAATTTCTATGTTAACCCTTTTCCCTTTATCTCCCTCGGGGATTTTTCTCTTGATCAATATTTTTTCTTGATTACCTTGTATAATGTCTCATAATTTGGACATATATATTTATTTTTAGGTATTTAAATTGTTTTTAGCTGTATCCCAACACATGTATCCTTATCTAGATCCGTACCCTCCAAATCTTAAAATTTAAACCATTAAAGATTCAATCTTAAGATCCACACCCGCATTGAGCACCCACCGCCTGTATTAACCTTAAAAGCAGTCACAAATTCGATTAAGTAACTAAAATAAATAAGGATAGTCTTACAATTAGCAAAATTGTGCCAAAATTAGAACTTTGAGTGTAATGTATCATTCTTGTGGTCTGTCCAAAAAAAATGACTAACATTTAATCTTTTTTTCTCTTCATATCTCGATATCCTATAATAGAGATGAATTTAATTGGAGCAATATAGTCGAGCGACCCTAACTTATTTATGACTGGAGAATATTAAATTGGAGTAACATGGTCAACTAATGTTCACATAGTCTTGTGCATCTTATTTGGAATTGAAGCGTAATAATTTATTGTTAGTTTATGTTTTTTCAGTATATGATGTCAATGCCTCTGTTTTGATGTTGGATTCAACTCCTCTTCCCTCCCTTTTTAGCCCTTTTATGTAAGCTCACAAATTATACCAGAGATATAAATCATTCTAGGGATACAAGTCCAATGCAACAAACTCGATCAAGAAAGTTTTGGCAAGGGAAATCGATTTGCTGACATCCTTCATGACATATCACCTGTTGCACCAACTCAGTCACCCTAACAGGTTAGCCGTTTATTACTTATTACTCCTATCTCATCTTCAGAGTCGTAATATCGTATTGAATTATGCTTTTTATAATATGATGTTATTTAGTAATCCATTTGTTTGCTTGCTTCTTCTAACATTGACGTCAAATCATTTAAAATAAAAATTCTGCATACGTCACTGATAAACCATGTGGCCAGTTATGTGCTAGCAAAGAAACCAACTTTATCACAAGAATGTTTAACTAAAACTATATGTCTAACTTATTTAACTAACTTGAGAATTTAATTCAAATAATTTTATATGTTTAATGTTAGGAATGTTTGTTAGTTTCTATGTTTAGGTATTGGTCACTAACCTATCTAATGGGTTACTACTAATTAGGAATTTGGATCATCTCCTTGTTTCTAACCTATTTAACTTTAATATAAATAACAATATTTGACCGGGCACAAAATGATAAAAAAAAAGAAGAAAAAAAGACTTTGAAATATATAATAATTTAAAGAAGATAAAGATATTCATGTGGCAAATTATCATCATATTAAGAACAAGATAAGAAATATAAAACTAATTTTTTTCTATATATAAAGACCAATTATTTTTTTTATAACGATAAGATATAAGTGAGTCACTTCTAATTTGGAGTACAATATATCAACTCAAAATCGTAAGTTAAGAGTTATATATATTATCACCTTTCCCCTATAAGTTATGCTCGTCTGATTTATATAATACATAAATTTGAATTTAGTCGGACTCTGATGTGGATATCATAAAAATAAAAAAATATATATACAAAGACATATTCTGATACAACGATTCTTATTATAATATAAGGTGAAGAAATATATAGTGTGTTTAAACAAATCAACAACAAAATAGAATAAAATTAAAAAATTGACTCGTTCATAAATCTTAGGTCCAGCTTCTCTAACGAACACATTCTAATTGGCATAATTAATATTTTATAGTAAAAAGAAACACTAAAAAAAAATAATTCTAAATTTTGTATTTATGCATAAGTCAAAGTGCTGACACTTTTTTTTTCTGTATAAAGTTAGCTTCATTTTTGCAAACTAACATCCACCAACCATGAAATTTCTTTATTTTGTAAATGCATTTAATCACATTTTTAATGTCCACACCACACTAGGACTTGCAAAATGATTTTAAAAAAACGAGTAATGATTAAATTCGACCCGTTAATTATGGGTCGAATAAAAAATAAACAAATAAGATATTTTATCCATTTATATATAATTTATTTTCAATCGATTCATATTTGATCGGATGAGCCTCCTTGTCACTCCTACATATTGAAGATAATAGTTAGATAGCAATTAGTTAAGTAATTAGTTGTTAGTTAAAGTAGTTAGTTGATACAACTATACAACTCATTAGTTAGTTATGAGCATAAGTTAGTTATAACTGTTTTTTGAATTGGTTATGATCATGCTTTAGTGATGTATATATACATGTAAATACTGATCTGATCAATACACAACAAACACATTTAACTACATTCTGTTATTTCTTCTCTTCTCTTCTCCTATCTTCTCTTCTGCGCATCACTCTTCTCTGCACACACCTGCACACAAATCTCCATTGAAGGAGTTGTTCAGCTAAGTAATTGAGCAGCTGTGTGTCTTCACTGAAGGTGTTAACATGGTATCAGAGCAGGTTGGTGAATCAACAACAATGGAAGTCGATCTTGTCATCCCTTACACACATCCTCTTTATTTGCATCCATCGGATACTCCAGGGTCTGTTATTTGTCCTGTTAAGTTGACAGGGTCAGAAAATTATGGCTTATGGAGGAGAACTATGCGAATTGCTTTAAAGCTAAGAGGAAACTAGGTTTTGTAATGGGAACCTGTAAGAAGGCAAGTTTTGAAACTAAGTATCATGATCAGTGGGATACTTGCAATGCAATTGTTCTCTCATGGCTTATGAACACTGTGTCTTCCAATCTCTTAAGTGGCATTGTGTATGCATCCGATGCATCGTTTGTCTGGGAAGATCTCAAGGAACGATTTGATAAGGTTAATCATGTGAGGATTTATCAGTTACATCGAGAGATTTCTACAATTGCGCAAGGGATCGATACTGTTTCAGTTTATTTTACAAAGTTGAAGGAACAGTGGGCAGAGTATGATGCAATGGTGGTATTTCCAAGCTGTGGATGTTCAAAGTCAAAGGATTATGTTGAACATTTACATCAACAACGATTGATTCAATTCCTTGCCGGCTTGAATGAATCACATACGCAGGCTAGGAGGCAAATTCTCATGAAGACTTCTGAACCAACTCTTAATCAGGCATATGCCATGATTGTTGAAGAAGAGAGTCAGAGGTCTGATATAAGTCATAATTCTCTGGGAATGAAAGCTATAGCTGAAGGAAATGATGTTACAGCTCTTTGGACTGCTAAACATCCATCAAAGATTCGATACAAGTCTCCAAATGCTTTCTGTGATCATTGTCACACAAAAGGCCATGTTAAAAGTGATTGTTTTCAGCTTATAGGGTATCCACCTTGGTATAAAGGGAAGAAGAAAGATGGAGCTAATATGCAGCATAATGTACCACCTGGTTTTAAACCAGAGTATGATAGTCGTAATGTAGGGCCTTCCTATGGAAAATTTTCATTTTCTCACAATCATAATTCTGCAGGAGAAGTTCACAAATCTGTTGGAGGAAATGATCACACAGGAGTTGGAACACATGCTCATGGTTATGTTGGATTACATGGATCTCATAATTGTTCAGGGTCCAATATTAATGCTGACATGTGTGTTCATGGATATAGATCTACATGATCATGTGATCATGGAGAAGCTGGTGTTAACATGGCTTTTACAAGCAATCAACTCAGTCATCCTAATTCAAAAATTTCTCCTTCAACTAACACTGCAAGTATTGTTAATTGTTCAGCAGTACATAATTCATCTAGCCATAGATGGATAGTTGACACAGGTGCAACAAATCATATGTCCTCTACTCCAGATTTGCTTCATGATACTCAACTTCTGCATATAACTGAGTACAATAAGGTTCATTTGCCTAATGGTAAAAAAATACCAATTATTTTTAGTGGGAAGTCTAGATTGACACAAGGAGATATATCTCATGTTCTATATATTCCAGATTTCAAATACAACTTATTGTCAGTTTCTGAGCTGACTAAAGAACTACATTGTTGTATGGTGTTTTATCCTGATCATTGCATATTGCAGGACCTTCACACTGGGAAGGTGAAGGGGACTGGTAGCATGGAAAATGGTTTGTACTACTGGTCACACATTGTTTCTCCAATTGTTGCTTCTTCTGTTTCTCCTTCAGCTGCTTTGAGTACAGTAGATAGTGTTGATTTGTGGCATAGAAGATTAGGACATATTCCTCACAAGGTTCTTCAGCAAATGCAGATACCACACATCTCTAGTTCATCAAAATTGACATCATGTCCAATATGTCCTTTGGCCAAGCAAACTAGATTGCCTTTTCCTCAAAGTTCTACTAGAGCTGATAATGTGTTTGACTTGATTCATGCTGATGTTTGGGGTCCATATAAATTTCCTACTTATGATGGAAATAGATACTTTCTTACTTTAGTAGATGATTGTAGTAGAATGGTATGGATCTTCCTACTCAAATTTAAAAGTGATGTATTCATTGTATTGAAAGACTTTCTTCAGCTTATACAAAGGCAGTTTGGTGGTTATATCAAGATATTTCGAAGTGATAATGGTACAAAATTCTTTAATTCTCATTGTAGTGAGTTGTTTAGAACAGCAAGTATTGTTCATCAAAGCTCTTGTGTTTACACAACCTAACAGAATGGGGTAGTACAAAGGAGACACAGACAGATTCTAGAGGTTGCTAGAGCCATTAGATTTCAAGCTAATTTGCCTATCAGATTTTGGGGTCTATGTGTTCAAAATGCAGCTTATTTGATTAACAGAATACCCTCTACTGCTTTGTCAGGAAGATCCCGCTTTGCTGTGTTTTTTGGCAAAGAACCTTCTCTACATCATCTTAGAGTTATGGGATGCTTATGTTATGCTGTCAATCACCATACTAATGGTGATAAATTTGACACAAGATCCATCAAGTCTGTGTTTATGGGCTACTCTACCACCCAAAAGGGCTACAAATTATATGACTTATCTAATAAAATCTTCTTCATTAGTAGAGATGTTATATTTAGAGAAGATCAATATCCATTTCAGCATATTCAAGATGAGTCCTGTGATTCTTCTTTTTTTGAGAAATCTGATATGTTTGTATATGATGATCCTCCTACTGTCCCTTTACATGAAGCATCTATTACTTCTCCAGATTCAACCTCCACAACAATTGATTCATCACCTATTTCACTCTCCCAACCATTTGACACTTCTACTAATACTGATCTTAGAAGGTCTACTAGATCTTCTAAACCTCCTGGATGGCTACATGGCTTTGTTCATATTGCTACACACAGTCCTACACATTTCTCTACTTGTTTTAATGCTCACCCTTTATCCACATACATGTCCTATTCCTCTATTTCTACACCATATTTTCAGTCATTGTGTAATTTTTCTGTTATACCAGAACCTACTTCTTACAATGAGGGTGTGCAGTATTCACATTGGGTTCAAGCTATGGAGCTAGAACCAAAGACATAGCATGATAATCATACTTGGGATCTAGTACCATTGCCTCTTGGGAAGAAGGCTATTGGGTGTAAGTGGGTTTACAAGGTCAAGTTTAATGCTCAAGGAGAGGTAGAGAGATATAAAGCTCGACTTGTAGCTAAAGGGTATACACAGCAAGAAGGATTGGATTATCAAGAGACTTTTTCTCCTGTTGTTAAAATGGTAACAGTGAGGGTAGTGCTCTCTTTAGCTGATATGCATGGTTGGTTTCTACATCAAATGGATGTTTTTAATGCCTTTCTACAGGGTGACGTGGTTGAGGAAGTGTACATGGTTCCTTCACCTGGTTTACTACAACAGGGGGAGTCTACAGTTTGTAAGTTGAACAAATCACTTTATGGTTTGAAGCAGGCTTCTCGACAATGGAATTTGAAGCTTAGTGAGGCACTTATAAGTTCAGGTTTCATTCAGAGTCACTATGATTATTCCTTATTTACCAAATGTTCTGGTTCTGATTTGGTCCTTATCTTAGTTTATGTGGATGATCTTCTGATCACTGGTTCTTCTTCTCAGTTGATTCAAGCCACTAAACTCATGTTGAACACTCATTTCAAGATCAAGGACCTGGGGGAGATGAGATACTTCATTGGTCTTGAAATAGCAAGGAACAAAGATGGTATTATGGTAAGTCAAAGGAAGTTTGCCTTGGACCTTATTTCAGATTTTGGTCTTGCAGGCACCAAACCAGTTAGCACACCTTTGGAAGTTAATCACAGGTTCACTAGCCAAGACTTTGACATGAGTTATGAAACTCAGGATACACATGAAGACATAGTTCTTGATGACCCAACTGGCTATCAGAAACTAGTTGGTAAGCTGCTATACCTCACCATGACAAGACCAGACATTAGTTATGCAGTGCAGAATCTCAGCCAATTTATGCACAAACCTAAGAAGTCACACATGGAGGGTGCATTAAGAGTAATAAGATACTTGAAAAAATGCACCAGGTCTGGGAATTATGCTGACATCAAAGGTCTGTAAACAACTTTCAGTCTATTGTGATGCTGATTGGGCTACATGTCCTATGACAAGAAGATCTGTTAGTGGTTTTGTGGTGAAAATTGGAGATTCATTGATTTCATGGAAGTCGAAGAAACAAAATACTGTGTCAAGAAGTTCTGCTGAAGCAGAATATAGAAGCATGGCTAATGCCGTATCAGAAGTGGTGTGGTTGATAGGTCTATACAAAGAGCTGAAGATAGAGTTAGAATTACCAGTTAGGTTGTTTTGTGATAGTAATGCAGCACTCCAAATTGCTGCTAATCCTATCTATCATGAAATAACTAAACATATAGAGATTGATTGCCACTTTATTCGAGAGAAAATACAAGAAGGACTCATTCAGACAGAGCATGTGCCTTCAAGAATGCAGCTAGCTGATATACTAACAAAGAGTTTAGGAAGAACTCAACGTGATTTTTTGTTATCCAAGCTGGGTATATACAACTTATTTGCACCATACAGCTTGAGGGGGAGTATTGAAGATAATAGTTAGATAGCAATTAGTTAAGTAATTAGTTGTTAGTTAAAGTAGTTAGTTGATACAACTATACAACTCATTAGTTAGTTATGAGCATAAGTTAGTTATAACTGTTTTTTGAATTGGTTATGATCATGCTTTAGTGATGTATATATACATGTAAATACTGATCTGATCAATACACAACAAACACATTTAACTACATTCTGTTATTTCTTCTCTTCTCTTCTCCTATCTTCTCTTTTGCGCATCACTCTTCTCTGCACACACCTGCACACAAATCTCCATTGAAGGAGTTGTTCAGCTAAGTAATTGAGCAGCTGTGTGTCTTTACTGAAGGTGTTAACACTACATCACATCTTATTGAGTATTTTCGTAGAGTGATGTATAAGAGATGCATTACAACATGTCAATGTTCAATATTTTATGTCTACAAAAGTTGAAATAATACGTATGTAAATTTTGAATTAATAGTCAAATTAAATCTTCGTAGTGATTTTTCGTATAATGATGCATGTGTTGATTATGAGATGATTCCCGTATTATTATGTAGCTAATGAACTCTCATATTTTGAAACTCATACCATATATATATATCAATATTAAATGGAGTAAAGTTATCCTCATGTAATTTATAGATTACGAGTTCGAGCCGTGAAAGCAATCACTAATACTAAACTGTTTGTATCATACCTATGAGGATTGCAGTCTTTTATCAAGTTATGCTAACATGGAATGTTTTATACATCGTTTTAACTTTTTTTTTTCATATCATATCAAGAGCGTCATATTCATTGAAACCACCGAATTGTTCACCGTTACATATGTCAAACTTTTTTAATGTATTTTTTTTTTCAAAAAAAAGTCTTGAAAAGGACAACTTAATTATTAAATGTTAAATAGTATAAGCAGATCAACTAACTATAATGTATGCCATGTTTAATTCATGTTACAAATACTTTTTTTATATAAAAAAAAAAATGCAGATAGAAAATTTTGCATCCCAACTAAAACCATACTCCTTCTCGTCCCAATTTATATGTTATTTTTCCCTTTTTCAAGAGTCAATTTTACTAATCTTTTAAACTAAATTCGATCAGATTAAGTCATTGTTTTAAAAAATAAAATTTAGATATTCAAAAACTATACGAAAAGTACTATATATTACAGTTCTTCTAATATTAATTAATACGATCATGAAAATTACACATTTTAAAATACTGGTCAAATTAAGTTCATATAATTTGAATATCGAAAAGCGAAATATGACAGATATTTTAGGCTCGAGGGAATGTCTTTTACTTTTATTTTTTATGGTAGTTCAAAATAGGTAGTGAAAATTATTTCTGAAGAAAATTTCAAACATTAAAAAATTAGTGAGAGAGCTTTCATTGCTAACTACTTTGAGAAAATGTATTATAAAAGCAAGTCTTAAATTTTATTTACACACATCATCACCCTTTTTACAAAACACACACACACACAGTGCCGATTTCATTTTGAAATCTTACAATTTTAGCCAATTTTATTTTATTAAAATGACACTTTCAGGATTAGCTACATTGAAATTTTCTTAGCTTTGTTCTGTTTTCTTTTGTTTTATTGCTTTAGACATTCAAATTATCCAATAAATTTTCCAATTTTTGGTATGTTACCAGGATTACTTTACAATATACAACAAATACATGAAAGGTGCACTATGTCAATGAAGGCCTCAGGGGGCACATTTTTATTCAAAGGTCTATGTTTTGCAAATATGGACACATTAACAACAGTTGATCCAGCTAATGTTCATTATATCATGAGTGCAAATTTCAAAATTGATCTGTCCTTGTATACTTGATCAACTTCAACATGCTTGTTTGATTCATCTGAAATCACCCCAGTTGTATCAATCGATACAAATGCAACATTTGTTTCCTCCTATTCAACAACAATCATACCATGACAATCATTTTCTGCAACAGTTGCCAACACCACCATCTCTCCATATGATAGACCTTGACACTGAGAAATCTGTCTATCACATGAATCCAAAATAGTTATACAAATAGGAAACTTGTTAAAATCAATGTTGGCCTTTTTAAGCATTATGTACACCCTGACACCCATGTCATTGTGTATAACCATTCGTTTATTGCTTTCTTCAACCTTGTACTCAATCTTCAAAGTCTTATTATTCATATCAACACCAATCTGTGTGGCAATAGTAGTATAAAACTCAAGAAATGTTGATTGTTCCTTAAAAACTACTCCCTCTATAGTATAATCAATGTACCTATTTGTATCGTCCCATTTTCCAGAATGCATAACCAAAATAGCGAAGGAGGTCATTATCTGTACAATTTTCAAAAAAAAAAATTATTTCAAATCATTCACAGAAATCATATATACAATTAATACAACACTATTATACAATCAAATTAATGAATTTTACACTGATCTTCTTTTTAATATACAAATACTACATCAAAAAAAGTATATAATTGTATCATATGAATTTTCTTCTTTAAATTTTTTTATATTTTTGAAATCAATTCTCAAAAGCAAAACACTTACGTTATGGCTATATACAATTATCACCAACGATTACCTGTATTCGATCACACTGATCTTCTTTATAATATACAAATACTACATCAACAAAAAGTATATAATTGTATCCTATGAAATTTCTTCTTAAAAAATTTATATATTTTTGAAACCAGTTTTCAAAAGAAAAACACTTACGATATGGCTATATACAATTATCACCACAATAACGAACACACATACATCAAAATTTGTAAATCCAATAGAACATTGTATAATTATTGCAATAATAAACATGAATTTTCATCCTATGAACGATTACCTGTATTCGATTATAAAGAAAAATAAAAAAAATTGATGAACTGTTGTTTCATAAAACAACAAAAACAAGTTTATCTTGTGTTTCAATTGTTGTATACTTCTTATTTTTTTTGAAAAAAAAAAAATGAATTTGAAATTTACCTTAAATTAGGGACGTTTACCTTAAATTATGGCATTATCTAAATTTATCGTTAGCATATTTAATGCTTCAGTTACAAATAACTTTTTAAAATAAAATTGTATAAATAAAAAACAAAAGAAACCTTATATACAAAATTAAAGATATCTAAAATAACTAAACTATACCCATAGAATGTAATTAGGTAAACTATACCCATATAATGTTATTTATTCAATTAAGTTTGCCATTCCCTAATAACAATATCCGAACATAAAAATGAAAAATTTTACTTCTCAAAATATAAACTAAAAGATTGATCTGCATTTGGAAAATAGCATTAGTTGATCCCGTGAAATAAGCTTCATCTTCATTTCAAGGAAGTAAGATTTAAATAAAGATGAGCGAACTGAAGAACTTACCGTGAATGTTATGGATGTAAATCTTAAGGAAATAATTCCCCATGTCCTCTTGTTCTTGTACAATATTTGTTGCAGAATTCTCAGCTGTAGTGCTGCAATAGTGTAACTCAATTGATTCCAAACTACAAATTTCCCCAAAATCTGCTGGAATTTCTTGCAGGTCGCGACAACTTTTCAGAACAAGGCGTTTTAGCTTTGGAAAGTTATCACTGCTAGCTTCCCAATACCTAAGATTTGAGTCACTCAGTAACAACAACTTCAAACTTCTGAACTTGTGTTCATCACTCAATCTCCATTCATCAATCAAGGTTTCACAATTTTTAAGTTTGAGCTCTTCAAGATTTGGCAACATCATAACAGTCGAAGATACGTCTGTCCATAAAAAATTACTACACCCAGTTAAAGACAACCTCCTAAGTGATGTTGAAAAATAAAATCTCTTGAAGGAATATCGATAAAATTTTGAACCATAAAACTTGAATGCTTCGAGTTTTGTCAATCTGGATATATCCAATCGGCGCTGATTGAGAATACATATTCGGAAATGAGGTAAGTGAAAGATCAACCTCTTTAGATTGGGAATGCCAGAAAAGACTTCATCTGAAAAATGACCAGAAAATTCCTGTAGATTTGGCATCCCTGTCACAAGACTTTGTGTTCCAGGACTTGGTAAATAAGTGGGACGATCCAGACGTATATACCTCAAGTTCTTCATCACCATATCTTCATAGGTAAAGTCATATCGAAAGGCCAAGTACCACTCGAAATTAGAGTTTGCAAATTCTGAAGCTCTGAGATTGATTCAGGAATATCTCCTTTAAAATGAACTTGAAGATATCTCAAATGAAACAACTTTGTAATCACAAGTGGAAATGACTCGAAGGGTACACCTTTATTGTTCATGGACAACACCCTGAGAAGGTTGAAATGGGAGAAAAGTTCATGTATTATAGGAACATGGCGGTAGATGGGCGTTGACAAGTGAGGCTTAGTACTGGGTATAATAGGTAGATTCAATTGAGAAAATAAGTAGATAGATCTGGAAACTGGGGGTAATAGCTTATAACAATCATCAACTGTATAACATTCAGTTTGAAAACTGAATCGACGAACATTATGCTTTTGCGTTGGAAGAGTTGGGTGAGTTCTCTCAACATGCATATGCTTTGTCATTTCAGCTTCTGTCAAACAGAACTCACGCAATAGATCGTGTATTCCACATGTTTTTATCTCACCATTGAATCTGCTTTTTCTAGCCTGTAACAAGTTCCTGCTAATAAGGTCCTCCAAATAATCTATTGCCAATTCCTCCAAACTTTTACCATTTTCAGAAGTCCTTATTAAACCTTCTGCGATCCATAATTGGATCAATATCTGAGTCTCAAAACGAAAATCCTCTGGGAAACTACTCATAGATAGGAAGCAGGGTTTGAGCCGACTAGGCAAGTGGTGGTAACTCAAACCGAGCACTGCTAAGCATTTATCTGGATGACTAGCAATGATTTTACTTAAGGTTCGGGCAACATCCTTCCAACTTTCTAATGTCCTGACCAATTTAGAGAGATGTCCCGCAATCACTGAAATTGTTAAGGGTAGTCCTTGACATTTTTCTACTATTTCCTTTCCAATTTCTTCCAATTCAGGAGGATGTTCATTATTTGGTCCAAACACCTTATCACAAAGTAACCTCCAACCATTTTCTAAACTCAAAAGGCTCATCTCATGAGGGCTACAACTATTTGCATACATCGCTACCTCATTTTCCCTAGTAGTCAACAAGATTCGACTTCCATTGTTGTAATTAGGAAATATTCCTCTTATACTATCCCAGACATCTGCACTCCAAATATCATCAACAACGACAAGGTATCTTCGACCCTTTAATTGTTTTTGCACTTGGTCAGCTAACTCATTCTCATCATAAGGATATGAGTCAGAGAAATCTGGTTTCCTTAAGATACAATGTAAAGCTTCTAACAATACATTTCTACAGCGAAATTCTTGAGATATTGTAAGCCAAGCAAAAACGTCAAAGTGATACCTGATTGTTAGATGATCATAAGCTTTTTTAGCGAGTGTTGTTTTGCCAATTCCACCCATACCTGTTATAGTGACAATGTCTAGATCCGATGGTGGCCCTGTCAATCTTTTAATTATAATCTTCAAGTCCCAACTGATCTGAGTCTGACAATATTGGATAACTTTTAGAAGGAGTGCTAATCAAGGAATCCCCGGATGATTCCAGAATTTGATGAACATCATGTGAAACAATATCCATCACTTGTTTCTTAGTTGTATTCATTTTTTCAGCCACTTGTATCAAATTCTCAAATGTCCAGTTTGAACCTTGAGAGATTTTCAAGTCAACAACATCTTCTGCGTCACTAGCAGCAACTCTAATTTTTTCCTCCAAAGATTTGACCTTTTCATGGTCAAATCTTCTAATATTTTCAAGAACATCATGAAAATAGTGAGCAGTAGCATGAATAGATTCGAGGGTTTGATCTCGAATCATTAGTTCTGGGGTTCTCTGCTCAAGAGTTTGAAGAAGAGAAATTACAGCACTATAAGCTGCCATTAAAAGTCAAAATTAATTTTGAAGTAGTAGAGAGGATGCAATTCAAGATCTTAAATAGTACGTCGATATAAACACCTATAATATATATAACAAAGAATTACAAAAGAATTGGAAGGAGAGAGGTTAGGTGGGATAGAATTTTTTTTTATAGTCATCCTTTTCAAAAATAAATTACTTATAATAACATATTATTATTGAGTTATAACATATTAATTAAAAATATATTAATTAAAAATAAATTATAAGTAATTATTTAAATAATAATAATTAATATATTTAAAATATTTACTTTTATTTTTTCAATTATCTTTTTTTTCAACCAAATTCTATAAATTTTTACTGATTAATTATACAGTTACCTTTTACAGTTTTTAAAATAAATAATAAATTATTATTAATTAAATTTTACATTATATAGTTACCTTTTTTTAAAACAAAAACTAAGTAATAGGAATTTGATTTTTATTAAATCTCTACTTTACCGTTGCAAAATAACTACCCACCCCCATCTCACCCAATACACGACATCTTCTTCAATACACGCCATCTTCCCCAACACGCCTAAATTGACTGATCACCATTGATATTACCCTTCATAAATCAATCCTCAAACATGCCTCGCTCATCATCTCTTTCGTCACGTCTGATCTCACTCAATAAAAGCCCAAGTTATTAAAAAAAAGTATTAAATGTGTATTACAAAATAGTTATAATTCATTTGTATGACATATAAGTTTTAAGAAAAATTATAAACTGACGCTTGCATTATGAATTAGTGTTGTATTAAACATGTATTAAAGTTGTTTAAAATTGTTTTAAATAAGTATTGCTAAAAGTTGACACAAATGGTAATAAATAAAAAGTATACTTAAAAGTGGTAATTATTAAATAAAAGACCTTCACTCGTGTAATTTTCACTATTTTTTTTTGCATATTTCAGCTTGCAATTTGGACTTCCAACTTGTACCATTGTATTTTTTGACTGTATATCTATGTATACAACAGGTATATCAGCCTGTTTTCGGGCTTTCTGGGGCCTGTTTTAGATTCTCTCTCGCTGCAAATATAAGGATGACTCGAAACGACTCAAGAATATGCAAGAGTAGAGTCCAAAGTTAACTCGAATTGGTATCACATGCAATGATAACAAAAATGAGAGATTAGCACTTGGAGAGCATGTAGATTATTTAAAGTTCAAAATTAACCTCAAATTTTGCAAAAGAATAAATAAGAAAGACAGTAAATCATTAGAGGAAACAGTAGCGCTATCATATGAGGAAAACAACAACAAACAGCTATGAATCTATACTCAAATTCAAGAATTGTGTCTAACACGTTATTACTTCATTGTTAAAGATGACCACCGCTGTTTTGAGATACACCTAGTAGTCAATAAAATATCAACAACAACAAGGTATCTTGGACCCTTTAGGTTCTTATGCACCAGGTCAGCTAATTCATTGTCATCCATTTTATCATAATTTTTTGCATTCACAAGATCTGTTTTCTTTGAAATGCAATGTAAAGCCTCGAACAATAAATTTCTATATTGAAATTCTTGAGATATTGTAACCCAAGCAAGAATGTCAAAGTGATACCTGATTGTGAGATGATCATAAGCTTTTCTAGCGAGTGTTGTTTTGCCAATGCCTGATACTGTGACAACGTCTAGATCCGACGGTGGTCCTGTCAATCTTTTAATTATGATCTGCAAGTCATCATCAAGTCCCTGCACAGTATCACTTTCCAACTGGTCTGTCAACATTGGATAACTTGTAGAAGAAGTGGCAATCAAGGAATCTCCATATATTTCAAGAATTTGGTCGGCTTCGTGAGAAAGAATCTCCATCACTTGTTTCTTTGTTGTATCCATTTTTTTTAACAACTTTTAGCAGATCATGGTGTATTAAAATTCCAAATGTCCACCTTGAGACTTTTATGATTCGAGAATTTTTCTGCTCAATAATATCCTCTGCATAACTAGCTGCAACTCTTATTTTTTCCTCCAAAGATTTGATCTTTTCAGTGTCAAATCGATCTACTCTTGCTAGCATTTTCATGAACTTTTTTCAAATATTCAGCCATAGCATAAAGAGAATCGAGCATTTTAGCAGTATGACCATGAAAGAGTTGTGCATTTCGTTTATGAAGAGTTTGAAGAAGAGACTACAGCACTATAAGCTGCCATCAGATCAAATTGCAAGAAGAGACTAATATAAAATGGACACAAACGCTTGGGACCGAGCCATTGGCTGAGCCTGCTGCTATGAAAAGACATGCACCAGTCACAACAAAGTTGGCAGTTGTGGCAACTTTTAGACAACGGTCTTTTTGTCTTTTTTCATGTACACAATCTCTCCTCGACCAGGTCTTTTGTCAGAACCTGAAGTTTGTTAAATCATCAAAATTTCATATCAGCTCCAAAATAACATAGATGGTCCTAAAAATAAGCTTTAGTTCCCTGCATATGCAAGATAA
This sequence comes from Solanum peruvianum, assembly GCA_027705065.1. Taxonomy (NCBI): domain Eukaryota; kingdom Viridiplantae; phylum Streptophyta; class Magnoliopsida; order Solanales; family Solanaceae; genus Solanum; species Solanum peruvianum. Next base: position 4,462,370 of record JAKWJD010001758.1, on the reverse strand, counting down.
AATGTAGAAGTCATCATCTTAATTAGAAGGAGGTAAGATTTAAGAAAGATGAGATCGAGAATCGAAGAACTGATTACAACTTACTCTAATCATAGATGTCGACCTTAAGGAAATTATTTTCCATGTTATCTTCATGTTCTTGTGCAATATTTTTTGCAGAGTTCTCAGCACTAGCACAGCAATCATGTAACTCAATTAATTCCAATGTACAAATTTCCCAAAAATCTGCTGGAATTTCTCGCAACCAGTGGCATTCCTTCAGAACAATGCATTTTAGATTTGGGAAGTTATCACTGCTAGCGTCCCAATGAGTAAGAGTTGAGCCACTCAATTGCAACAACTTCAAGCTTTTAAACTTGCCTTCATCACTCAATCTTTATTCATCACTCCATTTATCAGTCCATCTCCAATACACGTAGGACAGAAAATGACATGTAGGATATGTGTGTCTATTTGTTCAACTTTATACAAGTTTAAGTGTTTATTTGTTCACATCCAAAATTGAAAGGCATAAATGTGATTTGAAGTCAAGTTAAATGATATATTTATGTATTATGCCAATATTATAATAGGCTAAAGTAGTCATAAATCTGTCAACTTTGTCATTTAGAGCTGATATACCCCTCGTTACAAATATGACTTACATATACTCCTACCTTTACAAATATATCACCTATACATGTGTATTATGCCACATAGGATGCATGTGTTTATTTTTTCAATCTTATACAAATTTATATATTTACTTGTGAAAATCCAAAATTGGAGTATATAGACGTCAATTGAATCCAAATTAAGCGACATATTTATATATTATGTCATTTGATTGGTATCAAGGGTAAAACATGTGTTGTACTTGAATAGAGGAAAACAGATTCTAAGTGTGAAACCAACAATTCTTATAATAGGTTAAAAACCTTATCCATTTCGAATAATCACACAACACAAGATAGATATTAGTACATGAATAAATACTGTTTTACAAAATATGAAAATCACAAAAGTATTGAACATGCTTATTCCTAAAAAATGAATTTAACAATATCCGAACATAAAAATGAAAAATTTTACTTCTCAAAATATAAACTAAAAGATTCTGCATTTGGAAGATAGCATTACATGATCCCGCGAAATAAGCTTCATCTTCATTTCAAGGAGGTAAGATTAAATAAAGATGAGCGAACTGAAGAACTAACCGCGAATGTTATGGATGTAAATCTTAAGGAAATAATTCCCCATGTCCTCTTGTTCTTGTACAATATTTGTTGCAGAATTCTCAGCAGTAGTGCTGCAATCGTGTAACTCAATTGATTCCAAACTACAAATTTCCCCAAAATCTGCTGGAATTTCTTGCAGGTTGCGACAATTTTTCAGAACAAGGCGTTTTAGCTTTGGAAAGTTATCACTGCTAGCTTCCCAATACCTAAGATCTGAGTCACTCAGTAACAACAACTTCAAACTTCTGAACTCGTCTTCATCACTCAATCTCCATTCATCAATCAAGGTTAGACAATTTTTAAGTTTGAGCTCTTCAAGATTTGGCAACATCATAACAGTTGAAGATACGTCTGTCCATAAACGATGAAAAAACCGAGTTAAAGACAACCTCCTAAGTGATGTTGGAAAACGAAATCTCCATAAGGAATATCGATAAATACTTAAACCATAGAACTTGAATGCTTCGAGTTTTGTCAATCTGGACATATCCAATTGGCGCTGATTGGGAATACTTTTTAGGAAATAAGGTAAGTGATAGATCAACCTCTTTATATTGGGAATGCCAGAAAAGACTTCATCTGTAAAATGACCAGAAAATTCTTGTAGATTTGGCATCCCTGTCACAAGACTTTGTGTTCCAGGACTTGGTAAATAACTGGATGTATCTACATGTATATACCTCAAGTTCTTCATCATCCATATCGTCACAGGAAAAGTCATACCGGAAAGATTATTACTTCTAAAAATTAGAGTTTGCAAATTCTGAAGCTCTGAAATTGATTCAGGAATATTGCCATTAAATTTAACTTGGAGATATCTCAAATGAAACAACTTTGTAATCACAAGCGGAAATGATTGGAAATAAAGATAATTATTGTTCATGGACAACACCCTGAGAAGGTTGAAATGAGAGAAAAATTTATATATTATAGGATCATGATAATAGATCGGTAATCTCCTGTGAAGCTTAATACGGGGTAAAATAGGTAGATCCAATTGAGAAAATAAGTAGATAGATCTAGAAGCAGGAGGTAATAGCTTATAACAATCATCAACGGAATAATATTCAGTTTGAAAACTGAAGCGACGAACATTATGCATTTGTGTTGGAAGAGTAGGGTAAGTTCTCTCAACATGCATATGCTTTGTCATTTCAGCTTCTGTCAAACAGAACTCACGCAGTAGATCATGTATTCCACATGTTTTTATCTCACCATTGAATCTCCTTTTTCTAGCCTGTAACAAGTTCCTGCTAATAAGGTCCTCCAAATAATCTATTGCCACTTCCTCCAAACTTTTACCATTTTCACAAGTCCTTATGAAACCTTCTGCAATCCATAATTGGACCAATATCCGAGTCTCAACCTGAAAATCCTCTGAGAAACTACTCATAGATAGAAAGCAAGGTTTGAGGTGATTAGGCAAGTGGTGATAACTCAAACCGAGCACTGCTAAGCATTTATCTGGATGACTAGCAATGATTTCACTTAAGGTTCGGGCAACATCCTTCCAACCTTCTAATGTCCTGGCCACTTTACAGAGATGTCCTGCAATCACTGAAATTGTTAAGGGTAGTCCTTGGCATTTTTCTACTATTTCCTTTCCAATTTCTTCCAATTCGGGAGGATGATCATGTTTTGGTCCAAACACCGTATCACAAACTAACTTCCAACCATTTTCTGCACTCAAAAGGCTCATCTCATGAGGGCTACAACTATTTGCATACATTGCTACCTCATTTTCCCTAGTAGTCATTAAGATTCGACTTCCATTGTTGTAATTAGGAAATATTCCTCTTATACTATCCCAAACATCCCTACTCCAAATATCATCAACAACAACAAGGTATCTTCGACCCTTAAGGTTCTTTTGCACCAGGTCAGCTAACTCATTCTCATCCATCTTATCATAGTCTTTTGCGTTCACAATATCTGTTTTCTTTGAAATGCAATGTAAAGCTTCTAGCAAAACATTTCTACATTGAAATTCTTGAGATATTGTAACCCAAGCAAGAATGTCAAAGTGATACCTGATTGTGAGATGATGATAAGCTTTTCTAGCGAGTGTTGTTTTGCCAATGCCACCCATGCCTGATATTGTGACAATGTCTAGATCCGATGGTGGTCCTGTCAGTCTTTTAATTATGATCTCCAAGTCATCATCAATTCCCCGCACGATATCATCTTCCAACTTATCTGACAGCATTGTGTGACTTGTAGAAGAAGTGCCAATCATGGAATCCCCGGATAATTCAAGAATTCGATCAGCATCATGAGAAACAATGTCCATCACTTGTTTCTTTATTGTATCCATTTTTTCAAAAACTGGTAGCAAATCCTGGTGTTGTAAAATTCCAAAAGTCCAGCTTGTCCCTTCGATGATTTGATGAGTTTTCAGCTCAACAACGTCTTCTGCCCTACTAGCAGCATCTCTGATTTTTTCCTCCAAAGATTTGATTTTTCCAGGTTCAAATTCATCAAGAACTTTTTCAAAATATTCAGCAATAGCACGAAGAGAATAGAGTGCTTCAGCAGTGTGACCATGAAAGAGTTCATGAATATTTCGTTCATCAAGAGTTCGAATAAGAGAAATTACAGCACTATAAGCTGCCATCAAGTATGCAAGATTAAATCAAAATATTGTAAGTGAGAAGTTTGAAGATGTACAAGCTCTGTTTGCAAGGAAAGAAATTTTTTGGTGCTAAGAAAATACTTTAAAATACAAAATTTACTAATAATTAGATAGGTTGGGTTGTGACTCGCTTTTTATCTTATTTCAGCCCAAATCATACGAACGAGACAAATGACCTGCTCATTTATAAATGTAAAGATATGACACTTGGACTTAATTTAACCTCAAAAACTTTCAGTCCAAATAACATACAATTAGCAGGAAAATAATCTGCTCATTTATTAAATCAACTAGTTTTGACATTCTCATATTTCAGTTCCTGCACATTTTGATACCCTAGTAACACTCTTTAATTATAATTTCCAAACACCATAAGTCAATGCCAGTTGTATGTGTGAAATCAGATCTGTATAACTATGCCAGCAGGTATATAATAATGAATTTCCAATTCCTTTTTAAAAGCATCTTTACAGCTGTTAATCAAATGTTAATATTAAAAAAAATTATTGCAAAAAAGGGACCACAAACGAAAATCATGACTTGCTTGGTTGCTTTTAGTCTCTTGATTTTTGTTGTTATTTTCATTTTCAACTATAAAATTGAGTCTGGAAAATGATTTATTGAACGATGAAAGTAAAGTTGTGTTGACACTCAATATCATTTTTTTTTATTTTTTTTTTTTAGAAAATTATTTTTTTCTACAAATTCTCGTTGGTATAGGTAAGTCTTGTTTCACAAACTAATATTATCACCAGAATAAAACCACTTCTTACGAATTGAATAGAATAAAATATATTTTTAAACTTTTTTATCTCTCATTAAGATATGTTAGTAAAATAACAGAAAAAAATTTGACTGCATAATTTGAGGACCATATGGTGAATGGTCAATTTAAATATTAGGTAGGTCGGATCCCATGTACATAGATTTAGTCAATTTAAATTTTAAAAGAATAATCATGTCATGATTTCCGTAAATTTAGTAGAATCAGATAGTCTTTCAAGCAATAATTAAAAAAAGACTACAAATTAGTCTCAATCTTGTGTTTGGTATCTAATGTAACAGACTATTTGTGAAGCAAAATGGTAACACAAATCTTGATTCTAATTTTGTGTTTAGTGCCAACCCAAATCTTAGGCAATAATTAAAGATGTTTATACTCGATATGAACTCTAAACGCAAGTTCAAACCGAAGAAAACAGAAAAATAGTAGTAGTAACAAAAATCAGTTTCAACAGAAATGTTGTAGGTGTACTTCCATTAGAACACAAGCTCGTGTGGTTTCATGCCTGACTTCAACGAGAACCTTGCAGACAAATACGCCTTCAATTCAGGAATTCCTTCAATGGCCTTGAGCAACGCAGCGTCCACAGTTTTCAGCTCGTCTTTCTTTTCTTGTGGAAGCACATTCTTCTCCTGCATTCAACAAACGAATACAAATACGAAAATCAAACAACTCTCAATTGTATTCTCCCGCATCAGATTAGATCACACAAAGCTGTGCGTACTCACTATTACAAGGGAGCAGCGAGTGGATCATTTCTCACCAATATATATTTACACTAAAAGTTTAAAACTTTTTCTCGAAAGTAAACTACCAATTTAATCATGCTATTCATCTTTGACTTGGTAGCCATGTAATGTAATTACTTTTGGCTTTATTGGTTGAATTCATTGTAGAGATAAAAACATTCAATAAATATTGGAATGGATAACTTCTACATCATCCATTAGCATTGATTGTCCATCACTTTATTTCATTCTTAATACCTCCATTACTCTTTGTAACCTATGTAACTCCTATTGTAACCTATGTAACCTATGTAACTCCTATTGTAACCTTTGTAACTCATATTGTAACCTATGAAACTCCTAAGGCCATTATCTTCACTATTTACTACCCCCATTATCTTCCTATTCATTGCTAGGAAGACTTCTTGTAGTATAAATAGTGGTGGTCTTCATTTGGTTTGGAACACACAAAACATAAGAGAAAACAAAGAGTGAAAGAGTTAGTATAAAAGAGAGTTCTTATTAGTTGAAGGGAGGTGTTCTTTTTTGTGGAGCTTTGGACTCAACTCTCGTCCAGAGTTGTTGAGTTATACTTTGTGAAGACTGTTGTATCCTGTAGGGGACAAGTCAAAGAGGACTACTGCTGGACCGGTGAAAACATTTGCTGCAGTGGGCTTGAATCTCCTTAAAGAGAGCGAGATATCCGCGCCTCAGCCTGAAGAGATTAATTTCTTCATTTTATTTTCAATTGTAATCTTGCAATTTTATTATCTTGTAAGTTTTTTCACTACCAGTAAATGCTAAAACCATCTCTAACCAAGATCACAACAACACAATTCCATTTCTCGTCTAAAATTGTATAGAAAAAACTTCTAAATGTGATTACTTTTACTAACACTAAACATCTACATATGCTACACACTCGTGAACAATAAGTATCGCATCTTCAGAATTGCAACATTGCCACAACATATAAGCTATAAATACATTCGTCCCCAAAGCAAGTTAAACACACACACTACAATCGTTCTAATAAATCCGATATCAATACCGAGTCCCATGACTATAAATATCTTCATGTACCAAAAGCTCAGTAATAAGTACTACATCATTGCAACATTCACACAACATATACACTACAATTTCCTCGATTTTAATTTGTTTGTCTACTATGTTTTTTTAGTGATACTTTAGTTACAATTAGTATGCATTTTGATGCATTAGTCATATCTTTCATAAAACTCCGTGTCAAATCAAAATAGGATAAACAAATAGTAACGGAGGAAGTATGCCAATGTATAATACTAAGTCCAATTGAGTGAAAAATACAGAATTTCATAAAAAGGAGACAAATTTAAGCAGAAAATGAACAAACAAACCTCCTTTTTGTCTTCAAAAAACTCTCCTTCTCCCTTATTCTGCTTCTTCTCAACCTGCTTAGCAAAATACTTATCATCAATCTTCTCCACATTCACTCATTGTCATCCATCGCATCATAATCTTTTGTGTTAAAACTAACAGTTGACTTTGAGATGCAATGTAAAGCTTCTAACAATACACTTCTACGGCAAAATTCTTGAGATATTGTAACCCAAGCAAGAATGTCAAAGTGATACCTGATTCGAAGATGATCATAAGCTTTTCTAGCGAGTGTTGTTTTGCCAATGCCACCCATGCCTGTTATTGTGACAATCTCTAGATCAGACGGTGGTCCTATCAATCTTTTAACTATGATCTCCAAGTCATCATCAGTTCCCTGCACGATATCATCTTCCGATTTATCTGACCGCATTGGATTAATTGTAGAAGAAGTGTCAATCAAGGAATCCCCAGCTAATTCATGAACTTGATCAGCATCATGAGAAACAGTCTCCATCACTTGTTTCTTTATCGTATCCATTTTTTCAACAGCTGGTAGCAAATCCTGGTGTTGTAAAATTCCAAAAGTCCAGCTTGTCCCTTTGATGATTTGACGAGTTTTCAGCTCAACAACATCTTCTGCCTCACTAGCAGCAACTCTGATTTTTTCCTCAAAAGATTTGATTTTTCCAGGTTCAAATTCATCAAGAGCTTTTTGGAAATATCCAGTAATTGCACGAAGAGAATCGAGCGTCTCAACAGTGTGACCATGAAAGAGTTCATGAATATTTCGTTCGTCAAGAGTTCGAAGAAGAGAAATTACAGCACTATAAGCTGTCATCAAGTATTCAAGATTATTGTAAAAATGGAAAGTTTGAAGATAAAAAAGCTCTGTTTGCAAGGAGAGTAATTTTTGAATATAAAATTTTCGAATTTGGACAGCCCCAATAACATATAATTGGGCCAATGACCTATCTATTTATTAACTCAACTTGTTTTGACATCCTCGAATTCAGCCCATTTGATGACACCCCTAATAACACTCTTCAATTAATTTAATTTCCAATAGCATGTTAGTGTTTATGGATAAATTAGTTGACTTACTAAAAAAAAACTAAGTCAATGCCAGTTGTGTGTGTGAAAGCAGATCTGTCTAGTTATAACATTTATTTCCCATCACTTTTAAAAACACAACTTTTTTAGTTTTGTTGTTATGAGCATCTTTACAGTTGACAATTAATTAATGGATCTGAGACAGCACATAGGTTGATTGTTAGTGTTCTAAAAGGTATTTTCTGGACTCGTGAAACATCTCGAGGCTCAACTATTATGGGCTTCAAGCGCGTCTAACGTTCAAACGATCGGGGCGATTGAGAGAATGGTGAACTTCAGTTGAACATTTCTTACTCCACAAGTACTTGGTGTATTTAATTTAATTTCCAGCACCATGTTAGTCTTTATAGAGAAAATAGTAATAAGCAGTAAATATTATAGACATAAAATACATATATTGGATCCTAAACTTGGCTTAAAATTTTAACTTTGACCTTCAACTTTCGTAATGCACAAATAGGCACTTTAACTATTCAAATATTAAATATATAAACACATGAGTCCTACATGGCGCAATACACGTAGAACAAAAAATGACATGTAGGATATGTGTGTCTATTTGTTCAACTTTATACAAGTTTAAATATTTATTTGTGCACATCCAAAGTTGAAGGGCATAAATGTGATTTGAAGTCAAGTTAAATGATACATTTATATATTATGCCAATATTATAATAGGCTAAAGTAGTCATAAATCTGTCAACTTTATTATTTAGAGTTGATATACCCCTCTTTACAAAAATGATTCACATATACTCCGACCTTTATAAAAATACTCACATATACATGTGTATTATGCCACGTAGGATGCCTGTGTTTATTTTTCAATTTTCTACAATTTAAGTATTTAGTTGTGAAAATTCAAATTTGGAGTACATAAACGTCAATTAAATCCAAATTAAGCAACATATTTATATAGTCATTTGATTGGTATCAAGTGTAAAACATGTATAGTACTTGAATAGAGGAAAACAGATTCAAAGTGTGAAACCAACGATTCTTATACTCCATATGCTATGCATAATAGGTGGAAAACCTTGTTCCATTTCGAATAATCACATAACACAAGATAGATATTAGTACATCAATAAATATTGTTTTACAAAATATGAATCAGAAATGTATTAAACATGCTTATTCCTAAAAATGAATTTAACAAACGATCAGAACATAAAAACGAAAAAATTTACTTTTCAAAATATAAACTAAAAGATTGATCTGCATTTGGAAGATAGCAATACATGATCCCGCGAAATAAGCTTCATCTTCATTTCAAGGAGGTAAGATTTAAATAAAGATGAGCGAACTGAAGAACTAACCGCGAATGTTATGGATGTAAATCTTAAGGAAATAATTCCCCATGTCCTCTTGTTCTTGTACAATATTTGTTGCAGAATTCTCAGCAGTAGTGCTGCAATCGTGTAACTCAATTGATCCCAAACTACAAATTTCCCCAAAATCTGCTGGAATTTCTTGCAGGTTGCGACAATTTTTCAGAACAAGGCGTTTTAGCTTTGGAAAGTTATCACTGCTAGCTTCCCAATACCTAAGATCTGAGTCAATCAGTAACAACAACTTCAAACTTCTGAACTCGTCTTCATCACTCAATCTCCATTCATCAATCAAGGCTTGACAATTTTTAAGTTTGAGCTCTTCAAGATTTGGCAACATCATAACAGTCGAAGATACGTCCGTCCATAAAAAATCACTACACCGAGTTAAAGACAACCTCCTAAGTGATGTTGGAAAATGAAATCTCTTGAAGGAATATCGATAAGAACTTGAAGCATGAAACTTGAATGCTTCGAGTTTTGTCAATCTGGACATATCCAATTGGAGCTGATCGAGAATACGTCTTCGGAAAAAAGGTATGTGAAAAATCAATCTCTTTATATTGGGAATGCTAGAAAAGACTTCATCTGTAAATTGACCAGAAAATTCCTGTAGATTTGGCATCCCTGTCACAAGACTTTGTGTTCCAGGACTTGGTAAACAAGTGGATGTATCTAGATGTATATACCTCAAGTTCTTCATCATCCATATCGTTACAGGAAAAGTCCTACTGCTAAGATAATAACCTCTAAAAATTAGAGTTTGCAAATTCTGAAGCTCTGAAATTGATTCAGGAATATCGCCATAAAATCCAACTTGGAGATATCTCAAACGAAACAACTTTGTAATCACAAGCGGAAATGATTCAAAACAAAGATAATTATTGTTCATGGACAACACCCTGAGAAGGTTGAAATGAGAGAAAAATTCATATATTATAGGATGATGATGATAGATGGGTAATCTCCTGTGAAGCTTATTACGGGGTAAATTAGGTAGATCCAACCGAGAAAATAAGTAGATAGATCTAGAAGCAGGAGGTAATAGCTTATAACAATCATCAACGGAATAATATTCAGTTTGAAAACTGAAGCGACGAACATTATGCATTTGTGTTGGAAGAGTAGGGTGAGTTCTCTCAACATGCATATGCTTTGTCATTTCAGCTTCTGTCAAACAGAACTCACGCAGTAGATCATGTATTCCACATGTTTTTATCTCGCCATTGAATCTCCTTTTTCTAGCCTGTAACAAGTTCCTACTAATAAGGTCCTCCAAATAATCTATTGCCACTTCCTCCAAACTTTTACCATTTTCGCTAGTCCTTATGAAACCTTCTGCAATCCATAATTGGATCAATATCTGAGTCTCAAAATGAAAATCCTCTGGGAAACTACTCATAGATAGAAAGCAAGGTTTGAGGTGATTAGGCAAGTGGTGATAACTCAAACCGAGCACTGCTAAGCATTTGTCTGGATGACTAGAAATGATTTCACTTAAGGTTCGGGCAACATCCTTCCAACCTTCTAATGTCCTGGCCACTTTACAGAGATGTCCTGCAATCACTGAAATTGTTAAGGGTAGTCCTTGGCATTTTTCTACTATTTCCTTTCCAATTTCTTCCAATTCGGGAGGATGATCATGTTTTGGTCCAAACACCTTATCACAAACAAACTTCCAACCATTTTCTGCACTCAAAAGGCTCATCTCATGAGGGCTACAACTATTTGCATACATTGCTACCTCATTTTCCCTAGTAGTCAATAAGATTCGACTCCCATTGTTGTAATTAGGAAATATTCCTCTTATACTATCCCAAACATCCCTACTCCAAATATCATCAACAACAACAAGGAATCTTCGACCCTTTAGTTCTTTTTGCACTCGGTCAACTAACTCATTGTCATCCATCTTATCATAGTTTTTTGCGTTAGCATTATCTGTTTTCTTTGAAATGCAATGTAAAGCTTCTAGCAATACATTTCTACATTGAAATTCTTGAGATATTGTAACCCAAGCAAGAATGTCAAAGTGATACCTGATTGTGAGATGATCGTAAGCTTTTCTAGCGAGTGTTGTTTTGCCAATGCCACCCATGCCTGATATTGTGACAATGTCTAGATCCGATGGTGGTCCTGTCAGTCTTTTAATTATGATCTCCAAGTCGTCATCAATTCCCCGCACGATATCATCTTCCAACTTATCTGACAGCAATGCATAACTTTTAGAAGAAGGGCCAATCATGGAATCCCCGGATAATTCAAGAATTTGATCAGCATCATGAGAAACAATCTCCATCACTTGTTTCTTTATTGTATCCATTTTTTCAAAAACTGGTAGCAAATCCTGGTGTTGTAAAATTCCAAAAGTCCAGCTTGTCTCTTCGATGATTTGATGAGTTTTCAGCTCAACAACGTCTTCTGCCTCACTAGCAGCATCTCTGATTTTTTCCTCCAAAGATTTTATTTTTCCAGGTTCAAATTCATCAAGAACTTTTTCGAAATATTCAGCAATAGCACGAAGAGAATCGAGTGCTTCAGCAGTGTGACCATGAAAGAGTTCATGAATATTTCGTTCGTCAAGAGTTCGAATAAGAGAAATTACAGCACTATAAGCTGCCATCAAGTATGCAAGATTAAATCAAAATATTGTAAGTGAGAAGTTTGAAGATGAACAAGCTCTGTTTGCAAGAAAAGAAATTTTTTGGGCTAAGAAAATACTTTAGAATACAAAATTTACTAATAATTAGATAGGTTGGGTTTTGACTCGATTTTTGTCTCATTTCAGCCCAAATCATACGAACGAGACAAATGACCTGCTCATTTATTAATATAAAGATATAACACTTGGACCTAATTTAACCTCAAAAACTTTCAGTCCAAATAACATATAATTAGCGGGACAAATAATCTGCTCATTTATTAACGCAACTTGTTTTGACATTCTCATATTTCAATTCAACCTGCACATTTTGATACCCTAGTAACACTTTTTAATTATAATTTCCAACACCATGTTAGTGTTTATGAATAAATTATTTGCGAACTAAAAAAATACTAAGCCAATGCCAGTTGTACGTGTGAAATCAGATCTGTATAACTATGCCAGCAGGTATATAATAATGAATTTCCAATCCCTTTTAAAAGCATCAATTTTTTTATTTGTTCTGATTGAATAAAACAAGCATCTTTACAGCCGTCAATTAGTAGATCAGCAAATTTAAGAAATCGTTAATCAAATGTTAATATTAAAAAAAATTTTGCAAAAAAAGGACCACAAACGAAAATCATGACTTGCTTGGTTGCTTTTAGTCTCTTGATTTTTGTTGTTATTTTCATTTTCAACTATAAAATTGAGTCGCTGGAAAATGATTTATTGAACGATGAAAGTAAAGTTGTGTTGACACTCAATATCATTTTGTTTGCTTTTTTTTTTTTAGAAAATTATTTTTTTGTACAAATTCTCGTTGGTATAGATAAGTCTTGTTTCACAAAATAATGTTATCACGAAAATAAAACGACTTCTTACGAATTGAATAGAATAAAATATATTTTTAATTTTTTTTATCTCTCATTAAGATATATTAGTAAAATAACAGAAAAAAATTTACTGCATAATTTGAGGACCATATGGTGAATGGTCAATTTAAATATTAGGTAACTGGGTTAGTACAGGTCGGATCCCATGTACATAGATTTTGTCAATTTAAATTTTTAAAAAATAATCATGTCATGATTTCCGTAAATTTAGTAGAATCAGATAAGTCTTTCAAGCAATAATTAAAAAAAGACTACAAATTAGTCTCAATCTTGTGTTTGGTATCTAATGTAACAGAATATTGTGAAGCAAAATGGTAACACAAATCTTGATTCTAATTTTGTGTTTAGTGCCAACCCAAATCTTATGCAATAATTAAAGATGTTTATAGTTATTGCAAAACAACAGCCATCTTCTTCTTCTTCTTCATCCTTGAATGAAAGCAGATCTGTAAAGGATAAAGAAGACGAAACACTTCAAGTTTCAGATAAGAGAAATGTCTCCTCAAAGATAGAGAAGAAACGTTTCAAGTTTCAGACAAGAGGAATGCCTCCTCGACCAAATCAAAAACATAAATATAAAATTAATCTGGAAGAATCTGAGCATTTGATTAGAGATAGTAAGACGAAATCATGGCCTTTGGATCAAAAGCCACCTGTACAGAAAAAGGAACTTTCCAAGAAGCTCAACTCACGTGATGAACATGTGACAAAATAAATTTGTTATTTTTGTACAAATTAGAGGAGGACAAGTGTATAGTTGGTTATTTTATTTTTGTTTATTTTTCATTTAATTTTAATAGTAAATGCTTGTATATATACAGAGTATTGAATGGAATAAAATATCAGAAAATTTCCCAATCTTTCTTGTTCAATCCTTTCATGGTATCAGAGCATTAGCTCGATCCAATCCATCTTTCAATCTTCTCTTAAGTTACCAGCAAGATGGGAGAATACATCCCTCCACAGATCACGACTCCTCAAGTGAATGTCAACACCAATCTCAACACCACACACAATAACAATCACCCTTATTTCCTTGCTCATTCTGATTCACCTGGAATGACCATTGTCAATTCAGTCTTTGATGGAAGAGGTTTTCCAGGATGGAGAAGAGGGGTTTTGATAGCATTATCTGCGAAAAAGAAATTAGGTTTCATTAACGGAACATGTAAAGCACCAGATTTGAATGCAGTAGATTATGAACAATGGAGCTGTTGTAATGATATGGTGATATCATGGCTGCTTAATTCACTATCAAAAGACATTGGGGACAGTGTTATCTATTCCAAGACAACAAAGGAATTATGGGATAGCTTGGAGCACAGATTTGGTAGATCTAATGGTGCTAAGCTATATCATTTACAAAAATAACTCTCAGGTCTTGTTCAAGCTAACAGTGACATAGCAGGGTATTTTACCAGACTCAAACGACTATGGGATGAACTGGATTCTCTCAATTACACTATATCTTGCACTTGTGTGTGTACATGTCAAGGGAAGGACAAATTAGTGAAGTCATTGGAAGATCAAAAGTTGATCCAGTTTTTAATGGGTCTCAATGATGTGTATGCACAAGCAAGAGGAAACATCTTAATGATGAATCCTTTGCCAAATATTGATCATGCTTACTCTCTGCTACTCCAAGATGAGAATCAAAGGGAAGTATATGTCAATTCAACTTTGAGGGCTGAATCTACAGCTTCATGGCAACATCTCAAGGAAGATTTAATGAAAAAAACTGGAAATCAGGGAATGAGAAACACAAATACAACACAGAAGTTTGTAGTAAACAACAATCAAAGAAATGGAAAAGGAGCAGTAAAGGGAAAAGTAAGGGGAACCAAGTATGATCCTAATGTCACTTGTTCTTATTGTGGAAAGACAGGACATGTGGAATTAAATTGCTTTAGACTCACAGGATTTCCTGATGATTTTGAATTCACCGAGTCTAAGTTCTATCCAAGCAAAGCAAATGGGGCAATTGCAGGTGTTGAAACTGAGGCAGTTCACAATTCACATAAGGAAGCTAATGGAAGCAATCTTAATCCTGGAAATAGTTCCAATCATGAACAACTTTGGTCAGTATCTTAACAAGGACCAGTATGCTAATTTGGTTGAACAGGTAGCCAAAGATATCCAAGTAAGGCAGGGAAGTAACTCTGCAACTGGATTCAATGCAGGAGTAATTGCTGGTACAATTTTACAATACTCTGGTTCATGTTTCTCAGTTTTCAATTCCAACACCTGGATCATTGATTCGGGTGCTTCAGAACACATGTGTTTTGATTCCAAATCTTTCACTTCTCTGATTCCTATTCCTACACCTATGACTATCACTTTGCCTAACTCTTTCAGGATAATTGTGACTCATACAGGAAGTGTCCCTATTTTGCCCAAGATAACTCTCCATAATGTGCTCCATGTTCCTATCTTTAAGTACAATTTATTGTCTGTTCATAAATTGTGTAGTCAATATAATTGTCACGTGTTACTTACAGCTAGTGGATGTATCTTACAGGACCCTTCAATGAGGATCACGCAAGCTTTTGGTGAGATAAAAGAAGGACTGTATCTCATGCAGCCCACTAGTACTAAGTCTAAAGTTTTGTTCCAAAATAATGTAGTTTCTTTTCAAAAAGGAAGAAATTCCATTCCTCAGTCAAGTTCAGTTTCTTTACCAGTTTCAGCAAATGTAGTTCCTACTATGAATCTTTGGCATGTAAGGTTGGGCCATGTGCCTTATTCAGTGATGAAAAATCTTACATTCATTCAATCTTCTTTCAATTCTGATCATGTTTGTGATGTGTGTCCTAAAGCAAGGCAAACTAGATTGCCTTTTCCAATCAATCAAATTCATTCCCAGCAAGTGTTTGATTTAATTCATATTGATACATGGGGTCCCTATAAATCTTGCACTTATGATGGATATAGATATTTTCTCACTATAGTAGATGATTATAGTAGAGGTACTTGGGTGTTTTTGTTGAGTTCTAAAAGTAATGCTTTTCCTATTCTTAAAGAGTTTCTTACCATGATTGAAAGACAATTTGGTAGAAAAGTTAAGTGCATAAGGTCTGACAATGCTTTAGAATTAGGGAAAGGGACTCAAGAAGGTCTATACCTAAGATCACAAGGAATTCTACATCAAACATCATGTGTGGGAACTCACAACAAAATGGAGTAGTAGAACGAAAGCATAGACATTTGCTAGAACTTGCAAGGGCTCTTATGTTTCAATCTCATTTGCCTATTTCCTATTGGGGTGACAGTATCTTAACAGCAACACACCTCATCAATAGATTACCTTCTAGGGTACTCAAAGGAAAGACTCCTTATGAGGTTCTTTCTGGGAAGGAACCAACCTATCACAACCTAAGGTGTTTTGGATGCCTTTGTTATGCATCCACTCTTTCTCAAAACAGAGATAAGTTCGAACCTAGGGCTACAACTTGTGTTTTTGGGATACCCTCTAGGGAAGAAAGGTTACAAGTTGGCTGACCTAAAAACAAAAGAGTTTTTGTCTCAAGAGATGTTCATTTTTTTGAAAATCAATTTCCTTTTGCCTCTCTATCACCCACTTCTCCACCATTTTTTCCAAATTCCCCTTCTGATTTATGTGATTCTCAATCTATGCCTTCTTCTCCAGATATTCCAGAAACCACAAATTCATCCATTCCAATAAACACAGGATCTCATTTGCAAGAATCTCCTCCGCCTCTATCTCCTACTTCTCCTAATCCTCCTATTGTTCCAAACGAACCCACCAGGAAGTCCAGTAGGATTTCTCATCGACCAGGGTACCTTTCTGATTATGTTTGTAACAACATATATCTTACTGACCTTACAAATGCTTGTTTTGTTCATCCACCTACACCCACTGCCTACTCTTTTGGATCTTTATCACTTCAAAATCAACATGTTTTTCTTTCTATTTCTAATATTACTGAGCCTAAAGTTTTAGTCAAGCCTCTAGGCACCCTGGATGGATCTCTGCCATGAATGAGGCACTAGCTGCTCTTGAGTAAAATCATACTTGGGATTTGGTAGAGTTGCCCCCGGTAAGAAACCCTTACCTTGTAAGTGGGTTTACAAGGTTAAGCATAAGTCTGATGGTACACTAGAAAGGCTGAAGGCCAGACTAGTGGTCAGAGGGGATGTTCAAAGAGAGAGAGTGGATTTTACTGAGGCATTCTCACCAGTGGTCAAAGATGACCACCATTAGATGTCTTCTCACTGTTGCTATTAAGAAAGGGTGGTTTGTACATCAGTTGGATGTAAGTAATGCTTTTTTACATGGGGATCTACAAGAAGAAGTGTACATGAAGCTCCCTACTGGTATGCCCACTTCCAATCCTACCTTGGTTTGTCTTTTAAGAAAATCTCTCTATGGATTAAAGCAAGTATCTCGACAGTGGTATGCTAAGCTTGCTGGAGATCTCACTTATAAAGGCTACACCAGTTCTTCAAATGACTATTCTTTATTCTATAAAATGAATGGAGATTTGGTCTCTCTTATAGCAGTTTATGTCGATGACATTTTGATTACAGGTGATGATCAATCAGAAATCAACCATATTATGCATTTTCTCAACACAAAATTCAAGGTTAAACATTTGGGGGATATTCATTATTTCTTGGGTATGGAAGTATTCCGAGAAAAACATGGTTTTATTATCAATCAACAAAAATTCACCTTAGAGCTTCTTCAGGAATTTGATTGTTCGGGTACAGCAGTGTCTTCTCCTCTTGATCCATATTCCAAATTACTTGCTGATGAAGGCCCACTTATCTCAAATGCCACCATCTACAGACATCTTGTGGGAAAACTGAATTACTTAACACATACTAGACCTGATTTATCATTTGCTGTTTTATCACTCAGCCAATATATGCAGCAACCTCGACAATCTCACTTTAATGCATCTCTTCGTGTCCTACGGTATCTTAGAACAGATCCAGGACAAGGAGTTCTCCTCTCATCAGATCCCTCATTTGAATTCCTGGCTTTCTGTGATGCTGATTGGGCTTCCTGCAGGGATAGCAAACGCTCTGTTAGTGGATATTTCATTACTCTTGGTGGTGCTCTTGTGTCCTGGAAATTGAAGAAACAAGTCTCCATCTCATTATCTTCTGCAGAGGCAGAATACAGATCTATGAGGAGGGTTACTGCTGAAATTACCTGGCTTGTTCGTCTTCTAGACGATCTTTCAATACCTCCATCTTTACCAATAACTGTCCACTCAGATAGCCAGGCAGCTATTCACATCGCGAAGAACCCCGTTTTCCATGAAAGAACGAAACATTTTGAATTAGACTGTCATTTCGTGCGTCAGCAGTTCATTTCCGGTTTAATCACACTATCTTTTGTTCCATCCAGTCAACAACTTGCCGATATCTTTACCAAACCTTTATCCGGCAACTCCCATCGTTTTGTACTGAACAAATTAGGGGTTTCATCGGCCTCCAATTTGAGGGGGGATATTGCAAAACAACAGCCATCTTCTTCTTCTTCTTCTTCATCCTTGAATGAAAGCAGATCTGTAAAGGATAAAGAAGACGAAACACTTCAAGTTTCAGATAAGAGAAATGTCTCCTCAAAGATAGAAAATAAACGTTTCAAGTTTCAGACAAGAGGAATGCCTCCTCGACCAAATCAAAAACATAAATATAAAAAATTAATCTGGAAGAATCTGAGCCTTTGATCAGAGATAGTAAGATGAAATCATGGCCTTTGGATCAAAAGCCACCTGTACAAAAAAAGGAACTTTTCAAGAAGCTCAACTCACGTGATGAACATGTGAGGAAATAAATTTGTTATTTTTGTACAAATTAGAGGAGGACAGGTGTATAGTTGGTTATTTTATTTCTGTTTATTTTTCATTTAATTTTAATAGTAAATGCTTGTATATATATAGAGTATTGAATGGAATAAAATATCAGAAAATTTCCCAATCTTTCTTGTTCAATCCTTTCAATACTCGATATGAACTCTTAACGCAAGTTCAAACCGAAGAAAACAGAAAAATAGAAGTAACAAAAATCAGTTTCAACAGAAATGTTGTAGGTGTACTTCCATTAGAACACAAGCTCATGTGGTTTCATGCCTGACTTCAACGAGAACCTTGCAGACAAATACGCCTTCAATTCAGGAGTTCCTTTAATGGCCTTGAGAAATGCAGCGTCCACAGTTTTCTGCTCGTCTTTCTTTTCTTGTGGAAGCACATTCTTCTCCTGCATTCAACAAACGAATACAAATACGAAAATCAAATAACTCTCAATTGTATTCTCCCGCATCAGATTAGATCACACAAAGCTGCGCGTACTCACTATTACAAGGGAGCAGCGAGTGCATCATTTCTCACCGATATATATTTACACTAAAAGTTAAAACTTTTTCTCGAAAGTAAATGCTAAAACCATCTCTAACCAAGATCACAATAACACAATTCCATTTCTCGTCTAAAATTGAATAGAAAAGACTTCTATATGTGATTACTTTTACTAACACTAAACATCTACATATGCTACACACTCGTGAACAATAAGTATCGCATCTTCAGAATTGCAACATTCCCACAACATATAAGCTATAAATACATTCGTCCCCAAAGCAAGTTAAACACACACACTACAATCGTTCTAATAAATCCGATATCAATACCGAGTCCCATGACTATAAATATCTTCATATACCAAAAGCTCAGTAATAAGTACTACATCATTGCAGCATTCACACAACATATACACTACAATTTCCTCGATTTCAATTTGTTTGTCTACTATGTTTTTTTAGTGATACTTTAGTTACAATTAGTACGCATTTTGATGCATTAGTCATATCTTTCATAAAACTCCGTGTCAAATCAAAATAGGATAAACAAATAGTAACGAAGGGAGTATGCCAATGTATAATACTAAGTCCAATTGAGTGAAAAATACAGAATTTCATAAAAAGGAGACAAATTTAAGCAGAAAATGAACAAACAAACCTCCTTTTTGTCTTCAAAAAACTCTCCTTCTCCCTTCTTCTCAACCTGCTTAGCAAAATACTTATCATCAATCTTCTTCACATTCACTCATTGTCATCCATCGTATCATAATCTTTTGCATTAAAACTATCTGTTGACTTTAAAATGCAACGTAAAGCTTCTAACAAGACATTTCTATACCGAAATTCTTGTGTTATTGTTACCCAAGCAAGAATGTCAAAGTGATACCTGATTTGGAGATGATCATAAGCTTTTCTAGCGAGTGTTGTTTTGCCAATGCCACCCATGCCTGTTATTGTGACAATCTCTAGATCAGACGGTGGTCCTATCAATCTTTTAACTATGATCTCCAAGTCATCATCAATTCCCTGCACGATATCATCTTCCGATTTATCTGACCGCATTGGATTAATTGTAGAAGAAGTGAATCAAGGAATCTCCAGCTAATTCATGAACTTGATCAGCATCATGAGAAACAGTTTCCATCACTTGTTTCTTTATCGTATCCATTTTTTCAACAGCTGGTAGCAAATCCTGGTGTTGTAAAATTCCAAAGGCATAATACATATATTGGACCTTAAACTTGACTTCAAATTTTAACTTTGACCTTCAACTTTCATACTAAACAACAAGCACTTTAACTATCCAACTTTTAAATAAATAAACACATGAATCCTACATGGCAAAATACAAGTAGGACACCACGTAGGACAAAAAATGACATGTAGGATGAAATATAGGACATGTGTGTATATTTGTTCAATTTTATACAAGTTTAAGTGTCTACTTGTACACACCCAAAGTTGAAGGGCATAACTGTGATTTGAAGCCAAGTTAAAAGGTATATTTATGTATTATGCCAATTCCAAATGTCCAACTTGAGCCTTTGATGATTTGACGAGTTTTCAGCTCAACAACATCTTCTGCCTCACTAGCAGCAACTCTTATTTTTTCCTCAAAAGATTTGATTTTTCCAGGTTCAAATTCATCAAGAACTTTTTGGAAATATCCAGTAATTGCACGAAGAGAATCGAGCGTCTCAGCAGTGTGACCATGAAATAGCTCATGAATATTTCGTTCGTCAAGAGTTCGAAGAAGAGAAAATACAGCACTATAAGCTGCCATCAAGTATGCAAGATTATTGTAAAAATGGAAGTTTGAAGATAAACAAGCTCTGTTTGCAAGGAGAGTAATTTTTGAATATAAAATTTTCGAATTTGGACAGCCCCAATAGCATATATTAGACCCTAAACTTGACTTCAAATTTTAATTTTGACCTCATACTTTCATAATGCACAAACAGACACTTTAACTATCCAACTTTTAAATAAATAAACATATGAGTCCTATATGGAACAATACACGTAGGACACCACGTAGGACAAAAAATAACATGTAGGATGACAAGTAGGACATGTGTGTCTATTTGTTCAACTTTATACAAGTTTAAGTGCCTACTTGTGCACACTCAAAGTTGAAGGGCATAAATGTGATTCGAAGCCAAGTTAAAGGGCACATTTATGTATTATGCCAATTTTTGAATATAAAATTTTCAAATTTAACATATAATTGGGCCAATGTCCTATTCATTTATTAGCTCAACTTGTTTTAAACATTCTCAAATTCAGCCCATTTGATGACATCCCTAATAACACTCTTTAATTAATTTAATTTCCAATACCATGTTAGTCTTTATGGATAAATTAGTTGACTTACTAAAAAAAACTAAGTCAATGCCAGTTGTGTGTGTGAAAGCAGATCTGTCTAGTTATAACATTTATTTCCCATCACTTTTAAAAACACAATTTTTTTAGTTTTGTTGTTATGAGCATCTTTAAAGTTGACAATTAATTAATGGATCTTAGACAGCACATAGGTTGATTGTTAGTGTTCTAAAAGGTATTTTCTGGACTCGCGAAACATTTCGAGGCTCAACTATTATGGGCTTCAAGCGCGTTTAACGTTCAATGATCGGGGCGATTGAGAGAATGATGAACTTCAGTTGAACATTTCTTACTCCACAAGTACTTGTTGTATTTAATTTATTTCCAGCACGATGTTAGTCTTTATAGAAAAAATAGTAATAAGCAGCAAATATTATAACAGGGTAAAGTAGTGATAATCTATCTATATACATTGAAATTTTGTAGGACTCTACTAGATACGTTCAATTCAAGTTGAGACTCTACAAATTGTGTTCAACTCAAATAAGGATTTTTGGAGGCTACTCAACCCTAAACCCTAGTTTATGCCTATATAAAGGGTAATAAATTCCCTTAATAGACATCTCAGAAATTCCATAAAGAGATCAACATCTCGAATACTCGCAAATTGATGGATTTTTCATATATAGAGAGAAATACGCCACTAACGACCCTCGAATCATGGATAAATCCTAGGAGAATAGAATCAAGGGATCAACAGAATTGTACCCGCAATCTATCTTAATCAATAAAATCATGTTCCGTCATATTTTATTTGTGATTGCAATTTATTTCCGTCACTTTAAAATTTGTTGCAAACACTGTAAACTTTGTCATTTAGAGCTGATAGACCCCTCGTTACAAATATGACTTACATATACTCCTACCTTTACAAATATATCACATATACATGTGTATTATGCAACATAGGATGCATGTGTTTATTTTTTCAATCTTATACAAATTTAAGTATTTACTTGTGAAAATCCAAAATTGGAGTATATAGACGTCAATTGAATCCAAATTATGCGACATATTTATATACTATGTCATTTGATTGGTATCAAGTGTAGAATATGTATAGTACTTGAATAGAGGAAAACAGATTCAAAGTGTGAAACCAACGATTCTTATACTCCATATGGTACGCATAATAGGTGGAAAACCTTGCACCATTTCGAATAATCACATAACACAAGATAGATATTAGTACATGAATAAATACTGTTTTACAAAATATGAAATCAGAAATGTATTTAACATGCTTATTCCTAAAAAATGAATTTAACAATATCCGAACATAAAAATGAAAAATTTTACTTTTCAAAATATAAACTAAAAGATTCTGCATTTGGAAGATCAGATAGCATTACATGATCCCGC
Source organism: Solanum peruvianum (assembly GCA_027705065.1). Classification (NCBI taxonomy): domain Eukaryota; kingdom Viridiplantae; phylum Streptophyta; class Magnoliopsida; order Solanales; family Solanaceae; genus Solanum; species Solanum peruvianum. The sequence continues at coordinate 4,439,591 of JAKWJD010001758.1, read as the reverse complement.
GAAACAAGCTTCATCTTCATTTCAAGGAGGTAAGATTAAGTAAAGATGAGCGAACTTAAAAACTTACTGCGAGTGTTATGGATGTAAATCTTAAGGAAATAATTCCCCATGTCCTCTTGTTCTTGTACAATATTTGTTGCAGAATTCTCAGCTGTAGTGCTGCAATCGTGTAACTCAATTGATTCCAAACTACAAATTTCCCCAAAATCTGCTGGAATTTCTTGCAGGTCGCAACAATTTTTCAGAACAAGGCGTTTTAGCTTTGGAAAGTTATCACTGGTAGCTTCCCAATACCTAAGATCTGAGTCACTCAGTAACACCAACTTCAAACTTCTGAACTCGTCTTCATCACTCAATCTCCATTCATCAATCAAGGTTTGACAATTTTTAAGTTTGAGCTCTTCAAGATTTGGCAACATCATAACAGTCGAAGATACATCTGTCCATAAAAAATCACTACAACGAGTTAAAGACAACCTCCTAAGTGATGTTGGAAAACGAAATCTCTTGAAGGAATATCGATATAAAGTTGAACCATAAAACTTGAATGCTTCAAGTTTTGTCAATCTGGACATATCCAATTGGCGCTGATTGAGAATACTTTTTCGGAAATAAGGTAAGTGAAAGATCAATCTCTTTAGATTGGGAATGCCAGAAAAGACTTCATTTGTACAATGACCAGAAAATTCCTGTAGATTTGGCATCCCTGTCACAAGACTTTCTGTCCGAGGATTTGGTAGATAAGTGGGACGATCCAGACGTATATACCTCAAGTTCTTCATCATCCATATTTTCATAGGTAAAGTCATATGGAAAGGAAAAGTACCACTCAAAATTAGAGTTTGCAAATTCTGAAGCTCTGAGATTGATTCAGGAATATCTCCTTCAAAATGAACTTGAAGATATCTCAAATGAAACAACTTTGTAATCACAAGTGGAAATGACTCGAAGGGTACACCTTTATTGTTCACAGACAACACCCTGAGAAGGTTGAAATGAGAGAAAAGTTCATGTATCATAGGATCATGGCGGTAGATGGGTGATGACAAGTGAGACTCAGTACTCGGTACAATAGGTAGATTCAATCGAGAAAATAAGTAGATAGATCTGGAAACCGGGGGTAATAGCTTATAACAATCATCAACTGTATAACATTCAGTTTGAAAACTGAATCGACGAACATTATGCTTTTGCGTTGGAAGAGTTGGGTGAGTTCTCTCAACATGCATATGCTTTGTCATTTCAGCTTCTGTCAAACAGAACTCACGCAATAGATCGTGTATTCCACATGTTTTTATCTCACCATTGAATCTGCTTTTTCTAGCCTGTAACAAGTTCCTGCTAATAAGGTCCTCCAAATAATCTATTGCCAATTCCTCCAAACTTTTACCATTTTCAGAAGTCCTTATTAAACCTTCTGCGATCCATAATTGGATCAATATCTGAGTCTCAAAACGAAAATCCTCTGGGAAACTACTCATAGATAGGAAGCAGGGTTTGAGCCGACTAGGCAAGTGGTGGTAACTCAAACCGAGCACTGCTAAGCATTTATCTGGATGACTAGCAATGATTTTACTTAAGGTTCGGGCAACATCCTTCCAACTTTCTAATGTCCTGACCAATTTAGAGAGATGTCCCGCAATCACTGAAATTGTTAAGGGTAGTCCTTGACATTTTTCTACTATTTCCTTTCCAATTTCTTCCAATTCAGGAGGATGTTCATTATTTGGTCCAAACACCTTATCACAAAGTAACCTCCAACCATTTTCTAAACTCAAAAGGCTCATCTCATGAGGGCTACAAGTATTTGCATACATCGCTACCTCATTTTCCCTAGTAGTCAACAAGATTCGACTTCCATTGTTGTAATTAGGAAATATTCCTCTTATACTATCCCAAACATCCCTACTCCAAATATCATCAACAACAACAAGGTATCTTCGACCCTTTAGTTCTTTTTGCACTCGGTCAGCTAACTCATTCTCATCCATCTTATCATAGTCTTTTGCTTTCACAATATCTGTTTTCTTTGAAATGCAATGTAAAGCTTCTAGCAATACATCTCTACATTGAAATTCTTGAGATATTGTAACCCACGCAAGAATGTCAAAGTGATACCTGATTGTGAGATGATGATAAGCTTTTCTAGCGAGTGTTGTTTTGCCAATGCCACCCATGCCTGATATTGTGACAATGTCTAGATCCGATGGTGGTCCTGTCAGTCTTTTAATTATGATCTCCAAGTCATCATCAATTCCCCGCACGATATCATCTTCCAACTTATCTGACAGCAATGCATAACTTTTAGAAGAAGTGCCAATCATGGAATCCCCGGATAATTCAAGAATTTGATCAGCATCATGAGAAACAATGTCCATCACTTGTTTCTTTATTGTATCCATTTTTTCAAAAACTGGTAGCAAATCCTGGTGTTGTAAAATTCCAAAAGTCCAGCTTGTCCCTTCGATGATTTGATGAGTTTTCAGCTCAACAACGTCTTCTGCCTCACTAGCAGCATCTCTGATTTTTTCCTCCAAAGATTTTATTTTTCCAGGTTCAAATTCATCAAGAACTTTTTCGAAATATTCAGCAATAGCACGAAGAGAATCGAGTGCTTCAGCAGTGTGATCATGAAAGAGTTCATTAATATTTCGTTCGTCAAGAGTTCGAATAAGAGAAATTACAGCACTATAAGCTGCCATCAAGTGTGCAAGATTAAATCAAAATATTGTAAGTGAGAAGTTTGAAGATGAACAAGCTCTGTTTGCAAGGAAAGAAACTTTTTGGTGCTAAGAAAATGCTTCAAAATACAAAATTTACTAATAATTAGATAGGTTGGGTTGTCACTCGATTTTTATCTCATTTTAGCCCAAACCATACAAACGAGACAAATGACCTGCTCATTTATTAATGTAAAGATATGATACTTGTGCCTAATTTAACCTCAAAACTTTCAACCCAAATAACATATAATTAGCGGGACAAATAATCTGCTCATTTATTAACTCAACTTGTTTTGACATTTTTAAATTCCGTTCAACCTGCACATTTTGATACCCTAGTAACACTCTTTAATTATAATTTCCAACACCATGTTACTGTTTATGAATAAATTATTTGCTTACTGAAATTTTTTTTGATACCCTAGTAATACTCTTTAATTATAATTTCCAACACCATGTTACTGTTTATAAATAAATTATTTGCTTACTGAAAAAAAAACTAAGTCAATGCTAGTTGTGTGTATGAAATCAGATCTGGAGAACTATGCCTGTAGGTATATAATAATGAATTTCCAATCCCTTTTAAGCACCAATTATTTTTTATTTGTTCTGATTGAATAAAACAAGCATCTTTACAGTTGTCAATTAATAGATCAGCAAGTTTAAGAAAACATTAATCAAATGAACAATACCAATTGGTGCATTTTAAATCAAGCAAGAAAATAATAAATTTAAGACATAATATATAAAAATGATGCATAAACTTGGCCTCAGGCTCTTAGCTATAAGTAAATACTCCAACTCTGAGAGTGCACATCTAGGCACCTTAATTGGTCTGAACTCTCAACTTACAACAAAATACTTTTAACTCGTTCCTATTATGTTTCATGGACATCTTACGCTGACGTGAAACATATTTTTTTCCAGTTGTTTAAATGATCATTTGGATATCATAGACTACTATGTTTCATGAACATCTTATGCTGACATGAAACATACCAATGGGCATATTTAATTGCCTCTTTGAGTGAAGAAGAAAAGTGTAATTCATCGCTCTACGCATACCATTATTTCAAAAAATAGATAAATGAAGTTGCATCTTCGCGTAAGTTGGTTTGACTCTTTACTTTTGGTATCGCACTTGTGTCAACACGACATAGATGTGAGCGTGGTGTGGAATCCGTACTGGATTTGATCAATCAATTTTTTAATACATTAACTAAAAATGACAGAGAAATTAAAAGACACAAAAGATGATTTCTATAATAAAAATAAAAGCTAAGGTGAAACTGAAGAAAATGAAATAAACTTGTATAAATAAATTTCTATGTTAACCCTTTTCCATTTATCTCCCTCGGGGATTTTCCTCTTGATCAATATTTTTCCTTGTATTACCTTGTCTAATGTCTCATAAATTAGACATATATATTTATTTTTAGGTATTTAAATTGTTTTTAGCCGTATCCCAACACATGTATCCTTATCGAGATCCGTACCCTCCAAATCTTAAAATTTAAACCATTAAAGATTCAATCTCAAGATCCACGCCCGTATTGAGCACCCACCGCTTGTATTAACCTTAAAAGCAGTCACAATTTCGATTAAGTAACTAAAATAAATAAGGATAGTCTTACAATTGGCAAAATTGTGCCTAAATTAGAACTTTGAGTGTAATGTATCATTCTTTTGTGGTCTCTCCAAGAAAATGACTAACATTTAATCTTTTTTTCTCGTCATATCTCGATATCCTATAATTGAGATCGAATTTAAATGGAGCAATATAGTTGAGCGACCCTAACTTATTTGCGATTGGAGAATATTAAATTGGAGTATCATGGTCAACTAATGTTCACATAGTCGAGTCTTATCTTATTTGGGATTGAAGCGTAATAATTTATTGTTAGTTTATGTTTTTTCAGTATATCATATCAACGCTTCTGTTTTGATGTTGGATTTAACTCCTCTTCCCTCCTTTTTTAGCCTTTTTATGTACAATAGCTCGCGAATCATAGGCATGCAAGTCTAATGCAACAAACTCGATCGAGAAAGTTTTGGCAAGGGAAATCGAATGGCTGACATCCTTCATGACATATCACCTGTTGCACCAACTCAGTCACCCTAACGGATTAGCTGTTTATTACTTGTTACTCTTATCTCATCTTCAGAGTCGTAATATCGTATTGAGTTATGCTTATTATAATATGATGTTATTTAGTAATTCATTTGCTTGCTTGCTTCTTCTAACATTGACGTCAAATTATTTAAAATAAAAATTCTGCATACGTCATTCTGATAAACATGTTTAACTAAAACTATATGTCTAACTAATTTAACTAACTTGAGAATTTAATTCATATAATTTTATATGTTTAATGTTAGGAATGTTTGTTAAATTCCTATGTTTAGGTATTGGTCACTAACCTATCTAATGGGTTACTACCAATTAGGAATTTGGATCATCTCCTTGTTTCTAACCTATTTAACTTTAATATAAATAACAATATTTGACCGGGCACAAAATGAAAAAAAAAAAGGAAGAAAAAAAGACTTTGAAATATATAATAATTTAAAGAAGATATAGATATTCATGTGGCAAATTATCATCATATTAAGAACAAAGATAAGAAATATAAAACTATTTTTTTTCTATATATAAAAACCAATTATTCTTTTTATAACAATAAGATATAAGTGAGTCACTTCTAATTTGGAGTACAATATATCAACTCAAAATCCTAAGTTAAGAGTTATATATATTATCACCTTTCCCCTATAAGTTATGCTCGTCTGATTTATATAATACATAACTTCGAATTTAGTCGGACTCTAATGTGAATATCATAAAAATCAAAAAATATATATACAAAGACATATTCTGATACAACGATTCTTATTATAATATAAGGTGAAGAAATATATAGTGTGTTTAAACAAATCAACAATAAAATAGAATAAAATTAAAAAATTGACTCGTTCATAAATCTTAGGTCCAGCTTCTCTAACGAACACATTCTAATTGGCATAATTAATATTTTATAAAAAGGAACACTCCAAAAAAAAAAACTGTAAAAAAGAAATCTAAATTTTGTATTTATGCATAAGTCAAAGTGCTGACATTTTTATTTTTCTTTTGGATAAAGTAAGCTTCATTTTTGCAAACTAACATCCACCAACCAAGAAATTTCTTAATTTTGTATGTGAAGGCATTAAATCACATCTTTTATGACCATATATACCACACTAGGACTTGCAAAATGGGTTAAAAAACATGTAATAATTCAATTCGACCCGTTAGTTATGGGTCGAATAACCAATTTTTCATACATATAAAATATAAGCCGATATGTTTTATCGATTTTCGTTTAATTTATTTTCAATGATCTGTTCATATTTAATGAATATTTTCGTAGAGTGATGCAAAAGAGATACATTACAACATGTGTCAGTGTTGAATATTTTATGTACATAAAAGTTGAAATAATACCAATGTAAAATTTGAATTACTAGTCAAATTAAATCTTCGTTGTGATTTTTTGTATTAATTGTGCATGTGTTAATTATGTGATGATTCCTATGTTATTATGTACCTAATGAACTCTCATATTTTGAAATTCTTGCTATATATATCAATGTTAAAAAAAGGATTTTTAACGGTAAAGTTGTCTTCATGTAATTTATAGATTACGAGTTTGAACCGTAAAAGTAATTACTAATATTTATATTAGATTAAACTATTTATATCACATCTATGAGGAATGAGGATTGCAGTCTTTTTTCAAATCATACAACATGAAATGTTTTATACACCGATTAACTTTTTTTCCATGTCATATCAAGAGTGTCATATTCATTGAAACCACCGAATTTGTTCACCGTTACATATTGCATGCTTTTTTAGTTTATTTTTTTTAAAAAAAAAGTTTTGATAAGGACAACTTAATTGTTAAATGTTAAAATAGTATTAGGCAGATCAACTAACTAAAATGCATGCCATGTTTAATTTATCTTATAAATATTATTTTTTTAAAAAAGATACAATAAAAAATGCATGCAGATAGAAAATTTTGCATCTCAACTAAAACTATATTCCTTCCGTCCCAATTTATATGTAATTTTTTCCTTTTCAAGAGTCAATTTTACTAATCATTGGAACTTAGTCCGATCAGATTAATTCAATGTTTTAAAAATAAAAACTAGATTTTCAAAAACTATACGAAATATACAATATATTGCAGTTCTTCTAATGCTAATAATATGGTCATGAAAATTACACATCTTAAAATATTGATTAAAATTCATATAGTTTGAATATCAAAAAGCAAAATTACGACATATATTTTGAGTTGGAGGGAATGTCTTATTTTTATTTTTATGGTAGTAGTTCAAAATAGGTAGTGTTTCTACTTGAAATCATGAAAAATTATTTGTAAAGAAAATTTCAAACATTAAAAAAATTGTGAGAGAGCTTTCACTTCTAGCTACTTTTGAGAAAATGTATTATAAAAGCAAATCTTAAATTTTATTTACAAACACAATCATCTTTGTGCCGTTCACTTTAAATTCTTTCAATCTTAGCCAAAAAAAATTTATTTTGTAAAAATGGCACTAATAGAATTAGGCTACATTGAAATTTTCCTAACTTTGTTCTGTTTTGTTTTGTTTTATTGCTTTAGACATTCAAATTATCCAATTAATTTTCCAATTTTTGGTATGTTACCAGGATTACTTTACAATATACAACAAATACATGAAAGGTGCACTATGTCAATGAAGGCCTCAGGGGGCACATTTTTATTCAAAGGTCTATGGTTTGCAAATATGGACACATTAACAACAGTTGATCCAACTAATGTTCATTATATCATGAGTGCAAATTTCATGAATTTTCCTAAAGGTCCTAAATTCAAAGAGATGTTTGATGTTTTAGGTAATGGTATATTCAACGCGGATTTGGATATGTGGAAGGTCCAGAGGAAGATGACGCGTGCTCTCATCACTCATCATGAGTTCTACAAGTTTTTAGTCAAGACTAGTTGCGATAAGGTGGAGAAAGGACTAATTCCGGTTATTGATCATGTTTGTAACAAGGGTTGTGTTGTGGATTTGCAAGATTTGTTTCAAAGGTTCACTTTTGACACAACTTGTATATTGGTTACCGGATATGATCCTGGATGTGTATCGATAGATTTCCCTGATGTTCCCTTCTCGAAAGCAATGGATGATGCTGAAGAAGCTATTCTTTTTCGTCATGCATTGCCTGAGATTGTTTGGAAGTTGCAAAGATGGCTTAGAATTGGAGAAGAAAAGAAGATGATTAATGCTCAGGAGGTATTGGACTATACTATAGATAAATTCATTTCCATGAAGCGCGAAGATTTGAAGGAAGTAGATCATGATTTGAAAGAAAGTGAAGAGGGATTTGATCTCTTGACATTTTACTTAAAGGATGAAAAAGAATTGGGAGTTAAGTGTGATGACAAGTTCTTGAGGGACAATATATTGAATCTTATGATAGCAGGGCGTGACACGACTAGCTCTGCTCTCACATGGTTCATTTGGCTTGTGTCAACAAATCCACAAGTGGAAAAAAAGATTAGGGACGAAATCAACTTTGTTATCCCTAATGAAGAAGTCGAAAAATTTAGGCTTTTTAATGTTCAAGAATTGAACAAACTTGTTTACTTACATGGTGCATTGTGTGATTCACTAAGGCTATATCCACCGGTGCCATTCCAACACAAGGAGCCTCTTGAGGAAGACATACTTCCAAGTGGACACAAAGTTCATCCAAAGTTAAAGATTATGTTCTCATTGTACGCGATGGGGAGAATGGAGTCGATTTGGGGGAAAGATTGTTTGGAATTTAAGCCAGAGAGATGGATTTCTGAACGAGGGACGATTAAACATGAGCCATCGTACAAGTTTTTGGCTTTTAATGCTGGACCAAGAACTTGTCTTGGTAAAGAAGTGGCTTTCACACAAATGAAGGCTGTGGCTGCTGCTATTATTCACAATTATCAAGTTGAACTTGTTAAAGGACACATTGTTGAACCAAATGCTTCTATTATTCTCTACATGAGACATGGTTTTAAAGTAAAGATTAATAAGAGGTGGACTTAATTATAAAGGATAATATAGTATGTATCAAGTTTAAGCATGTTTTATTTGTTTAATTGGCTCCTATTTTTTATTTTTTTTGTTAATTTCATATAGAGATGTAAAATTTCATTAATGAATTTGTTGTATGTTTGTTTGGTATTTGATTTTACAAGTAAGTCCCTATATGATTCAGTTGGTTTGGAGGGACCTGTAATTGATTCGTCCTTTATATATGAGTTAACGGTCAAAATACATGTAAAGTACCTCAATTTATTGAGTTCAATATTTAAATTATCACGTGTTTGAGTTTTCTACCCTGAACCATTATCAAATGTTATCAAAACATGCCTCAACTATTATGATTTGTTCACTTTTACTGTTTGAAATATTACGGTCATTCCAATAGTGAAATTAAACAACTGATAGCTAAGGTGTGTTCGAATAAACATTTGGTAATAATTCAGATATGAGATTCAAAGAGTCGGAACACTTTAGATGTGCTTTTGATACTTTCACCCTTTATATATATAGGGTTGTCCATAAACTGTATGATGAAAAGCCTCAAAGAGAAAATAAACACTATGCTTAAAATGGCTCTCACTTCTCTATTGGCTTCAATAGGGTGCCTTGAGATCTTTATAGCAATATTTTTCTTTCTTGTATTCTGGTCTTTAGGAGATAACAAACATGGCCTACCAAGAAATTGCCCGATTTTCGGAATGTTCCGGAGCCTTCTTATCCATATAAATAGAATTCATGAAAGAAGTAGAGAGGTTCTTTCAAGAACTAGGGTACTTTCTTGGTGAAAGGCCTTTGGTTTACTAACATGGACATTCTTGGCACAGTGGATCCTGCAAAGGTGCACTATATCATGAGTGTAAATTTTCCGAATTTCCCTTAAGGGCTTGAACTCAAGAAGATCTTCGATGTTTTAGGCGATGAATTTTCAATTCCGACTTGGAATTGTGGAAGAATTAGAGGAAGCTCGCGAGAGAAATGATCATTCATATGAGATTCCACAAGTGTTTGGTGAAAACTAACGTTGACAAGGTCGAAAATGGCCTGATTCTGGTTCTTGAAATGAAGGCAGAGTTCTTGATTTGCAAGATGTTTTCAAGAGATTAACATTTGATACGACATGTGATCCTGACTGCCTCTCTCTTGAACTCGTGAACGTTCCCTTCTTGAATGCCATGGATGATGCTAAAGACGTATTTTTTCATACGCCATTTGTTTCCCGTAAGTGTTTGGAAGTTGCAACAATGGCTTGGATTTGAGCCTTTAAAGAAACTGAGCAAAGCAGAGGAAGACCTTGACCAAGTCCTTGTCAAGTATATATCGATGAAACGTGAAGAATTGAGCAATGCAATAGAATCAGAGGAAGATGACGAGGGTTATGATTTATTAACATCATACATGGTAAATGATGCAGAAACCAAAACAGGGCTAAAGTTTGACGACAAGTTCTTGAGGGATACCATACTGAACTTCATGTTCGCGGGGCATGACACAGTTGCCTCGGACCTTACTTGGTTCATTTGGCTAGTTGTCACGCACCCCGAGATTGAGAAGAATATAAAGGAAGAACTTAAGGCAATTGTCTTGTTAGGAGAAGGCGAAAAACGGAGGCTTTTTAAGGCGGATGAAGTGAAAATTGCAATGTATTTACATGCTGCATTGTATGAATCGTTAAGGCTATATCCCCCTGTTGCAATCCAGCACAAGACTCCACTAGAACCCGATATTCTTCCAAGTGGACACCATGTTCATTCGAATATGAGAGTGATGATTCCGTTATATGCAATGGGGAGGATGGAATACATATGGGGACACGACGCCTCAGAATTAAAGCCAGAGAGATGGATTTCAGATCGGGGAACCGTTAAACATGAGCCATCTTACATATTCTTTTCTTTCAATGCAGGGCCAAGGACTTGCTTAGGGAAAGAAGTGGCATTTACTCAAATGAAAATTGTTGCTTCAACTATCATTCACAATTAACAAATTGAAATGGTAAAAGGCCATATTGTTTGTCCCAATATACCTGTTATGCTCTACATGAAACATGGCATTAAAGTTAGGACTAAGAGGGGGTGAAAATAGTAATTTATATGTGGAAGTATTAGGATTAAGAGGGGGTGAAAATAGTAATTTATATGTGGAAGTATGTAGTTCACTCTATCTGTTACATTTGTTTGTCTTACTTTCATTTTTAGTACGTTCTAAAAATAGTGTCTCTTCCCTTTTTTTGATAACTCACATTGCCAAGGCTAACGCCGAAGATTTTTAAGTGAAAGTTATAACCTTAAAAAATTTGAATCCGGCTCCTCTCCGTTTCTCTTCTCTCCATTTTCCCCAAGTTCCTATTTGATTTAGTGACATATGGCATATGTTAAAATAAATTGTTAAGATTTAATTTTCTAAAGTAAATCTCTAACCATGATTTAGTTAATAGATACATTATATATTAAGTATTAAAGTTATTATAATCTTATAATCTTAACAACATATTATTTTGTCCATAAATATAGGAGAAAAAAGTTAAAGACTAACATCTTAATTAATATTTAAATGTGTCCATAATTATTATTTTTTTACTTAGGATCCTTTTTTTTAGATAATATTTATTCACTAAAACACGTTTAAATATTAATTAAGATGTTAGTCTTTAACTTTTTCCCCATTATGTATATTTATGGACAAGATAAAATGTTGCTAAGATTGTGCAATATAGTAATTGTAAACTTAATATATAATGTATTTATTAACGAAATCATTGTTAGAGATTTATTTTGAAAAATTAAATCTTAACAATTTATTTTAACCTATGTCATGTGTCACTAATCCAAATAGAAACTTGGAGGAAATGGAGAGGAGTCGATCCAACAAATTTTAACTTCAGATATATTTTAATTTTTTTATATAGCTAATATATAGGCAAGATATATTGTATAGTCTGTATATACTTTATATGACTTTTGGCAAACTATATTGTATAGTCAGTGTATAGATAGCTAATGTATAAATACACTATACTATTATATAGTCCGTATGTATTATGTATGACTTTTAACAAGTTATTTTATTATATAATCGATACCCATAAAGTAACAAATGAGAGTGTTCTGTAAAAGTAAATACCAATCTTGTCCACAATTATCATGGCAAACTATTTGTGTCCCTTACGCAACGGCGTCATGAGATAACAAGTGGCCAATTAAACTATTTCGATAGCTTAGACATTTAACAAAGGCAGTTGCGAAGACTTTTTAATGACGACTAATGGATAATATCGTGTTCAACTTATATGATATAACTAGTAATAAAAAAAACGAATATATAAACCAAATATGAGTACTATATTGTTACTTTAACTTTAATTTTGTTGAAATAATTACAACTTTTGTAATCTTAAAAATAAGAACATGCTAGCTAGCTATAATCCATTATACAAATACAATAGTGAAGAGTGTATATATGAACTTTAACTCACATATAATTAATTATAGGTAATCTTGTGATACAAATATTTATACGTTATCGGTATGTATAACTTAAACTTCAATCATATTCCCATCATGACTCTATAAAATACTAGAGAGTTTATCCATAAAGAATGAAGTAAACACCCAAAGTAGAGTAAACATTGAAATGGCTTTCAATTTTCTAGTATTAGCCTCAATAGGTTATATTGAAATATTTGTAGCAATTTTTTTGTTTTTTGTGTTGGCTTTTGGAGGAAAAGGTGATTTTGGGTGGAAATGGCCATTTTTTGGAGAGTTCCCAAGCCTTTTTTACCATATAAACACAATCCACCAAAGCCTTACAATATTATTTTCAAGAATTGGAGCTACTGCCTTTGTAAAAGGTCCATGTTTTGCAAATATGGACATTTTAGGGACAGTGGATCCTAAAAATGTACATTATATTATGAGTGCAAATTTTCAAAATTTTCAAAAAGGGCCAGAATTTAAGAAGATTTTTGATGTTTTAGGTGATGGAATTTTCAATGCTGACTTTGATTTGTGGAAGGATCAAAGGAAAATTGCTAAAACATTGATCACACATCATACATTTCACAAATATTTAGTGAAAACTAGTTGTGACATGGTGAAAAATGGACTTGTCCCGGTCCTCGAATTCATGGCTAAAGAAGGTATAGTTTTCGATTTACAAGATGTTTTTCAAAGATTCACGTTTGATACGACTTGTATATTAGTGACAGGGTTCGATCCTGGCTCCCTCTCTGTCGATCTTAACAACATTGCTTTCATGAAAGCAATGAATGACATGGGAGAGGTCATGGTCATACGTAATTTGTTGCCACAATGTGTTTGGAAGTTGCAAAGATGGCTTGGAATTGGGCCTGAAAAGAAATTACGCGATGCTAGGGAAGTCATTGACCGAGTTATAGGTAAGTATATAACAATGAAACGCGATGAATTGAGAGCTAAAGGAGAAAAATTGAACAAAAATGAAGAGGAGGGTGTTGATTTATTAGCATCATACATAGCTAATAATGATGGAGAAACAAAAACAGGGCTAATGTTTGATGACAAATTCTTGAGGGATACCATATTGAACTTTATGATCGCGGGACGTGACACAACTAGCTCAGGACTTACATGGTTCATCTGGCTAGTTGTGACACACCCCGAGACTGAGAAGAAAATAAGGGAAGAACTCAAGTCAATCATCTCATTGGGAGAAGAAGGCGAAAAACAAAGACTTTTTAATGGGGGCGAATTAAAAAATGCAATATATTTACACGCGGCATTGTGTGAATCGTTAAGGCTATATCCCCCCGTTCCGTTTCAACTAAAGACTCCACAAGAACCCGATGTTCTCCCGAGTGGACACCGTGTACATCCCCAGATAAGAGTGATGGTTATCTTGTACGCGATGGGGAGGATGGAATCGGTATGGGGAAAAGATGCATTGGAGTTCAAGCCAGAGAGATGGATTTCAGAACGAGGAACGGTGAAACATGAGCCATCTTACAAGTTCTTTTCTTTCAATGCAGGGCCAAGGGTTTGTTTAGGGAAAGAAGTGGCTTTCACACAAATGAAAGCTGTGGCTGCTTCTATTATCCATAATTATCATGTTGAAATGGTGAAAGGCCATGAGGTTTGTCCTAATGCATCTATTATCCTCTACATGAAAAATGGATTTAAAGTTAGGATTAGGAATAGGTGGACATAAACATTTATGTTTCTCCCTTTTTTTCATTTTCTTTTGAACGGACGGTCAAAAAGGCATCTAGAATATTTTGTTTTTTTGAGTTTCATGTATGAACTTTCACCAAATATTTTTCAAAATAGACCAACTATTAATTGTTCACTCTTCCTACTTGAACGATTATGTTAGTTCAGGTAGAAAAAGAGAGCAACGGATAGTTAAGGTGTGTTTTGATAAATAGTACGTTGATAATAGTTTAGGTGGAAAATAAACTTGTACACCTAGTAGTTCATGTATGAAATTCAAAAATCTGAGATATTATATATGTTTTTTTATCATTAACTCTTATTTTCCTTTTTTGATGTACCTGTAATCCATTGAAGATTGGCATGTCGAAAACATTTTTGATGAAATTTTCATCAAAAATCTCTTAACGACGAGCTAATTTTGATAATTTTTAATGTTAAATTATATAACTATTTCACTATAACAAAAAAGAGTGGAGAATTCTTGAATAATTTCACCACCATTTATTTCAAACTCAATTAACTTTTTTAGTTGGAGCTATATAAGAGTTTTTTTATTTGGGAAAATGTATAAGTACCTCCAATCTATAATCAAAATCTTAGAGATACTTATACTATATTAAGGTTCTATTACTCCCGAACTTATTTTATAAATAATGTTCTATCCCTTTTCAGCCTACGTGGCACTATCTTCTGGGCCCCGTACTTGTTGACAATTTTTTCAATGACAGTGTCACGTAGACCGAAAAGGGGTAGAAAATTATTTATAAAATAAATTCAGGGGTAATAGGACCTTAGTAAAGCATAAGTGACTCTGAAATTTCAAGCATATGTTGGGAGGGTACTTGTGCGTGTTCCTTTTTTTTTTTCTTACATAAAAAATAAAAATCAGTCTATTAGTTTCCTTATATCTTCCCATTCCCCATCCAAGAGAAAAATAAAATAAAATGGGACACGACACAAGTGTTTTTGTAGACTATGATTAAAATTTTAGACATTTAATTACACTTAGGTCCTACTACCTTTCAATTACATTTTTTGTAATTTTATACATTGTTTTGATTTATGGAGCGGTCCAAACATCTCTCATGCGTCTCAATTGTGTGAAGTTACGAAGTGTATAGTGTCACATAAGATAAAAAAATGTATAAAATTACAAATAAATAAATAAAATCAAGAGCATAAGACCTAATTTATTTAAGATATGTCTCTGACTATTTGTACCTTGTCCCAAAAAAAAATGAATTAAACAATAATTCTTCTTACTCGTCACTAGTTTATTTCATGTATAAAAATAAAAATAAAATTATCACTACGTGCCGTATTTATCAGTACAGTGTTCATTAATTAATTAATATAAAAATAATTTGTGATAATGTCTCATTGCCATACAAAATAAAAGATGGAGAGAAATTTATTCTAACAACTACAGAGTCAAACTCTTTATTTCTTATTGCTTAGACCGAACATAAAATTAGATAATTAAAATAAATAATTATTTCACCTAACAAAAGAATATACGCTTTTTATATTTCATTCTGAAATTTTAGTAACTCAGTTGGTTCACTATTATTATTATGGGTCCGAATCCCCCTCTTCGTATTCTTCATATTGTTTCCGAAAAAACATAATCATATTTTGTGATACCCGACATCGGTGCTAGAACCAATATAACCCTCTATCGGTATCAACTTCTTTATTTTCTATCTTTTTCATTATAATATTTTAAAAGTGTTTTAACTATATCGCTAGATTTATTAGAAAATAAATAAGATTTTTCAAATAAAGAAAAGATAATTTGTTAATGAAATTACTCGAAAAATGGATTTGAAGAGATCTCATTTATATTCAACAATTCTCATGAATATAAATGTCTTTGAATCATGTTTAGAATATCATTTTATCGTGTATATACATGCCAACACATCAAAGGGATCACCTTCCAATGGTATTATTAAATTTTAAAATAAAATATTTTTCTCATACGATAGACATTTATCATATTGGTTGACAAGTATAGCTAATTATTTATCAATTACATATTGTTTGACAACTCAAAATTTTGATTACAATAAGGAATGACATGAGTTATGTACAAAAATATTTAAAAATTAGGACCACCAATATCATTGTTGATATACATTATGGTATTTTTGTTATCACTACATAATTTTTAGTTAATATGTAGTGCGTATAATTATAATATCCTGATATAGTAACAATGCGATTTTTAAAAAAAATACTGATGTTTAACTTAGTCATCAAATCAAAGAAATTAATATTTAATACTATATGAGTGAAATACTTTTTATAGTCATCTGATATTTTTAAAAGTAAAAAAATAGTGTTACAATATTTTAACATTCAATTAATTAACAACAAAGAATAAACATACGATATTCATTAGAATATGAGGATATATAAACACTATTCGATAACCATTGCGGGTATATATATGGAAAAATCTCCTTAGAAAATTTGGTCAGAATGGTAATATAAAAAATTTCACCTTATGTTATTTTATCTTTTGAAAATTTCTACTCTTTTAACTTTAGTACATTTTAATTAGAAAATAGAAAAAAATCAGTTTATTTTAAAATAAAAAAGGATATTATAGACTTTTCAAATTTCTAGCCAAATTATGACCAAATTTTCTGGCCATTTAACATTATCGCCCCTATATTACGTGGTTAAGCAAACTTATACTATTTAATAATTACTCATCATAGCAAAAAAAAAAAGAGGGAAATTACGTGTGATGACAGGAAAACCGCTATTTTCTTGGTCTTTATTCCGCTCTCATGCGCGTCTACCGGGGCACCATACTGACTTTTATATTTATGATATAAGGAGTGCAGTGACAGTACCAATATCCACTAATCGTTGTTTCCAGATACGGTTGCCGTTTGACATCTCTATTTTCAGGCAACCCTACCAATACTTGAGGGCTAAAAATGGCGGATTGGAGATGGAGCTAGCACTAATTTCTGGTTCCACCCCTGGCTCTCTGATATTCTTCTCATTGAGACAACTCGCAACTAACATTATACATTAATTATGCGAGCTGATTTCGAGCTTGTAATTAAATAAAAAAAACTGAATGTATATGGTGAGAAACTGAAAAACCAAAGGAAATCATCGCCATATACAAATATAAATCGTCGTATACAAATACAAATCAAAAGAAGAATAGCTAGCTACGAATTATACAAATATGCTTAATTATACAATTCGAAGTCAACCCATATAACTAATAATTAATGTTAATAGTAATTATAGCAAACTATAGCTATAATGAATAATTAAGTAATATAAATTTATTTAACAACATAATTTTTCTCTTTAACAAATTTAAAGAATATTGCAAAGTTGATGAGTATAGTTGTCCATTTTCCCTTTATAATAACTAACCAAAAAATCATCATGATGTATAAGCAAATATTATTTTGAAAATATCTTCTGAATAATTAAATACATATCCAAACGGCTCTTACTACAAATTTATTAATCTAAAAAAGATATATGTAGATAATGCGTGCAAGTAATATTTTAAAAAAGTTCCACAGCTAGCATTGAGCCTTGTAAATGTCATCATAGCCAGTGAAGCAAGAAAAGAAAACCAATAAAAAGGGCAAAAAGACATAGTAATATGATGTGCACTCATCGTTTTTATAATCAAATCTTTCTTGGTGGCAACAACACATCCAATTTGTCTCAACATTCCATACTAACTTTTTTTTTTTTTTTAAATGTATGTTATTTATATTAAAACTCGATAAATTAGAATTTATATATTATAAGATTTCAATAGAATTTTTTCATCGTCAAAGATTTGAATTCAAAATTTTTAAAAGTCGAGGCTAGAAATTACAAAAAAAAGTGAATTTATATATATATATATATATATATATATATATATATATATATATATAAAGAGATATATATAATAATAATAATAATATCTGTTGATACCTATGCAACGATAAAACCCAAATTGTCCACTTAGTTGAAAGTTGATGTGCACTCTATCTTTTCCTATTCCAATCTTTCTTGGTGGCAACAAACATACAATTTGTCTACATTTATTACTTCTTTTTTATTTTTATTTTTGTGTTTGATATTTATATTAGGATCTAATTTAATTTAAATTTATCTATTTTAAGCTTTATTTTAATAGCGCACTTCGAATAATATACTCTAATATATTATGGGGAGATCTCAATCTTCCCATTCAATACAAAATACAGCAAGCAAAAAGCACTTCTCTCCTAATTATTCTATAAAAACATAATCCCAAACAACACAACTTCTCTCCATCAAAAAAATAAATAATCTCCTCTGTCTCCTCATAAAATAGTTTCTTTATATTTATTTTCCTTCTTCATACTCTTACAATGGAATATCACAAAGAGGTAATTAAGAGGCTATCTTTATTAATTAATCCACATATTGTTGGCTGTCTTCTTGTTAATTTTGTTGCTAATTTTTTGATAATCACATGATTTCCTTCTTTATTCCTTCTTCAAAAATAAGATAAACATTAGGTTTCCATCTTTATTTTCTTGTTCTTAATCTTTCTTGTTTTCCTAGTATATGTCTTTATTTGCGGCTTATAACTGCTCTGTTTCGTCAAACTTCTAAAATTTATTTAGGTCTGTTTTTTAAAAGTACTTTTAATAAGTAGCATTTTATGTTATCATTTGACTAATATTAGAATAACAAATTGTGTTTGATATCTTTTGTTACTTTTTAAAAGTATTTATTTTCTTCTAAAAACTTTGACAAACACATCAATTCTATAAAATAAACTGTATATATTGTTTATTTTTTATTTTATATTTTTACAATTTTTAACTTCTCAGAAATTTGGCCAAATAAACTATTAGTCTAGCTACTAGCACTATTAAAAAAATACCGGAATTAGCTATGAATTTTATCGTTGATCCGTCGCTATTTTACTCGTAGCTAACAAAAATCTTTCGTCGGTTCATTGTTCAATAGGATTAGCAATGGATTGCGTTGTTTACATATAGTTACAAAATTTATCCCCCGCCATTTGTATGCACCCGAACATGTTCAATCGACCTTCGACGTAAGCGACTTCGTACTGCTATAGGCTCTAGTTAGGACTTAGATATGAACACCCATCGCTAAATTTATTTTTTTTAAAAGTAGTATAGGAAATTTATTGGTGGTTCTAACTTTTTAAAGAAGTTATTCATCTTTTTAATTAATATTGGTTGTAGATTAATCAATTTATAACATATTTGATACTTCTAAAAATATAAAAAATGTACATATTAATTTATTGATGGTAAGTTTCTCTCTTTTTGTGCAGAAGAAGAATGGACCATGGCTATCTGTGCCACAATTTGGACATTGGGATCAAAAGGGTGTCTATCCTGACTACTCAATGGATTTTTCTAAAATAAGAGAAAATAGGAAACAAAACAAAAAGGACTTATCAAGAGCCAGTTTTGGAAATGAGAATGACCTCATTTTCTCTACCAAAAGTGATGCAAATGAGAATGATCATCATTACCATCAAAACCAATCTACAACTGTAAGATTTATAACTATTTTTTTTTTCGTTCGAGCGATCTATAAGTCATGCGTTTGAGCTGTAACATCACAACTGACATTGTGTTAGGATAAGTTGTCTACAATTCACCTCCTTGGATTAGGGACATTTCATATACCTTGTGTAAATGCAGAATGCATTGTGCACTAGCTTATCGTCGTTTGACAACCTCACAGCAATAACAAAATTATCTCTATGTGACTTTAGGTCTTGAGTTCAAATCATGAAACGTACACTCGTTTAACTTTTAGTTTGTTGTGTTTTTACCATCTTTAGATAATGTCATTACTTATAGGGTTTATAATTAATATTCCAAGATGTATATGGTATATAATATATGAATAAAATAAATTGTTGACATAATTTTTGGAATAGATATAGTGGGGTACACGTTGTAGGACCATTATTGAGGACAATGCTTAGTTGTCCATATATAAATGTTGACCTTGTTGATCATTAGATGGCAATGAACCAAATACTCTTTTATAATTTGTTTGACTTAGTTCTAATTATGAAATATAACAATTGGTTTACTAATTAAACGAAATGAATAATTATTTTCTTAGGAGTATGGCTTAACGATCAATAACATGGGTGTAATTATTAAAATTGTATATTTTTATGTGATTTTAACGCTATTTTTGAAAAGTCTAAACAATACTGAATATGAAGGTTACATACACTTCTTTGCATGTTTTAGCATAGTGAACTATAAAAGTAATTGTTAATTTAATTTTTATTTTATTTTGACAGAGGATGAGAAGGATCTTTAGATATTTCAATTGCTGTGGAAAAGCTTGAAGTTCATGGAATTGATTTTTCATCCAATTTCCTTGTAATGAAAATATAGTAATTTGTGATTTCTACCTAAGTTTTGAGTGACTTTTATAAGAAATAGGAAAATGTTATAAATTTTGGAAATTGTGGTGATTGTTTCTTACCATCCTTTGCTTCTCTTGGGTACATTCGAGATTGATCTATATGTAATTTGATCGAGTATATTTAACCTTCAAAATAATATAGACGTACAATTTTGATGTCGATGTTAAGCAATTAACGGAATCAATAAAATTTGTAGATGTAAAAAACAACTTATTTATACTAAATTATTTTTAGCCAACACAATGAAAATTCACATTGTGTATCTCTTATATATAAATAATTTGTTCTATATAATTTTAGATGTAATGGTATTTGTGTTAGTTGTGCCTTTTTGTTTTTGGCCAAATTTGTAACAGATTTAACTAAAATTTGATCGTTTTTACCAAATAAAAAAGACAAAGAAAGATGCCCAGATATTGGAGTTCTAAAAGTTCTCTTTAACTAAAATTTGACTTGTAAAAGATTGAATTCAAAATAGGAAAAAGTGTCAAAACATTCCTAAAGTAAATATACTCTCGTTAAAAAAGTGACACATTTTAAAAAAAATAGCATGGTAAAGGAGAAATGGTATAGGGGATTACAACGTGGGAAATCAGCTCTCGTCACAAAGTGAGAGTTCAGATAACTAATCAACTAAACTACATATATATCTTCATTGTCTAACAAATACTTCCTAAATTTTAATTTGTTTGTCGTACTTTTCTTTTTAGTTTATTCAAAAAGACGTGTTTTTTCTTTTTAATAATTCTTTAATTTCAATTTTACATGTGACATGTTTAATATTATAAAATTAAAAAACAAACTAAAAGAAAATAAAAGTATTACTCCAGAATTTCTGTGTGGTGGTTTAAACCAACACGCCAAGCCTTATCAACAGAGCTTTTAGTTATCCCAAAAAATTCCCCCAAAAATTTTTGAGGAAAAAAAAATGTCAAATTCTACATCATCTCTCTTCACTACGCCTTCTCAATTGTTAGTACAATGTAATAATCCATTAATTATTTCTGGAAAATTGAGCTTCAAAATTCGAGCTTCAGCAGCTTCTTCTTCTCCTTCATCAAGTGGTGTTGATTTGTCAAACCTCCAAAGCGCCATTTCTAAGGTACATTCCCTGTTTTTAATCGAAAATTTTAATCTTATATCCATTTTGGGCGTATTATAATGTGTGTCATAAATAATTGAGGCATGTGAACATTACCTCTTAACTTTGAAAAGATTTTTAAATTTGTATAAAATTGAATAAATAGATACACACATTGACAATTTTGTGTTAGATCTATGCGTTATAATGTCAGACAAGACAAATGTATATACTTATTCAATTTTATGCTAGTTTAAGTGTGTACTAGTGTACCTAGGAGCGGACTCACATATAAAGGTGAATGCACGTGTACTCGTTAACAAATCATATATATATATATATATATATATATATATATATATATATATATATATATATATATATATATATAGAAATGGATAGAAAAATGAATATAATAAAATGTGCACCCATAATGAACATTCAATTGCTCCTGGTCTGCTGGTAGAAGTGAAGAAATACCTCCTTGCTCTTCAAATTCTGGGTTAAATCCTGGTCAACAACTCTTTTTCATTAAAAAATTTACTTGCTCATGCTTAAATATTATTGGTGCACCCAGAAGCCAAGTTAAGAGTCATGTTTATGTATTATGCTAGTAATTAATGATGCTCCCTAAATTAGATATGAAACTTGCAAAAAAGTGATGCTTAAAGTGTTTTTTTTTTGCAATTAGTCTTCAACTGTTTTATGTGCATATTTTCTTGATTGTAGAAAGATAGTAATGCGGTAAAAGAGGCGCTTGATCAGCTAGTTGAAATCGGTTGGTCCAAAAAGTGGGGTTCTCAACCATATGTGTCACGTCGAACGGTCAGTTTTCATTTAAAATGTGAAAAGACCAATGTTGTATCTATCTGTTATCTAATTTATTTGATTAGCACACATTGTGTCAATAATTCTCTGTCATGGTCTTAAAATTTTCTGTTGCAGACATCTCTTAGAGAGCTGACAACTCTCGGAATAAAGAATGCAGAGAACCTTGCAATCCCAAGTGTCAGAAATGATGTAAGTTTCTTGATGAAATTTGTATTGTTATTACGTTGACGACAGTAGCTCTCAATTCGGATATTGTTCTGTATTCTGATTGAAGAGAACTGTATGTTCACATGGGTGCGATAACTAAGGGGAATATTTGAGCTAACGTCGTGTTTTTGGCACATGTATTGTTCATCTGTTTCATACAGTGGAACATTGGTATCTCTCCGATCATGAAATGAATATCTGACTACACATTTATTACATTTCTTTCGTGTCCCTACAAATGATTTCATGGTTCCAATTGTTGTTACTTGAAACATCATAAGTTGTTTGACAAACGGATGATTAATGTGGTTATGTCTTTTTCATTTGACTGTTATGGACTTCGTTATTAAATCTGTTTGATACTGATTTCCTTCAGTGATGTAGGCAGCTTTTCTGTTTACGGTGGTAGGCACAACTGGGTTTTTGGGAGTTCTTGCAGGGCAACTTCCTGGTGTAAGTTCTCTTACTATCCTACTTTTCTGCTGTTCATAGTCCTTTTTGTTTAACTCTGAAGTTTCGTATTACATCTAAACTGTGGTTTATAAGCCTCATTCTCCCTGTTAAGTATGCAAAAAACGCACTGGATATGGGGCCTGAGTCTTTCATTTGGTTCTATTGTTATAGTCAATCTAGATAACTATATCTAGTTTGGTTTCGTTGGATTACAATCTCTTGATTTATTATCTGGACGTAAACCAAGTTGACAATCCTAAGAGGTGTTGGGGTGGGATTGTAGTTCAACACCCCACGTCTTTCTAACTACTGACCACTTGTTTAATAGTGTGAATAACCCTATGTTGCTCAGACTCTTAAAAAATGCCAAAGGATGCGTGTCGGATTCGCCAAAAGTAGTGTATTTTTGGAGAATCCGAGACGGTGCGGCATCAAAAGTGGAGAGTCCGCGCAACTAAGGAATCACCTCATCGAAAAGGTTAATTTGTTAAATAGACAAAAGTTTTTGTTTGTTCTTTACAAATTAAGATGTCTCACACCCAAGGGTGTGACTAAGTGGTCAATGAAGTGAGTTGCACGGAGGCAAAAAGCACTAGGTGGTTCTTTCCATTTTGTCACCAAGCCTTGGTGGGTAGAATACCCTCTATGCTTGTAGCAGGACCTCCATGAAATTAGTCGAGAAGAGTAATAACATGTTCCCATAAGTCTGCACCAGAACATTTTTATTCGGAACCTACATAAAGATATCACCGATGTATTTTGTGTCTACATAGAAGTATTAGTGCGGGTTATTCGCGAAAGTGTAACAATGCACACAATTCTCAGATAATTTTGTTCGCGTTGGTGTTACTCCAAAACCAAGATGGGCGGTGAAGCACAGTGATGTTACTGTGTATCTGTATAGAACATATACATGCAGGTCACATTGTTGATTCTTTCTTTATGTTTTCAGGATTGGGGTTTCTTCGTTCCATACTTGATCGGGAGCATATCTTTAGTAGTTTTGGGAATCGGAAGTACTTCCCCAGCGTAAGTAATGAATTTTAGGTGTTCTTCTGATTCTAATAATGCATTATACTATATATTCAGTTGAGCTTTTTCTACTGCATGCAGGTCGTTATGGCTCATTCTTTTATTCATTATGTAGGCTCCTTCAGGCCGCCATTGATGGATTTTCATCCTTTTTTCCTGATTACCAGGAGAGAATCGCCAGACATGAAGCAGCTCATTTCTTAGGTGACATCCTGTTTTAGTTTTCAATATTTTATACTTTTATTTTTATTTGGCTATGATAATGACATGAGTTGAGCTTAAATGAAACATTGAAGATTCATATAACACGAACCTCGACAAGTTATTGTTGTTATTTGGTTATGATGATGACATCGAGGCATAGTTGTTATTGTTGTTGTGCTTCTGCGGTTCCATTAACTTTCCTCTATTAAGCGGTACAATGTCAATTTCAGTTTCCTACCTAATCGGTGTTCCGATCCTTGGATATTCACTGGATATTGGGAAAGAGCATGTCAATTTAATTGATGAAAGGTTGGAAAAACTTATCTACAGTGGCCAGCTTGACTCAAAAGAACTCGACAGGTATCGACTTCGAAAGAATCTCTTCTACAATCAATTAATTACTCCTTCCGTCTCAGTTTATGCGCCATCGTTTGACTTTGCACAAAGTTCAAGTAAAATGGGAACACTTTTGAATCTTGTCGTCGATACCAAACCTTAGGTATTTGTGTGGTTGTAAATTATTTCATTAAGCGTAAAAAAAATTTAACGTTAAGTTGTTTTTAGTTATTAAAAAAATGACATTCTTTTTGGGAAAAACTAAGACTAAAAAAGAATGTGTGTCACATAAATTGGGACACAGGGAGTACTTGCTTTAAAAGGCGAGAATGGAATGCTTTAGCTACAGGTATGGTCCATAAGAGCCCTATGAATGTCACTGATAAGTACTAACAATTGATTTCGAAGCGAGTAAATCAAATAATTGTGGTAGAATTTCTACCACGAACCATAATGTTCAAATCCTGTATCTACCTCTGCTTGCTATATGTAGGTACTTTGTCAGACATCTGCTGCTATTTATATTTTCACATGAAGTATCATTGCTTCTAAAATTTTCACCGGAAACAAAAATTATTTACGAGTAGTTACATTTCTCAGATTGGCAGTGGTAGCGATGGCCGGGCTAGCAGCAGAAGGGCTAAAGTATGATAAAGTTGTTGGTCAATCAGCTGACCTTTTCACTCTTCAGGTTTAGTGTACACTATCTTGGACTTAAATTGCCCTTTTTCTGGAGCCATTAATAAAAAGAAACTGTTGCTGTTTGTCTTCACAGAGATTTCTAAACAGGAGCAAGCCGTCGCTTAGCAAAGACCAGCAGCAGAACCTTACAAGATGGGCTGTGAGTCTAAAACCGAACACATACTGTGATAAATATACACAAACTACTGAAATATATAACATAATTAAGTAAACTAAAAGTGTCTTAGTCTCTAGTAGTTTAAGCTTTCATATGAAATCATGACACACTTCAACATGGTATCAGAGCACGTCACAGGACGTGGTGAGACATAATATAACTACGTTATTAAAAGTATGTGATGAGATGATCACATATTTCAACATACAAACATATAGAAAATTCAAGATGCATACACACACATAGATTGTTTGCTTTTGCCACTTCTAAGCTAAACGAAGACATTGATTATAATGTTGCAAGTAAATCCAAGCAAGACTATTAGTTTGTCTGATTCAATTTTTGCAGGTTTTGTTTGCTGCTTCACTACTGAAAAATAATAGCAAGCTTCATGAAGCCCTAATGGCGGCAATGACAAACAAGGCATCGGTCGTAGAATGCATAGAAGCAATTGAGAAAGCAGCTTGATCTTACTCCAGAAATGTGACTGAACACTTGTACATGAAAAACATGTGATTTTTTCTCATAAATTTGAAAATATATCGAAGAACAGAAAGAAGTATATATACAAATATGCTTAATAGAGAATGTATTATATTTTTTTTTGACATTTATGTTGAACATATGAAATGTCACCAGAAATGTGAAATATTACATGTACGAGATTCGAGTTTCCTGAACTATCACCAACTATTTATTTATGTGAGGATAGACTAACAAAGTGATTTATAATACTCCTGTGTATTACAGTACATCAATATAGTTATCGTTTACAAAATACCAAATCACCAATGGTCAAAACATGCTTATTCCTAAAACATATTGTTTAAACAACTGATTATAAGAGCATAAAAGAAATACTTAATAACTTTTCAAAGTATAGGTTAATAAGTTTCTGATTTTAGCACAAAAAAAAAAAAAAAAACTTTGGCTTGTCAAAGAACATCTTAAGAAAGTAGTATTATCATATTTCTTCTCTTTTGAGTAATATTTAATATCTTCAATCAAATTCTATCCACTCCTTACATATCCATTTGTTTTCTTGTTCATCATTTTTGAGTATGACAGCTTATAGTGCTGTAATTTCTCTTCTTCAAAATCTTGTTGATCAACGAAATATTCGAGAACTCTTTCATGATCACACTGCCAAAACGCTCGATTCTCTTTATGCTACTACTCAATATTTTCAACATGTCCTTGAAAATATTAGCAAGAACAGAAGATTTGACCATGAAAAGATCAAATCTTTGGAGGAAAAAATCAGAGTTGCTGCTAGTGAGGCAGAAGATGTTGTTGAGCTGAAAACTCGTCAAATCATCGAAGGCTCAAGTTGGACATTTGGAATTTTACAACACCAGGATTTGCTACCAGTTGTTGAAAAAATGGATACAAGAAAGAAACAAGTGATGGACATTCTTTCTCATGATGATGCTGATCAACTTCTTCTACAAGTTATCCAATGATGAAAGATGATAATGTGCAGGGACTTGATGATGACTTGGAGATCATAATTAATGGGTTGACAGGACAAGTACGGGATCTAGACGTTGTCACAATATCAGGCATGGGTGGCATTGGTAAAACAACACTCGCTAAAACAGCTTATGATCATCTTACAATCAGGTATCACTTTGACATTCTTGCTTGGGTTACAATATCTCAAGAATTTTTCCCGTAGAGAAGCTTTACATTGCATCTCAAAGTCAACTGTTAGATTTAACACAAAAGATTATGATACGATGGATGACAATGAGTTAGCTGACCTAGTGCAGAAAAAACTGAAGGGTCCAAGATACCTTTTTGTTGTTGATGATATTTGGAGTACAGATGTTTGGGATAGAATAAGACGAATATTTCCTAATTACAGCAATGGAAGTCGAATCTTATTGACTACTAGGGGAACTGAGGTAGCGATGTACGCAAGTACTTGTAGACCTCATGAGATGAGCCTTTTGAGTTTAGATAACGGCTGGAAGTTACTTCGTGATAAAGTGTTTGGAACTGAACTTGATCATCCTCCTGAATTGGAAGAAACTGGATTGAATCTACCTCTTGAACCCTGTATTAAGTTTTTCAGGAGATTGCCTGTCTACCGTTCTGATCCTACAATACATGAATTTTTCTCTAGTTTCAAACTTATCAGGGTATTTGCCACAGCTTCAATGAAGATATGATGTTAAA
This sequence comes from Solanum peruvianum, assembly GCA_027705065.1. Taxonomy (NCBI): domain Eukaryota; kingdom Viridiplantae; phylum Streptophyta; class Magnoliopsida; order Solanales; family Solanaceae; genus Solanum; species Solanum peruvianum. The sequence goes on along the minus strand of JAKWJD010001758.1, from coordinate 4,411,918 downwards.
GTCATTTCCACTTGTGATTAAAAAGTTGTTTCATTGATGATATTTAGAGTAGGAATGATTGGCTTATGGATATGTCCAGCTTGAAAAAACTCGAAGCAATCAAGTGTTATTGTTTGCCGGTAGATTGTAATTGGCACAAAAATATATCCATCAAGAGCTTTATTTTTCCAAAATCACTCAAGAGTTTGAGTTTAAGCAGTGCTTAACATTTTCTTTGGGAAGACATATCATCAACTCTTAGGATGTTGCCAAATCTTGTAGAGCTAAAACTTAAACATTGTCAAACATTGAATGATGAATGGATACTGAGTGACGAAGACGAATTCAAAAGCTTGAAGTTATTGTTACTGAGTGGTGGAGGACTTTCGCGTTGGGAAGCTAGCACTGCTAACTTCCCAAATCTCAAACGCCTTGTTCTGAAGAATTGTGACAACCTACAAGAAATTCCAACAGATTTTGACGAAATTTGTACTTTGAAATCAATTGAGTTACACGATTGCAGCACTACCGCTGAGGATTCTGCAAGAAATATTGTACAAGAACAAGAGGACGTGGGAAATAATTTCCTTAAGGTCTACATCCATTACAGTAGCGCAGTAAGTTTAAATCTCTCTAAAATGATCTTCGATTCTTCACATTATTAATTGATGCACCGTAATATCTATTTTGTGTTATTTGATTCTTTGAAATGATAAAAGATTTCAATCTACTATGCATTGCCTATGGATCACACGTCGATTCTTTTTTCCTCTGTTCAACTATAATAAGTGTTTTTTTGTCGATGGATTGTGCTTTTACACACTGTATATCAAATGCAAACCTCACAAATCCATGAAATTCTCTTACATAGGTAGTGGCGGAGCTACTATCATCAAAAGGATGGTCAGTTCAACACCCTTCACCTGAAAATTATGGATTATACATAATTTTATCATGCGTGTAGTATACATATATTATACATCTGTCGACTTGTATATTAAGTTTAATCAGTTGGATGGACGGATCTTTAGGTTAGCCTGATGCACACTGTCTCTACTCTCTACTGAGCTGTTGAGAATCAGTTAGAGGTACATTTCATTGCATTTTACATATTTCATTGCAGCAACCAAATCTGTCAAATGTTATTGTTAATTACTCTATTTGTTCTATTTTATGTGACGATGTTTGACGATTAACACATGATATAACCAAAAAAATAGAAAGATTTTGATTTGACTAAAGTTCTTTGCAATTGACCTATGTACATTGGTTCAAGATTAGATTTTGACTTAATTAATTAGCATATGGGTAACAAATCCATGCAATTAACTTTTCTTTAGCATAATGCCAATAATAGGTTGTGGTGGGACGATTGAATACATGCGACCTTAGTTAGAAGTCTCATATTCAAACACCTAAGAATGAAAAAAAAAATCCAGTTGAAAGTGTCCCCTTTAGAAATGAATCTTGCAATGCGTGAATCAAAATTTAGTCAGATCCAACACATTGTACCGGACTCCGGAGTGATTTAAAAAAAAAGAAGAGACTTTTCTTTAGCATCATATTTTATTCATGTTCTCTTTTGGAAAGTAGTAATGGAAAATGCAACTTGTAAAGGATCACACCTTTTTAAGAGCATAAAGGCATATAGCTTTTGAGACGCCATGACTCCACGTTACGTTGTAAAAATTTCCATTACATATGCATATAAACGAATGTCGTCGTTTCAAATTACGTGACATAGCTCGTATCAACATGAAATTTAAAAAATATTACTTGATTCTGATTTGTAAATAAATTTTTTTTTTAGCATGGTTTAATAACTAACAATAATATATAAGATCTCAAGACTACAAACAAATAGTAAATATGTACATATTTAATCCTTTTGCTCATTACAAACGATGTTACATAAAATGAAACAAAGGAACAAGTAATATTTGGCCTTTCGAGGTAGCATATAACTTTTTTTTTTCTGAGTGAGAATCACTTCATGATAAGGATGTCCTAGTATATATTACTGTACCCTCTTTCTTAATTTGTCCTATATTTATTTCACCTTTTGTACTTTGTAATAAAGTACGATTTGCATGGACCTTATTGCAACATGTCCACAAAGAACTATTAGGTATCTAGAACAAACTGTACGGCTTATTATGATTTGCATCACAAAAAAAGGAATATATCGTCTTTACTGTCAAAGCTCAAATTTAAAATTTTTAATTGAAAAAGATGAAAATTTGCGTTTATATACTTTTAGTGATTGGAAGGATATAACTTTTTTGTACTTGGGAGGCCAGATCGGGCCGGTCTGAAAGGAGTTTGTTAAGTAAATATCCGAGTTCACAGATGTCTTTGCATATTACTTTCTTCATGCATGGTGTTTATTGTACGTGTCTGATTCGACTTCAAAAGTTATTTCATGATATGATACTCACCCCGCCCCACCCCACACTTTGCCCACATAAGAAATTGGGCCTGGATCTATCATCCTTGTCACCCCCAAAAAGCATATGGCCTTTGGAACTTGGAAGTACCAATCGACCCTCTCTTTCTTGCTTGAGACCCTTTGGTATTTGATGCACTATATATTTGGAATATTTCAAAAGCATTAGATCCAAACCATTTCCTTCAACTTCGCGTATCCAATTAAATTATGACACATAAAATAAAACGGAGTGAGCATATATATCAATATTGCCTATATCCGTGTTATATTGTTTACATATTTAGTTGTTAATGAATATTAATATGGGGTGTAAATCTAATTTTCTACACTTTAATTTCTAATGTATGTAAAATTAAATGGTAAAGCAATGATTTTTCTTTTGATGGTTTATGACTTAGGCTACGATGTTGGACTATATATAGCTCAATAACAAAATTAGCGACAGACAAATTTTATCTCTAAGTAATTAAATCATTAATTAATGGATTATCGATAAATTATGAGAAAACTCTTATCAGCTATGAGCTATTTAACGATGAATTTGATAGTATTTTGGAATGTTAGTAATTTTATCTACGTTACACATAAAGTGCTCAAAGATAATAAGGAGAATATTTAAAAGATAGTTATATTCCATTCTGATTTTCAAGATTGTAGAATGTGATGCAATTTCATTTATCGTACAAATGATAAAAAGTATATCTTTTTTTTTGGTTGCTCTTTTATTTATATATAGGAATATTTTCATCTTTTAATTTAACCCTTATATATAGCTTCCTCCAATTGAAATAACCATATCAAATCAACAAACTCAATACACAAAAAGCCTTTTCTCTTCTAGTTTCCTTCACATATTTTTCTTCCAATAAAAATATATCTTTCACAAAAGACTTAAAAACATTATGGAAATGGTGATGAAGATGGGAGCACAAAGTCCAGTGGTGATTTTCAGTAGAAGCACTTGTTGCATTTCTCATACCATCGAAACCCTAATTCGCAATTTTGGAGCAAACCCTATTGTTTATGAGCTTGATAGACTTCAAAATGGGAAGGAATTAGAGAGGGCATTGGTTGAATTGGGGTGTCAACAAATTGTGCCTGTTGTGTTCATTGGAAATGAGTTAGTTGGAGGTTCTAATGAAATTATGAGTCTCAATATTAGAGGCAAGCTCAAGCAATTGCTCATAAAGGCTAATGCAATTTGGGTATAAAAAATATATATGCTTGTTACTTTTTTTTTAAAATAACCATGGGTCAGGGCAACTTATGCACACCTCGACTATAGATTCATGAGTATTTGTGCTACCTACATTAACATAGGTACCGGATAACTCTGTCCACTAAGACTTGGACTGATGGAAAGAAATCACCTGATATTTGGCTCGAGAGAGATTTACAAGATTGAAATTTGATAAGCTAAATTAATTTCTAGGTCATGATGTCATTTTTGGGCAGTGAAAGACCTAGATATATGAGGTTTTCTTTTATTCACCTTTTTATCTCCATTTTTTGTTGTTAATGTATTTTTTTGATATAATAATTAATGGTATGTTTTAACCATACAATATATCACATTCCTAAGGTTATTCTTGCACACACAACCTAGTAGGCTTGTATATTGAAGTAACTTTTTTTTTTCAAACCCTGTATATGCATTAAAATTTTACTAAATATTTTTAAAAAAAAATAAACTCAACGCCCAATTATTAACACTTGATGAGGTCATTATCGTAGAATCAAGTACCCAGAAAATTTAAATTTTAAATCTGTTTTCTGTTCGCGTTATGTCTAGAGTTATAAGCAAACACGAGATTTATAATGCTATATATTGTATAGGTGCTTTCTGGCTCCTTAGTTAGCCAGTAGATCCTTTACTATATTTTGCGCCCTAAATGAATTTTTTCATCATATTAATATGCAAAAAATTGTAATTTATAGTACTTTTCATATAGTTTTAGAATATCTAATTTTTTAATTTAAAATATCAAATAAATGTGATTTAATTTACCTTTGAGAATAGATAAATTGACTTTCGATAAGCGCAACATGACAAACGGAGGGAGTATTATTTAGAAAATTTAATTCCTCTATAGAGTCGATTGCAACTCAAAGAACGACATTTTTTTTTGTACATCCATTAATTCTTGACATGTTTAAGATTACAGATTTCAAAAGTTTTTTTTTTTTAACAAAATAAATCATACCGTAGCATAAAATGAACTAGAGGAATAACTTGATGTTGGAGATAGATTGTAAAGAAAAAAAACAAAAAATTGTGACCTTTCGAATTTGTAAGTGGAGTTTTTTTATTTTTTTAATGGGTAAGAATATATTGTGATGATAAAATTGGCATAGTACTTTATATATTCCCTTTCTTGATCAAGTAATTCACTTTAGATATAATAAAGGATATTTGAACCAAGTTAGTCATTATTTATCAACCAAACTAGCTTAAAGAAGCATCAAAATTTGTGTGTGGTACTTTTTTTCTATACTTTTGGTACGGATAATTATGTGAACTTGATTACAACAGCATATGTATATACGTCTATAAGTATTTATTCCCAAAAAAAAAACAAGAAGATATTTTTGCATCATCAGATTATTGTTATATGTGTAGTAATTTTAGTATGTATTTATAACTTGTCTTATTTTCAAGATTATAAATTTCATATTTAAAAGATTTATATGTAAATATATTTTGAGTCTCGATACTATTTAACAAAAAATCTTTGTACCTACGATGTGCGTAACTTAAACTCAATCACAAAATATATTAACTTCATTTAAAATTTTGTAATTAATATTGCCACAAGCTACACATACACATGTTGTCAGTACAACTTTTAGCGGCATTAAGTATTGACATTAATAACGAGTGTTAATGTCTTTATCGGCATTACTTAAGTGTCATTAGAACCAATGTGGCTAAAGACTTTAAAAGCATATACAAAGAGTGTTAATTACTACTAAAAATACATATTAATGATATTTTCGATGTAGTGTCTTCATGCATGTTATAAGCTGTGGATAAAGAAAAACTGCCTAGATTTCCAAAAGAAAAGACTAGGTATGACCAAATTATAACTTTATTTATACATCAAGATTAATCATTATTCACAATGTGAAGGAAATTACAAAGATCAAAGCTAAAAGTCTCACTATATGAAAACTCCTAGACCTAGTACACTTGCTACATATATATAATCTTTATTAATTCCTATATCCAAATGGCATTAGCCCTAATTAGCAATTGTTTAAGCTTTCCCCTCACATTAAGGCTCATTATCTCATTTGCACCACCAACTAACTCTTTCCCTATAAATATTGCTGGTACACTTGGATGACACCCTAGTTCCATCAATGCCTTCTCCATTTGCTTCCCATTTGGATGTGTATCGAGCTCGTAAACTATAGGGTTAGCTCCAAAACTGCGGATTAGGGTTTCAATGCTGTGAGATATGCAACAACTACTCTTGGTGAAAATCACCACCGCGCTAGATGCTCCCAACTTCATCACCATATCCATGTTTGAAGTAGAAACTTAAATGATGAGAGTTTGGCCAAATGCCAAGATTTATAGGTTTTAGTGAAGAGGAGAATAGAAATTGTGATGTATACAAGAAATGGTATAGATGAAAGTTTGTGAAGTGAATTTGAGACTTGATTTGTTGTTGAAAAAATTGAACCTAACGTGAAGCTATATATAGAGGCATTATGTTTACTAAAAAGAGAGAATAAAAGGTGAAAATTGTTGTGGATATGGATATATTTAGATTGTTCTTGATCACTTGTATGATAAGGACATAACAAAACTAAATTGAAGATAAAAAGAATATAATCTATCACATCTTTAAAATATTCCAAGAACATTGTAAGGCCACTAAAGTCCTTTTAGATTTTCATTTTTCACATATATATAATTTTTAAAAGAATTCGAAAATAACATTCTCATATCAACATGTTAAAGTACGTAACTATTTCATTTTTAACTGAAATCGTTAGAGATCAAAACACACCCTCATTTATTTAACAGCAAATCTAAATTTCCTAATTAATGCTAAATATTTTTCAATAATTTATATAATGTTGACCTGTATGTTTCGATAATTTATGTAATCATGAAATTAAAGTGTATATAATATAATCAAGAATCAAGATCGATCGACGTTACAAGAATTATAAATGTTGCATTTTCAATTAAGTTCCGATAAGAAGAAAATGTAATGCCCTCTTGAAAACAATGCAAGGAAAAAATAAATCTATATGTCCAGCTGGAATTAACTTATACAATAGAATATTACTTTTAATTTGGGAAAAAAAGAAAAAGAAATCTTTTAAGAATATATATCCTCATATAGACGTGTTGTTGAAATCACGTCCACATTAATTATACGATCTGTACCATACACAAATTTAATTAAAATTCCCATTAGTATAAAGTAAATATCAAAAAAAAAAAAAAAAAAAAAAAGAGAATCTAGTACAATTACTGATGTATGAAAAAAATGCTCAATCCCTTACAACCTCGAAGGGCCACATATTTAACGTATTACTCTTAAGGTATCAAAATGTAACCTTTAATTGCATGCGTACGTTCAAATTTGTGTCTTCGAAAGGCGTTATTTCATATAGTTTCTTCAACGGAAAAATTAATGAAATACACGTGTTATGTTTCCCTTATTTTCAATATCTCTTTCTATATCTAAAAATTCTAAAATTTCTTATTTCTTTAATATATCCAAGCTATCTATTAATGTGTCCGAGCCATCATGTAGTGTATCCGATCTGCATATTATGTATTCAGTTTTTTTTATAATGTATCTGAGCTAGTTTTTATGTATCCGGTTTATGTTATAATGTTTCTGAGATACTCGTTATTGTACTCGAGTTACATATTTATGTATTCGGTTTGTGTTACTTTTAAAAAATTAATATAATTACAAGGCATAAATAGTAAAATTTCATATTAAAATTATGTGATTTATGTAAAATCTACTTTTTTTTAATGAAGTTATAATATATATCCTTGGCAAGATCCAACTTTAGACATTTTTCTCGTAGTTATGACCTATATATTTATATATGCCTCGATTTCAGATATGTTAATTTAAATGAAGAAAGGCTGTTTTTTTTTAAAATTATTTATCTTTATAATCATCTTTACGTCTTTTTTTCCCACCAAATTTGAATAGTGCATATTGAGAGAGTACGATATGAGTGAAGAAGATACGCAAGCAAACCTATGTCAAATTTGTGAAAGAAATAACTATACGACTGGAGCAGTTAGAGATTTTTAATTTAAGCCTTAAGTATATATAAATTATGAAATAGTATTTCGTAGGAAATGTTTGCTCTCAAAATAAAACTTTCCGATGCAGATTCAAATTAATCCTTCCCCAAATACGTAATATCGGATACCGAATTGAAAAAAAAAAAGTTTTCCCATGCCATTGCATGCAAAAGATGGAATTTATCATTGATGGCAAGAAGATTTCATTCATTTATGTCACCAAAAGTCAAAACTTTTAATATAAGAATATTTGCAATATGTGTGTCATGTGGTCTTTAGCCTGTTAGAACAAGTTGTACCTTTTGTATGTAAAGAATGTCATTCCAACAAATCAACAAGTTCCATAACGATACATAAAGATGCTAATTTCTCTATTAAATTCTTCCAAAGTCTTAACAAAATTAATTAAATCGAAATCTCCACTTCATTATACAGATAATTAAATAAAGGATAAATGACAGAAATCACATACTTTTAAGGTAAAATTACCATTTGTCCCTTATAAGTTTATAATTACAGAAATCCCTCAAAATGATACAATAATACAAGCACTGATACATTAATCTGATACGCGAGATACATTAATCGTTAAGTAAGATAGATTACATTTTATATTTGATACTCTAATATGATGTACAATTTACACATGATACACTAATTTGATGGGTGAGATAAATTAATCTGATGCGCTGATACATTAATCTTGCGAGATATATTAATCTGATGCGCTGATACATTAGTCTGATGCACAAAAAATGAGGAATTTTAGAAATTTGTAAAATTAATAGGGGATAATGGTAATAAGAGAACTTAAAGGTGAGATTTTTATCATTTTCCTCAAATGAGAATAACATAAGTTGTCACCCATGAAGGTTCCTGTGTAGGTTTCAACTTGACCCATATCATCACTAGATTGCAAAAGAAAAGACTTGCTATGACCAAAGTATTAGTAGTTTTTATTTATACATGAAGAAGCAAATTGTGAGAGAAAACAAAAAGAGTATCTGTATTACTTGGTAAAAATTTACCATCAAAACATTTAGACTAATTGCTATATACATAGCTAGTCAATTTATTAATTAATTAATTTCATTATACCCAAATGGCATTAGCCCTAATGAGCAATTGTTTAAGCTTGCCCCTCACATTAAAGCTCATTATCTCATTTGCACCACCAACCAACTCTTTCCCTATAAATATTGCTGGCACACTTGGTTGACACCCTAGCTCCATCAATGCCTTTTCCATATGCTTCCCATTTGGATGTGTATCGAGCTCATAAATTATAGGGTTTGCTCCAAAACTACGAATTAGGGTTTCAATGCTGTGAGAAATGCAACAACTACTCTTGGTGAAAATCACCACCCCACTTGTTGCTCCCAACTTCATCACCATTTCCATATTTAAACAACTTCAAGAAATAACTAATTAGTAGTTTGGCTCAAATGCCAAGATATATATATGTATATAGCTTTTAGTTAAGACTAAAGAGGAAAGAAGTTGTGTAGTGAATTTGAGGGTTGATTTGTTGTTGAGAAAATTGAACCTAACATGAAGCTATATATAGAGACATTATGCTAACTAGAAGAGAAAAAAAAAGAAGGTGAAATTTGGTACAAGTTGATGATGTGATATATCTAGATTGTTCTTTTGATTACACTTGTAAAATAAGGGCATATTGTATGCCTTATCTGGATTTATAGTAGCATAACATACTCAATCAGAAAAATGAAAAGAATATAATCTATCACTTTTAAAATATTCCAAGAACATTATATTACAATGTCACTATGATCTCTATCTTGGTTTGATTTATATATTTAAGGCAATTTTCTCTTTGAGAAAATAAACAATTTCTTTTGAACAAGTTAAATTGTACGACCACTTCATCTTTAAATTAAATCATTAGAGATCAAACATTTTTATCAATCTCGTTGTTATTGCTTTTAACCAAATTTATAAAATACTTCTATATGTATCAATAATTATAGATGTTGCTTTTTTAGTTTGTACCCAAATTGATTAATTAGCAACACTATAAGAACAAAATATATTTTGTGAATGCCCCCTTGAAAAAAAAGTATCTACAAAAAGAAAAATAAAACTATATTATATCCAGCTGGAGTGATATTTTTCAATAGAATCTTACTTTTGATTGGAGAAAAAAACACTAATTTTATTTTTTCAGAATATATCCTCATAGAACATACTGTTAAAATCAAATTTGGTTGCTATGTGATAAACTTGGTTATTATTAATTCTCTTTGGTATAGAATAAAATCATTCGAATGTACGTAGTACGAGTTTGTTCTATATTCTCATTCAAATAAATTCTCCCTTACTACATCGAAAGGTCACATATTATCTTAGTACTCTATTTTACCTCATTAAGGTCACTATATACGATAAATGTGTGAGACTTTTTTTTATTTCATAATTAAATAATATTCAAAGTGCATAAACCCAAAAATCACGGCCGCCTAGGTGGTCAAACCACTAAAGCAAAGGCTTTAGGCTCTAAAATTTTGAGGGCCTAAAGCAAAGGCTTTAGTCTCTAAAATGTAACGTCTATAATATTATTTTGTGCAAATGGGAACATAATATTCCTCTGCGATTGCAAAAAAGGGAAAAATAACAAATCTTCTTATTAATGGCTAGAAGATTTCATTCATATGTCACCTCAAAATTCAAAACTTTTATAGGTAGGTAAGAATATTTGCAATATGTACCATATGGTCTCTTATTGAAACAAGTTGTTTTGATTGGATAAGAAGAAGACATTCGAATGGGTTCATTTATTAATAGTCAGGATTAATTAAGAACAACTATATATTTGATTAATTAATAACTAAATGAAAACAAAATTTATGTGGCAAAATTCATAAAGTGGCACTAGCCTACTACATATTAGGTTCTTTTGACTTTTGGGATATGTTTTTCGATAAGATAGTTATATACGTAGAATTTTTAAGTAAAAGAATTAGAGTAATCAAAGATTGTATTGATAGATGAAATCTTCGAGTATATGTGTATGCTTCTTATATATGATGAGTTGTAACAAGAAGGTTGTGGAGTCTTAGGTTAGCTAACTTAGAGTTATACTACAATGCAAATACAATTACAAGAGCAGATGTTTGACTACTACTACGACTATAACTCGTAGCCTAGTCGACTGACCTAGTCCTAGTGTGACTCGAACTATTTAACAACTAATACAGTTGTACCACATTGATTAATTTTTGCATTATCTTCATGTACCCCTATCTTCAACAATATACACTTCTGAAACCATAGACAAGAGTTCTGAGATCGAATCACGCCACTATCCTTTTATCGAAAAGAGAATTTTGATGTGTGCATGTTAAGAACATAATCAATCAAATAAAGGTGTGTTCTCTCTGAGATATGATCACACACAAACAAATTCTTCAATGCTTCTCTACATAATTTGGAGATTATTATATATGATATCTTGAATCAAGATATACTTCAAGGAAAGGTGTTAGAGATCATTAATAAGAGATATATATCGTTTATTTCATCATATGATGGACTTTGCTCAATCTCAAAATGTAAAAAATGATAACACATAACACATGTATATAACCACATAAGGAGTATAAAATATTATTGATACTTTATTAAAATTCAATACATAAAGCTACGATCATTGCTATGAACTTCTTCCATGCCATCAGCTGTGGACAAGTAAAATAGCCACTAGCTAAGACCAAAGTATAACTTCTTTTACAACATTAGAAAGCAAATTAAAATGGGGTTGATTTATTGTCAAAACTCCTAGACTTTCTACCAAGTCATTATTATAATTTCTATACCCAAATGGCATTAGCCCTAATGAGCAATTGTTTAAGCTTGCCCCTCACATTAAGGCTCATTATCTCATTTGCACCACCAACTAACTCTTTTCCTATAAATATTGCTGGCACACTTGGTTGACACCCTAGTTCCATCAATGCCTTCTCCATTTGCTTCCCATTTGGATGTGTATCGAGCTCGTAAACTGTAGGGTTTGCTCCAAAACTACGGATTAGGGTTTCAATGCTGTGAGAAATGCAACAACTACTCTTGGTGAAAATTACCACCGCGCTTGATGATCCCAACTTCATCACCATATCCATGTTTTATATGAGTTCAAGAAATGATCAGTATGGTTTAGTTTGGACAAATGCCAAGATATGTATATAACTTTTAGTGAAGAGGAAATTTGAAGTTGTGAAGGCTAAAGGTTTTGTGAAGTGAATTTGAGGGTTGATTTGTTGTTGAGAAAATTGAACCAAACATGAAGCTATATATAGAGGTATTATGTTAACTAAAAAGGCAAAAAAAAAAAAAAAAGAAGGTGAAAATTGCTAAGAATTACAACTTGATGATATGATATATCTAGATTGTTCTTCATTACACTTGTATGAAAATAAGAGCATATTGCATGGCTTATCTAAAATCTAAAGTAGCATAACATACTCAAGCTTAAAGTAAAAAGAACAAAATCTATCACTTTTAAAATATTCCAAGAACATTGTAAGCTCACTAAATTAAAGTCCTTTTAAATTTTTATTTCAGGAGAAAAAAAGTGCAAAATATTTTTAAGAATATATATCCTCATATAGACGTGTTGTTGAAATCAAATCCACATTATATGATCCGTACCCTTAGAGAATTTTTTTTGAAGCTTCTCCTAGTTTGGTTGATATATTAAAAATTCGTTTTTGTATAGAATAAAATGCACCCTTGCTACCTCGAAAGGCCACATATATTATCATTTTAGCTAGTTAGTTGTGTGACACATTTTTGGATCTAAGAAAATAAAATAAAATCTATTATTGAGGAGTTCGGAGCCTAAAGGGTATAAAATGTTAACGAAAATTTTAAAACGGTATATGAATTTTTCTTTTAACAAAAAGGGCAAAATCGCTATAATAGCAGCGATTTCGCTCGCCGAAAAAAGCAAAATCGCTGCAATAGCAGCGATTTGCAAATTTTGATTTTTTTCAAAAAATTATTTTTTAATGATTTTTTTAATAAATCGCAGCCTAAGCAGCGATTTCTTTAATTTTTTTTAATCTTTTTATTTAAAATTAAAAAAAGAAGAAGAGAAATTAAGAGCAAATCGATGCAATTGCAGCGATTTGTCTCCAATTTTTTTTATATTCTTTTAAATCAATTTTTTTTTGAAAAAAATTATTTTAAAACTTTTAAAATAAAATTTTAAATTTTTTTTAGAAATTTTAATTTTAAATTACTACTTATTCCAAAAAAAAAAAATTTAATGATTTTTTAAAATAAGTAGTTATCAAAAAAATTTTAAAAAAATTCATTTTAAAAAAAAAAAAGTTAAAGAAATCGATGCTTAGGCAGCGATTTATTAAAAACCATTAAAAAAAATTATTTTGGAAATCGCTGCCTTGCGATTTCTTTTAAAAAAAGTTTTTAAAAAAAATCAAATTTTGTTAATCGCTGCTATTGCAGCAATTTTGCTTTTTCCGCCGACGTCGCTGCTCTTCTAGCGATTTTGCCCTTTTAGTTAAAATTAAAATTCATATAGTGTTTTATAATTTTTATTAATATTTATACCCTTTAGGCTCCGGACTCGATCTTTGAGTTTCATTGTATTCATGTATGGAATATACATGCACATTGGTTATTGGCCTACATATGGGGATGTTAAGGGTTTATATAATTCATGACAAAAATCCAAATTAAACAAGGAGACTAATTAATTAATCTAATGGATATATATATATGTTATTGGACATATTAATATTGGAGATGTGTAATGGATTAATGTCTAATGGTAGGATTACATATAAAATATAATATTTTCGAAATATCCAAAAATTTGAAGTACCAAATCTAAACACCAAAAAAATTAGAACTTAATTCTTTTTTGAAAAACAAAAAAATAAAATTGGGGTTGAGATTTGGGAAATGGGGAGGGGATTTTTTTTTTGTACAAAAAGTAGTAAATTATATATTAATATAATTAATTTATATTTATTAGTTACCTGAGATTCTAAAATCTTATCCACGAACCAAAAATGGAACAAATTTTGAATTTCAATTCGTGATTACCCAAACTACTATCACCCCTACTCCCAACCTATTTACGATCTCAATCTTTCCTGGAAAGTTCCATCCATATATGGAAAAATTACTGAAATACACGTTTATGTTTCCCTTATTTTCAATACTCTTTCTTTTATTTCTAAAAATCTTTAAAATATCTTATTTCTTTAATGTATTCGAGCTACATATTGATGTATCTGAGCCAGTGTTCAATGTATCCGAGCTATATATTATGTGTCCGCTATATTTTATAATGTATTCGAGCTCGTTTTCAATGTATCCGAGTTAGTTTTTAATATATTCTAGCTATATATTATGTATCCGGTTTATATTATAATGCATCCGAAATACTCTTTAATGTACCCAAGCTACGTATTATTTATCCAATTTGTATTACTTTTTAAGGGATCAATGTAATTACAAACTAAAGAGGGATACATTATAATTTCATATTAAAATTATGTGATTCTTAAAATTTATCCTAAATGAAATAGAGTCGGACTTCGTTAAATATCGAAAATATATTGTAAAAATGATAGTAGAACATAACAGGTGTAGCCATTATAAAATAGTATATATATATAAACTATTATTAATACTTTATTAAAATTCAATACATAAAGATATGATTATTGTTATGAACTTTCATGTCATCAGCTGTGAACAAGTAAAATAGCCACAAGCTATGACCAAACTATGACTTTTTTTTAGTATAACATCAAAAAGCAAATTAAAATGGGAGAAAAACACAACCTTACCTTTGCTAAAAAGCTAAAAAGAAACTCTACAAATGGGGTTGATTTATTGTCAAAACTCTAAGATTTGCTATACCAAATCATTGTTATAATTTCTATACCCAAATGGCATTAGCCCTAATGAGCAATTGTTTAAGCTTGCCCCTTATATTAAGGCTCATTATCTCATTAGCACCACCAACTAACTCTTTCCCTATAAATATTGCTGGCACACTTGGTTGACACCCTAGCTCCATCAATGCCTTCTCCATTTGCTTCCCATTTGGATGTGTATCGAGCTCGTAAATTGTAGGGTTTGCTCCAAAACTACGAATTAGGGTTTCGATGCTGTGAGAAATGCAACAATTACTCTTGGTGAAAATCACCACCCCACTTGTTGCTCCCAACTTCATCACCATATCCATTTTGAAAAAACTTCAAGAAACAATGAGTAGTTTGGGCCAAATGCCAAGAAATATGTATATAATTAGCTTTTAGTGAAGAGGAAAGAAGTTGTGATAGCTAATGTCTTGTGAAGTGAATTTGAGGATTGATTTGTTGTTGACAAAAATTGAACCAAACAATAAGCTATATATAGAGGCATTATGTTAACTAAAAGACAAAAAAAAAATGTGAAAATTGCTAAGAATTGCAAGTTGATGATATGATATATCTAGATTGTTCTTGATTACACTTGTATGATAATAACAACATATTGTATGCCATTTATTGATTCTTGACTAGCATAACATACTCAAGGTGAAAATGAGAGGAATATAATCTATCACCTTTAAAATATTCCCACAACATTGTAAATTTTTTTTCTGTTACTTTTGATTCTAGAAAAAAAAAAAATCTTTTTCAGAATATATATCCTTATATAGACGTGTTGTTGAAATCAAGTCCACATTATACGATTTGTACCTTAGAGAATATTTTGAAGCTTCTCCTAGTTTGGTTGTATAAAAGTATATAAAATGCACTCTTACTACCTCGAAAGGCCACATATATTATCGATAGGGATCCAAGATAGTTATAAAAGAAATTGTCTTATCTCATCATATTCATGTATGGGATATAAATGTACATTGGTTATTGTCAAAAATATGGGGAAATTAAGATTACATATACGAGTCATCATCATACACTCATAAGATATACAACTAGATGATAATAGTCTAGAACTAGGGTACATTCTATCAAACGATCTCTAATAATACTCGTCTAGCAAATTGAATGTGGATCTATCACTTTGAGTGTTTTTTTTTCTAAAAACTTTGTATCCACTCATTATTCACACTGACTTCTTATTGAATCTATGATAGTTTAAGCGTTTATATATACATGACAATAAAATCCTTATTAAACAAGAAGACTAATATGTATCTAATGGATATATATGTTATTGGACTTATTAATATTGGAGATATGTGTAATGGATTAATGTCCATGACTCCGTCATTTTTGGAAATTTTTTGTGAAGTTACCGTTTTGCCCCTCGTGATATCGACCCCGAGTCTTTTATGCTGACATTGCTGAGTTTGAAATGTTGCTTTTGAAAGTAGAGTATTTGGTAAGTTCTGAATTTGAAAGGCTAAGTGGTTAAGAGAGTGGTTTTAGTGGCTTTTGGAGTTTTTGAATGTCCAAATGGAATTTCGTCGATTCCATCAGTCTCAAAATGTGAAATTTGATCTATGAGAGTTGTCAATTTTAGATTCTGAGTCTTTTTTGAGGATTTGAGGTCTTAAATCGTGAAATTGTGAAAATTTAGCCTTTGGACTGACTTTGGTCTATCATTCGGGGTTATAGAAAGGGAGAGAGAACCATCTTAGTTGACGTTGCCATCGTCATCATTTCCAACTGATAGTGAAATAACTCTTCTAGGGTTCGAGTTCCAAGATCAATGATTGTTAGCTAAGAATATGGCATTAAGAATCTTGCATCAAGTAAAAACTTATCAAATTCCATTAGATCTATTAGTTCCTCTCTTTGCATTGATAGATAAAATCAATCTACAATCAACAGAATAATTATGAATGTGTGTCCGTTTGGTTGACTTATTTTAGGTTTTTTTTAAAGTCAAAAGAGTTTGTAAGCCGTTTTAAAGTGTTTATGTAAAGTTAAAAAGTGTTTATAAGCACTTATTTTAAAGTCAAAATAATAAAAATAAGTCATAAGTTAGAAATCCTAACTTATGACTTTTGACTTGTAAGTCATGAGCCAAAAGTCATTCCAAACATGCCTTAAATATCCTAAACGAAAATTTGATGGGCTGAATCTCAAAAAGAAATTAATACCACCATCTAAATTTTAGTCTAAAAAAATAAATCACAATTTTAGAGGGCCACCTTGAAAAAACAAGCACCCAGTATCAGTAACAATGTCTTGGTTAGGTATTCCTTGGGCATCTCAATGCTCTCACCAAGTGTGACCTGTTTGATACTTGAGATTGATTAACTTGTTATGTGTGATTGAACTACTTGACTATGAGGTTGATTTATTTGATTCGTTCAATTGTTGAATTGTGGTCCTTGATCTGCAAATAGTGAGCATCATGCGAGTCCTGTGTTGTAGGATTGATAACTAGGTTGTACTTTTCTGTGCAGATTGTAGTTTGAGGAGGTTTGGTTGGGGAGTCGAGGGTATTCAATTTCTAGCAGTTAGTTGCATTGTTTAGTAGAAAGCATGTTGTGTATCGTGTTGTTGGTACTCAACTCTTGTTTCTACACTTTTGAAGGTTCCGAGCACGAACCTATGTGATCTCTTTCTCTTTCTTTGATCCGAAGCTTGTCAAGAACTTAGCTTGAAGAGGTACCTAGTTATTTGTTATTCAGCCGATCCTCTTTTTTCTTTTCTTACACTTTGTTCTATTTGAGAAACAAAGAATAATACTTATACTTATGTATTAGTGACTTGTACAGATGACAACCTAATTTTAGAGTTTTTAACAGAAGAATAAGTTTTCCTCTTTGTCTTATTCTCTTTTTCTACGATTTTCCGTATTTCTTTTGTTTTCGTACGGGTTGAGGCTGACTTGTCTTGGCAGGAAAAGACAAGTACTGTCACGTTTATTTTTAAATCGTGAAAAATAGATAGGATTCCCTGTAAAATATAATAATTTCAAAGTATTCACAAAATTTAATCTAATACAAAAACTAAAATCCAAAAAATAGGAACTTAAATCCAAAATGCAATTTACAAACTGAAAATCCAACATAATCAAATTATTCTCACTAACCTAGTCGTTACATTTTTATACCTTAACCAAGTAATATGTGACCTTTCAATATAGTAAGAGATCATTTTTTATTCATTGATTGAATAATTTGTACCAAATTGTCAAAGTGAATCTGTACCAAGTTTGACATAGGAAAATTTTTCTGTGGTACGGAACTTTGTTTTAACAGCATGTCTATTAAGGATATATTCAAAAAAATAATAATATTTTTTTCTCAAATTAAAAGTAAGATATTATTCAAAAAGATCACTCCAGCTGGATATATAGATTTCTATTTCCCTTTTAGCAAATACATTGTTTTCAGGAGGAAAATATTCACAAAATAGTTTTTATATTCTTATCTCAATTTAATGAATCAATAGTGGATAAGTGTTTATTAGAAACATTTTACTTTAAATGTATATATACACTTTTCATGAATTAATGTAATTATTGGAATTACTTAAATATAATTATCAATAATGTACTAGATCAAGTTTGCAATTGAAAGATATGTTCAAGACATAGTAGTTAAGTGAATAAAAACGTGATCTGATCTGTTACGTAACAATTTAAGTTGAAGATGAAGTGATCATACAGTTCAAACATGAATTTTTTTTTTTAAACCCAAACCGAACCAAGATAGCGAATAATGACCTTACAATATAATGTTCTTGGAATATTTTAAAGGTGATAGATTATATTCTTTTCATTTTCAATCTTGAGTATAGTATGTCCTTATCATACAATTGATCAAGAACAATCTACATATATCCATCCAACAATTTTCACTTTTTCCCCCTCTTTTAGCTAACATAATATAATAATACCTCTATATATAGCTTCAACCCTCATATTTACTTCACAAACCTTAATATATCATTTCTTGTACCCTTCACAACTTCTTTAGTTTCCTCTTCACTAAAAGCTATATATAAGTCTTGGCATTTGGCAAAAGTACTCATAATTTAATAATTTCTTGAAGTTGTATAAACATATGGATATGGTGATGAAGTTGGGAACATCAAGCGCGGTGGTGATATTCACAAAGAGTAGTTGTTGCATTTCTCATAGCATTGAAACCCTAATCCGTAGTTTTGGAGCAAACCCTATAATTTACGAGCTTGATACACATCCAAATGGGAAGCAAATGGAGAAGGCATTGATGGAGCTAGGGTGTCAACCAAGTGTACCAACAATATTTATAGGGAAAGAGTTAGTCGGTGGTGCAAATGAGATAATGAGCCTTAATGTGAGGGGCAAACTTAAACAATTGCTCATTAGGGCTAATGCCATTTGGGTATAAAAAGTAATTATATAATAACAAACGTATTTGGAGGTTTTTATATAATAAATATATACAACTTATACATAGAGTCTTTTAGCTTCTTTGGATGGTTGGTTTTATCTACCCATTTGATTTAGTTCTTGATGAATGAATAAATAATAATATCTTATACTATAATGTATGGTTAATTACTCTATATTTTGTTATGCTTTTCAGTTTTAAGGTTGAGCAAGGTCCATTACAATTACAAATATACATAATATACATATCAAGGCCATAAAATGATCTCTAGTACATTTAAATACTCTTGAGTTTATGATCTAGTTCATTTACGGGGGATATACTTCCTTAGTTTTAAATTATTAGTTGTGATTTTTTATAAATAATTATTTTAAATTATTTATCGTTTTAGAAATTTAAGAATTTTTTCCCCTTATTTATCTTAATTATAATAGTTTTCAAGACTACAAATAACTAATCTTATGATTAGTCAAATACCAATAAAGGATAATTTGAACCGTAGATCACATGTGGCAAATATTCCTACTCAAGAAAAGTTTTTAGTGAAATATCATTAAAAGAGGATTTGAATGACATATAAAATGTCCTTGTCGAGAATCATAAAAATATAATCCAGTTTAAAGTATTTTATATTATTTGATTATGGGAATTAAATAACATTTGTAGAGATGACAAAAGCGCAACCAAACCCTATTTTTTATACAGTTATTTATTGGATTAAATAATGTATAATGATATTAGATCACAAATTTTAAAAATTTTCTGTTTTTCTTAAAATTTATATTTGATCACAGTATATGTCACATAAATTGACAAAGGCCTATATGAATAAACAGTTATTGGCAGGCTAAATAAGCTCTTATACTTGCCTTTCAAAGATTGCAAATGACTACTATTTCTTCTTCTTAGCACTTCTTTTCTCTCTCAAAAGAATCATAGATGATAAGAGGACAATTGATTATGTGATGTATGTACTGTTTGGAATATTTATGAAAAAAAAATCATTAGGGAAAAAGATCTTAAAAATATTTTAACTTTGATCAAAATTGATGTTATGATATTAAAATTTAGAAATGACCTTTAACCTTGCACTGTTTAATAGTGTATTTTAAAGGTATATATACTACAACAAAAGAGACTTATAGTGGCATTTAAGTTTCTTTTTTAGCGGCAATTTTTATTGCCACAAAAACCTTTAGCGACATTTAATCTAATGTCATTGCATCCACTGTCGCTAAAGGTTTTAGCGGCATTTATTTAGAGTGCCGGTAAAGATTTGTAAATTGCCGCTAAAAGTAAATATTTTTAGCGAGATTTATTTAGCAGCAATAACTATGCCAATAAAGTTTCCATATTTATAAATTATAATTGTCGATAAACGAGACCTATCTTAGCGGGAATTATAATTAAGCTTAATTCATATATTTTATAATGTATTCGAACTAGTTTTTTAATGTATTCGAGTTAGTTTTTAATATATTCTAGCTACATATTATGTATCCAATTTATGTTATAATATA
The DNA here is from genome assembly GCA_027705065.1 of Solanum peruvianum. Classification (NCBI taxonomy): domain Eukaryota; kingdom Viridiplantae; phylum Streptophyta; class Magnoliopsida; order Solanales; family Solanaceae; genus Solanum; species Solanum peruvianum. The sequence continues at coordinate 4,391,333 of JAKWJD010001758.1, read as the reverse complement.
TCCGAGATACTCTTTAATGTACCCGAGCTACATATTATGTATTCGATTTGTGTTACTTTTTTAAGGGATCAATGTAATTACAAACTAAAGAGGGATACATTGTAATTTCATATTAAAATTATGTGATTCTTAAAATTTATCCTAAACTAAATAGAGACAGACAAGACTGAATTTTTTTGTTAGGCTTACTAACTAAGCCAACTCATATGATGTACTTCGTCAAATATCGAAAATATATTGTAAAAATGATAGTAGAACATAAGAGGTGTAGCCATTATAAAGTAGTATATATATAAACTATTATTGATACTTTATTAAAATTCAATACATATGATTATTGTTATGAACTTTCATGTCATCAGCTGTGAACAAGTAAAATAGCCACAAGCTATGACCAAACTATGACATTTTTTAGTATAACATCAAAAAGCAAATTATAATGGGAGAAAAACACAACCTTTGCTGCATAGAAACCTTTGCTAAAAAGCTAAAAAGAAACTCTACAAATGGGGTTGATTTATTGTCAAAACTCTAAAGACTTGCTATACCAAGTCATTGTTATCATTTCTATACCCAAATGGCATTAGCCCTAATGAGCAATTGCTTAAGCTTGCCCCTTATATTAAGGCTCATTATCTCATTAGCACCACCAACTAACTCTTTCCCTATAAATATTGCTGGCACACTTGGTTGACACCCTAGCTCCATCAATGCCTTCTCCATTTGCTTCCCATTTGGATGTGTATCGAGCTCGAAAATTGTAGGGTTTGCTCCAAAACTACGAATTAGGGTTTCGATGCTGTGAGAAATGCACCAATTACTCTTGGTGAAAATCACCACAGCACTTGTTGCTCCCAACTTCATCACCATATCCATTTTGAAAAAACTTCAAGAAACAATGAGTAGTTTGGGCCAAATGCCAAGAAATATGTATATAATTAGCTTTTAGTGAAGAGGAAAGAAGTTGTGATAGCTAAAGTCTTGTGAAGTGAATATGAGGTTTGATTTGTTGTTGACAAAAATTGAACCAAACAATAAGCTATATATAGAGGCATTATGTTTACTAAAAGACAAAAAAAAAAGTAAAATGTGAAAATTGCTAAGAATTACAAGTTGATGAGATGATATATCTAGATTGTTCTTGATTACACTTGTATGATAATAACAACATATTGTATGCCATTTATTGATTCTTGACTAGCATAACATACTCAAGGTGAAAATGAGAGGAATATAATCTATCACCTTTAAAATATTCCCACAACATTGTAATTTTTTTTTTCTGTTACTTTTGATTCTAGAAAAAAAAAAGAAATCTTTTTCAGAATATATATCCTTATATAGACGTGTTGTTGAAATCAAGTCCACATTATACGATCTGTACCTTAGAGAATATTTTGAAGCTTCTCCTAGTTTGGTTGTATAAAAGTATATAAAATGCACTCTTACTACCTCGAAAGGCCACATATATTATCGATAGGGATCTAAGATAGTTATAAAAGAAATTATCTTATTTCATCATATTCATGTAAGGGATATAAATGTACATTGTTTATTGTCGTAAATATGGGAAAATTAAGATTATATATACGAGTCATCATCATACACTTATAAGATATACAACTAGATGATAATAGTTTAGAACTAGGGTACATTCTATCAAACGATCTCTAATAATACTCGTCTAGCAAATTAAATGTGGATCTATCACTTTGAGTTTTTTTTTCGGCTAAAAACTTTGTATCCATTGATTATTCACGCGACTTCTTATTGAATCTACGATAGTTTAAGCGTTTATATATACATGACAATAAAATCCTTATTAAACAAGGAGACTAATATGTATCTAATGGATATATAAGTTATTGGACTTATTAATATTGGAGATATGTGTAATGGATAAATGTCCATGACTCTGTCGGTCATTTTTGTAAAATTTTTGTGAAGGTACCGTTTTGCCCCTCGTGATATCGACCCCGAGTCTTTTATGCTGACATTTCTGAGTTTGAAATGTTGTTTTTGAACTTTGAGTTAAAAGTAGAGTATTTGGTAAGTTTTGAATTTGAAAGGTTAAGTGGTTAAGAGAGTGGTTTTAGTGTCTTTTGGAGTTTTTGAATGTCCAAATGGAATTTCGTCGATTCCATCAGTCTCAAAATGTGAAATTTGATCTATGAGAGTTGTCAACTTTAGATTCTGAGTCTTTTTTGAAGATTTGAGGTCCTAAATTGTGAATTGTGAAAATTTAGCCTTTGGGCTGACTTAGGTCATCATTCAGGGTTATAGAAAGGGAGAGTGAACCATCTTAGTTGACGTTGCCATCGTCATCATTTCCAACTGATAGTGAAATAACTCTTCTAGGGGTCGAGTTCCAAGATCAATGATTGTTAGCTAAGAATATGGCATTAAGAATCTTGCATCAAGTAAGAACTTATCAAATTCCATTAGATCTATTAGTTCTTCTCTTTGCATTGATAGATAAAATCAATCTACATACAAATAAGTGTCCGTTTGGATTGACTTATTTTAGGTGTTTTTAAGTCAAAAGAGTTTGTAAGCCGTTTAAAAGTGTTTATGTAAAGTTAAAAGGTGTTTATAAGCACTTATTTTAAAGCCAAAATAATAAAAATAAATCATAAGTTAGAAATCATAACTTATGAGTTTTGACTTGTAAGTCATGAGCCAAAAGTCAATCCAAACATGCCTTAAATATCCTAAACGAAAATATGATGGACTGAATCTCAAAAAGAAATTAATACCACCATCTAAATTTTAGTCTAAAAAAATAAATCACAATTTTAGAGGGCCACCTTGAAAAAACAAGCACCCAGTATCAGTAACAATGTCTTGGTTAGGTATTCCTTGGGCACCTCAATGCTCTCACCAGGTGTGACCTGTTTGATACTTGAGATTGATTAACTTGTTATGTGTGACTGAACTACTTGACTATGAGGTTGGTTTATTTGATTCGTTCAATTGTTGAATTGTGGTCCTTGATATGCAAATAGTGAGCATCATGTGAGTCGTGTGTTATAGGATTGATAACTAGGTTGAACTTTTCTGTGCAGGTTGTAGTTTGAGAAGGTTTGGTTGGAGAGTCGAGGATATTCAATTTCTAGCAGTTAGTTGCATGTTTAGTAGAAAGCTTGTCGGGTATCGTGTTGTTGGTACTCACCTCATGTTTCTACACTTTTGGAGGTTCCGAGCATGAACCTATGTGATCTCTTTCTCTTTCTTTGATCCGAAGCTTGTCAAGAACTTGGCTTGAAGAGGTAGCTAGTTATTTGTTATTCAGCGGACCTTCTTTTTCCTTTTCTTACACTTTGTTCTATTTGAGAAACAAAGAATAATATTTGTACTTATGTATTAGAGGCTTGTACAGGTGACAACCTGATTTTAGAGTTTTTAACAGAAGAATAAGTTTTCCTCTTTATCTTATTCTTGTTTTTACTATTTTCCGTATTTCTTTTGTTTTAATATGGGTTGAGGCTGACTTGTCTTGGCAGGAAAAGAAAAGTACTGTTACGTTTATTTCTAAATCGTGAAAAATAGGTAGGATTACATATACAATAATAATTTCAAAGTATTCAAAAAAATTAATCAAGTACAAAACTTATAATCCAAAAAATAGGAACTTTAATCCAAAATGCAATCTACAAACTGAAAATCCAACATAATCAAATTATGCTCACTAACCTATTCACAACTCCTAAGTTTACAAGCTTATTATACCTTAACCAAGTAATATGTGACCTTTCAACATAGTAAGAGATCATTTTTTATTCATTGATTGAATAATTTGTACCAAATTGTCAAAGGGAATCTGTACCAAGTTTGACATAGGAAAATTTTTCTGTGGTACGGAACTTTGTTTTAACAGCATGTCTATTGAGGATATATTCCAAAATAAAATAATATTTTTTTTCTCAAATTAAAAGTAAGATATTATTCAAAAAGATCACTCCAGCTGGATATATAGATTTCTATTTCCCTTTTAGCAGATACATTGTTTTGAGGAGGAAAATATCCACAAAATAGTTTTTATATTCTTATCTCAATATAATGAATCAATAGTGGATAAGTGTTTATTAGAAACATTTTACTTTAAATGTATATATACACTTTTCATGAATTAATGTAATTATTGGAATTACTTAAATATAATTATCAACAACGTACTATATCAAGTTTGCAATTGAAAGATATGTTCAAGACATAGTAGTGAAGTAAATAAAAACGTGATCTGATCTGTTATGTAACAATTTAAGTTATAGATGAAGTGATCATACAGTTCAAACATGATTTTTTGTTTTTAAACCCAAACCAAACCAAGATAGCGAATAATGACCTTACAATATAATGTTCTTGGAATATTTTAAAGGTGATAGATTATATTCTTTTCATTTTCAATCTTGAGTATAGTATGTCCTTATCATACAATTGATCAAGAACAATCTACATATATCCATCCAACAATTTTCACTTTTTCCATTCTTTTAGCTAACATAATATAATAATACCTCTATATATAGCTTCAAGATAGGTTCAATTATCTCAAAAACAAATCAACCCTCATATTTACTTCACAAACCTTCATATATCACTTCTTGTATCCTTCACAACTTCTTTAGTTTCCTCTTCACTAAAAGCTATATATAAGTCTTGGCATTTGGCAAAATTACTCATAATTTAATAATTTCTTGAAGTTGTATAAACATATGGATATGGTGATGAAGTTGGTAACATCAAGCGCGGTGGTGATATTCACTAAGAGTAGTTGTTGCATTTCTCATAGCATTGAAACCCTAATCCGTAGTTTTGGAGCAAACCCTACTGTTTACGAGCTTGATACACATCCAAATGGGAAGCAAATGGAGAAGGCATTGATGGAGCTAGGGTGTCAACCAAGTGTACCAACAATATTTATAGGGAAAGAGTTAGTTGGTGGTGCAAATGAGATAATGAGCCTTAATGTGAGGGGAAAACTTAAACAGTTGCTCATTAGGGCTAATGCCATTTGGGTATAAAAAGTAATTATATAATAACAAGCGTATTTGGAGGTTTTTATATAATAAATATATACAACTTATACATAGAGTCTTCTAGCTTTTTTGGATGGTTGTTTTTATCTATCTATTTGATTTGGTTCTTGATGTATAAATAAATAATAATATCTTATACTATAATGTATGGTTAATTACTCTTTATTTTGTTATGCTTTTCAGTTTTAAGGTTGAGCAAGGTCCATTACAATTACAAATATACATAATATACATATCAAGGCCATAAAATGATCTCTCATACATTTAAATACTCTTGAGTTTATGATCTAGTTCATTTACGGGGGATATACTTCCTTAGTTTTAAATTATTAGTTGTGATTTTTTATAAATAATTATCTTAAATTATTTATCGTTTTAGAAATTTAAGAATTTTTTTCCCTTATTTACTCTTAATTATAATAGTTTTGAAGACTACAAATAACTAATCTTATGGGAATTAAATAATATTAGTAGAGATGACAAAAGCGCATCCAAACCCTATTTTTTTACAATTATTTATTGGATTAAATAATGTATAATGATATTAGATCACAAATTTTAATAATTTTCTGTTTTTCTTAAAATTTATATTTGATCAAAGTATATGTCACATAAATTGTGACAAAGACCTACATGAATAAACAGTTATTGGCAGGCTAAATAAGCTCTTATACTTGCCTTTCAAAGGTTGCAACGGACTACTATTTCTTCCTCTTAGCACTTTTTTCTCTCTCAAAAGAATCATAGATGATAAGAGGACAATTGATTGTGTGATGTATGTACTGTTTGGAATATTTCTGAAAAAAATTAATAGCGGAAAGCGATCTGAAAAATATTTTAACTTTGACCAAAATTGATGTTACGATATCAAAATTTAGAAATGACCTTTTAACCTTGCACTGTTTAATAGTGTTTTTAAAGGTATATACACTACAACAAAAGAGACTTATAGTGGCATTTAAGTTTCTTTTTAGCGGCAATTTTTATTGCCACAAAAACCTTTAGCGGCATTTAATCTAGTATAATTTACCTAAATCCCATAGCGTAAGATTTAAATTACATTCTATCTCTACTCTTTTTAAATTTACGAAAACCCCTTAAAAATAATGTTATTCAGATACATAGCAAATAAGTTGGATACATTAAATATGAAACATTAAAACAAATTCAGTTACACTTTTAAAGGAAAGAGAATATAAAATTGATTGTTAGTTCCTCAAATCACGCTAATTTAATTGATTGCAATCTCTTCAAAATCTTATCATATTTAATCAAATCAGAATTTGAATTTTCTTCTCCAATTCTCTTCCAAATCTGTCCGTCTTCCATTCAAAATTTAAATTTTTTTCTCTCAATTCTATTCCAAATTCATATGGTTTCAAATAATTCAAATTTTCATCTTTCAATTCTTTCCCCAATCATAATAGATTTTAAAAGTTGAAAACAATAGCCGATACATAATCATGAATACGTTCAAGAATCTGAAAAATCAAGGTGAGTTATGAATGATACATAAGTGGAATTTTAAATTTCTTCTTCCAATTCGTCGAAGATCCTTTCAATTTTGATTCAAAATCACAAAAACAATAAGAAGGTACATTATGAATATTTTGATTTTGCTAAGACAATGAAGAATCTGGAAAAAAATCTGACATTCAAAAATCAGGAAAAAATATGAGTCTCCATTTGCAATGTATAAAATAGATCAGAGTTTTAATTGCATAGTAAAATAGATCTGACAATCAGAGGTATGAAACTACATATATTGTGTTGTTAATTTGATTTTCATTTATATTTTTGAGATGACCATTGAATCGTGATACATTAGTATTTGTGTTTCTTGTATAAATTGATAAGTACTATACTCCTATTAATTAGATACATTTAATAAGTAATCTTGGACTTAAAGATCAACAAGTTACTGTGTGATACATGTAATATTAATTTAAATTATTATTTCATTACCAAATATCTAACATGATACATTACTATTTGTATATCTTATTGTTTGTGGAATACTATACTTTATAGATGATACATTATACATATATTTTGTTGTAAAATCATCAAAATGTTCAAGAATGAGGTATGTATCAGATTAAAGTTATATTTTGTACCTGATATAAGTAATTAAGTTTAGTTGTTTGATTGTTTGTGATTGATGCATAGAAATAAATGTTTTACGAAATGTATCACTAATTTCTTTAATGTTAACAGGTTTTTGATCATCAGAATATCTATATTCAGTCTATGATTCTGGAAGAAAGATATATTGTTTGCCTTGAATGATAAATATGCAATTGTGGAAGATTTTAAGTTGATCAGATGCTTTTTTCTATAATCTTTTTTTTATTGATAATAATGTATCTGATACAAATAAGGTTGTGAAAGAATAGTGTCTGTAAGCTGAAATAAAGTGTATCTATAAAGGTATCATTTAGTAGTTGATTATGTATTTGATACAATAAGATTATCAATATTTACGTATTTATGTATCAAGATATTTAATTTGATACATAATGTTTTTATCAAAATAAACGAGATACATTTAAAATTAAGTATCAGATTCATGAAACAAACAACGATTGTAGCAATGATGTATTGAATCAATAATAAAACTAACAAGACTAATTTAAGAATCAAAATAAATGAGATACATTGTGTCTTTGGCATCGTGTAATGACTGATCCAACTATTTCTTTCTCTTTTTTGAACTTGTATTTCAATGTAGATTCAAAATTCGAACATGTATAAACATTGCAAATCAAATACGACTTTCTAGTTTTTGATTTATAATGAAAGATTTCTAACAATATGAATGAAATAAGAAAAATATTATTCAATAATAAAATAATCGAATATGAAAAGAAATCCTAATATAATTAAACAACAAATATTCTTCCATAATATAGTAATTTGTGATTGATAAGGTATATCAATCAATTGATTTTCTTTCTATTAGTTGATTTTTATTTTTGTTGTTATTATTTTTTCTATTTCTTTCTCCACGTTATTCTCAAATCTCAATCATTTGTTATTTTTTTAAAAAAAAATTATCACCAAAAAGTAAAAGAGTTTTTCTAAATTTTGATTCAACATGATTCAATCAATTTTAATTTTTTTGCATTTTTTTATAAGTTTTTTGCTTTTATCTTATTTTTTTATTTTCTTAATCTGTTTTTTTTAGAAATAACGATTGATTTTTATCAACTTTGATGTTATTTTTACTTTTTATTATTATAATATGAAATTCTATTGTTGAGAAATAAAAAAATTATTTTCTGAAATTTTGATTCCATTTTTGGTGTGGTACAGGGAGTGATTTGTGGATTGAAATAAGGAAGGAATAAATATTAATTTTAGGAGTTAGGATTTATATATCAAATGTTTGGAGTTTGGAAGTAAAATAAGGGATTTTGGAAAATTTTAAAATTGGTAGGGAATAATGGAGATTATAAAAAGAAAAGATGCGTATATAGGTAATTTATCGAATAATGTGATATTATTTTGTCGCTAAAGGTTTTAGCGGTATTTATTTAGAGTGCCGGTAAAGACCTGTAAATTGGCGTTAAAAGTAAATACTTTTAGCGGGATTTATTTAGCGGCAATAACTATGCCAATAAAGCTTCCATATTTATAAATTATAAATGTTGATGACCTATCTTAGCGGGAATTATAATTAACCTTAATTCATATGTATAACCAGAGAAATCAATGCCGATATAGTAATAGAAGAATTACCAAATTCAAATCACGTCATTCATATATATATAGAGAGAAGGGATGACATAAAACTAAGCACATTGACATACAATACTAGTTGATGGTTAGAGACTATGTTAAGAAGAAAGATGTGAGTTTTTGAATATATTAGTACTACCGGCTAAAGGTCAATTGCCCCTAAATAATTAGGTTTAAAACACATTTAATGGCATTTTTATTAATGCCATTAAATAATTTCCAGTAAAAGAGAATTTTGTGGCAGTGCATATGTGCTCATGTCGACATTAAAAATATTGCATAAATTATAAATAGTAATGTGTTCACGTAGATACATATATACATTTAAACACTATTTATAAATAGTGTAGAAGGTAAAAGGTCCTTCATAAAGTTTGATATCATACTAGCAATTTCGGTCAAAATTGAAGTATTTTTCAGACTCTTTTTCAATTTTTTTACTTCCATAAATTCATAGACTGTATCAAGCCAAAATAACACGAATAAATTGAAACGGAAGTATCAGAATACACTAATGTGTATGTGACCTTTGGAGGTAGTTATAAGGGAGGAATTTTCATAGAACAATTCATGTACTACATTCTCTTTGTGGTACGGATAGTATAATGTGGACTTTACTTCAACATGTCAATGAAGATATATACTTTACAGATTTCATATATATTTTCATTTTAAATTAAAAGTAAGATTCTATTGAAAAGAAGATCACTCCAACTTGATATATTTAAAAACAATAATTCCTTAATTAGAAGATACATTATTTTCAAGAGTGCATATATACTAGCTAGTGGAAATGCAACATTAATGTTCTGAGAATATTTTAAAGGTAGATAAGGATATTATACCCTTATATCTAATTAGAACAATTACTTGTTGTAATTAAAATTAGATATTTTCACCTCTTTTTTTTTTCTATTTTATCTAAAACAATGCCTCTATATCTAGCTAGCTTCATCATAGGTTCAATTTTCTCAACAACAAATCAACCCTCAAATTCACTTCATCACTTCTTTCCTCTTCACTAAAATCTACATATCATTGGTATTTTAGCCAAACTACTTATTATTTCTTGAAGTTGTTTAATCATGGATATGGTGATGGAGTTGAGAACAAAAAACTCAGTAGTGATTTTCACCAAGAGTAGTTGTTGCATTTCTCACAGCATTGAAACCCTAATTCTGGAGCAAACCCTATAATTTACGAGCTCGATACACATCCAAATGGGAAGCAAATGGAGAAGGCATTGATGGAACTAGGATGTCAACCAAGTGTTCCAACACTATTTGTTGAATGCCTTGAATAGGACCCGTTACGACAGAAAGGACGGGGGTCTCGCTGACAATTCTGTATGTTGGGCCCAAGCCTGTTAGGGCGTAACCTAGCACTATATATAGACGCTAGGGCAAACCCTATTCTGTAATTTCTGTTCTTGCCTCTCCATAATAAAACTGCTTCCTCTCTTCCCGTGGACGTAGCCAATTTATTGGTGAACCACGTAAATCTGTTGTCTTGTTTTTCGCGTTTATATTTTCTCGTATTATATCAAATTCCGCATAACACTATTTATAGGGAAAGAGTTAGTTGGTGGTGCTAATGAGATAATGAGCCTTAATCTGAGGGGCAAGCTTAAACAATTATTGGGCTAATATCATTTTTTTTGGGAAAATGCACAAGTACCCCCTCAATCTATGCCCGAAATTGCAGAGACACGCTTATTCTATACTAAGGTCCTATTACCCCCTGAACTTATTTTATAAGTAATTTTCTACCCCTTTTTAGCCTATGTGGCACTAGTTTGGAAAAAAAAAGTCAACCATCGTTGGACCCACAAGTTAGTGTCACGTATGCTAAAAAAGGGTAAAAAATTATTAATAAAATAAGTTCAGGGGGTAATAGGACCTTAGTATAGTATAATTGTGTCTCTGAGATTTCGGGCATAGGTTGAGGAGGTACTTGGGCATTATCCCTTTTTTTTTTAATAAATTTACAACTTATATGTATAGTCTTTTAGCTTCTTCGGATGGTTGTTTTTTTCCCCTAATATATTTGATAGTGTTGTTGATGTTAAAAATAAATAATCGTATCTTATATACAATATAATAATATGTGGTGATGATATGATTTTTAATGTTCGTCACTTATTATATTCTCTTTTTTTTTCTTCATTTTTTTCAGTTTGATATATGGTGATGATATGATTTATTAATTTTGACTCTGAAAAAAAAAATCATTTTGAAAAGTAAGGGTGCAATGAATAACCAGACGTTTTTCTAGCTAGATTTTATTTTTTCTTTAACCAAAAAAAGCATATTTACGAGTCATATATGTCATATTTCTCTTTCTTCATAATCAATTTAATTAATTTAAATAGTATTTTGAGATCGATAGTAGATTGGACACTAGATCACATGGAACATATGGCAAATATTCCTACTCACCAAAGTTTTTAGTGACATAAAGACTATAAGCCTATAACAATATGAATATTTGACATATTCTCTTTTTAGTAATGTCAGGGGAATGTGTTCCAATTTTCACAAGCCATATATTATAAAAATAGGATACTAGAACCTTTTTTTTTTTTGAAAAATTTGGGGTGGAAAAGGAAAAATGAGGGAGGAGACTATCATGTGGAGAATTGAATTTATACCAATTAGATGAGAGTCAAAATAATCGACCGACTAATTAAGTTACCAAAACTCTTTGAGATGCTAGAACTCGAACTTGTAAACAATAATACTGTCCATATATCTTATATATATCCTTGCCTCAGAGAATCATAAAAATATGAAAAAAGAATTTAAAATATCCTTGTATGTTAATTTATTAGTTAACTCTATCCTAAGTTACATAATAGAACTAAATATGACTTTGTCATTATTAAATTATGCAAAAATAAAATAAAATACTCTATTTTTTTAATAGAATCACCCAAATCAAATAAAATTGAACTTTTTCCAAGATGTGGATTGAGGTGTTTATAATTGGATTTAATTTGGTATGATTTATCTTGTTTGGTGGCTTGTGTCAAATCATATTAAAAGAGGGGAGTGAGTTTTTGTTTTGTTTTGTTAGATTTGGAAGATTTCATTCAAAATAGAGACATTTTTGCATACTTTAGTAACAACAGACGTATATTTGACCTATAGTATTATTAGAGACAAACTGCTTCATTAATTTACGAAAATAGAGGGATACTTTCTATCTTTTTCCCTTAGAGCATAATCCACTTTAAAGTAATTTCCTCTAGTCCCATCCCTTAAACTATGTTTGGTCCATGATTATTATGTATTATTTTATAATGTAGCCTGTTAAATTATATTTTGTTATATTTGTATCATATTGTATTTTTTTTTATAGATTGTATCAGTCTATATCATTATATAATGTCACACATTCATATTTGAGTAATTAACCTACAAGAAAATTATTGTACGGCCGAGTAATAGTATGAAAGGTAGGGTAAAGATAAAATAAAATTTATGAAATAATAAATCAAATTAAAATAAGAAATAAATATTATAATAATGACACACGATCGCACAAAGACGGTCATTACACAAAAAGATTTTTTATTATTATTTTCTAACAATGAATTTAAACAGATACAATCAAATTTAAATAACAATCAAAATAAAATTATACTTCTAACTAACAGTACAATAATGAGTAACAACCATCAAGCTGTTAGGATCAAAGATGTAAAGGACAGGAATTCATGTTATGTACCAATAAATATACTATCCTCTTCTACATGATCTTGTATATAGTTTGAAATGTCAAACTCGATTTGTATCTTTTTGCACTCTAAGCTATATAATATCAATGGAGACAAAGTTTTAATTTTTAAAAATATTAATAATTTCTTTTAGGGAAAAGGAATAAATATACCCGTCATTTCTTTCGCTTTTCCAATTTCAATAATAATAACTAAAAAGTGTTACATAAATTGAGATACGAAGTGTCAGAATATTTGGCAGGGCAAATATGGATTAACCTAGCCTTTCAAAGGTAGCAAAGGACTATTTCTTTCTTCTTAGCACTTCTTTTTTTTTTTCTCTATCAGAAAGAATCAATAGATGATAAGAGGAGAGTTGATCATGTGATGTATGTACTGTACTTTGGAATATTTTTGAAGAACTGTTTTCATCTGAGTTAGTCATGATCATCAAAGTAAAAGAATATTGTAATTGGAATTTTTTTTTTCTTTTTCTTGTACCACACATCTTTTGAAGATTTTATTTTATCCTCAGATCCCCCAAAAAAAAATGTGTCATATATATCTTTTTAGAAGCTAAAATGATACCCCTTCGTTTTAATTTTAACTTTCTATCAAACATGTTTAAGATTATAAAATTAAAGAACACTTTGATAGAGTCTATATATCTTTAGCCACTATTTCCCATTGAAATTTCCTAGTAAACAATCTATGAAGTGGCTACTCTCATATATTTTGATTGAATCGATAAAAAAAAATGATTATGTTTTAAACAGAAACTTAAGGAATTTCCCATTATTTTTATTTTTCACTATGTATTTTTTTAATATGAGCTGATTTGGTGAAAAATGAGTGAAAAAATATAATCATATTTTGTAACACAAGTAATTTACAGTGAAAAATTAAAATAGTTATCTGTCGAGTTAAAATCATATAAATAAATTGAAAACGGGAAATTACACTAGTGTATGTGACCTTTGGAGATACTAAGGGAGCAATTTTAATAGAACAACAATTGATGTACTATATTCCCTTCCAAAGGGAATTTTAACAAAGTTTATCTCTGTGGTACGGATATAATGTGGACTTGATATATCAACAACATGTCAATGCATGTGGATATATTCTTTAAAAATTTCAAAATATAAAATCTCAAATTAAAAAAATATTCTCAGAACATTTTTTTTGATATATATTATTTTCAAGAGGGCATACTATGAACACTGAAAATGCAACAATATCAATGTTATGAGAATATTTTAAAGGTAGATAAGGCATGCATGCCCTTATCATGAAAAATCTAGATATATCCAACTTGTTCTAATTAGATATATTTCACTTTTTTTTCTCTCTTTTAGCTAACACATAGTGCATCTATATATAGCTTCATGTTAGGTTCAATTTTCTCAACAACAAATCAACCTTCAAATTCACTTCACTAAAAACTATATACATATCTTGGCATTTTTGACAAACTAATTATTTCTTGAAGTTGTTTAAACATGGACATGGTGATGAAGTTGGGAACATCAAGCTCGGTAGTGATTTTCACAAAGAGTAGTTGTTGCATTTCTCACAGCATCGAAACCCTAATTCGTAATTTTGGAGCAAACCCTATAATTTACGAGCTCGATACACATCCAAATGGGAAGAAAATGGAGAAGGCATTGATGGAACTAGGGTGTCAGCCAAGTGTTCCAGCAATATTTATAGGGAAAGAGTTAGTTGGTGGTGCAGATGAGATAATGAGCCTTAATGTGAGGGGCAAGCTTAAACAATTGCTCATTAGGGCTAATGCCATTTGGGTATAGAAATTAATTATATTAGATGACAACTAACAAGTGTATTTGGATGGTTGTTTTGTTCTACCTATTTGATTTGGTTCTTGGTGTAAAAATAAATAAATAGATTATAAATATACTCATATTTTATACTACAATGTGTTGTTATATTGACATTTTTATTTTTAAAAATTTTAAAATAAAAATTCTAAATCTATCACTAATTACTTGCTCCTTTTTTAAGTTTATTGTATTGTAGTAGGGAATCTAACATGTAAGATGATATTTTATGTTACCTTTTCAATCTTACTTCACTTTTTGACTTGTATTAATTTTAGACTTTTTCTAGCTAGATTTTGTTTTATTTAACCAAACAAAAGGGCATATTACTTATATTCTGCCTCTCTAAAGTAAATTTTATTGATTTCATTTGTAATTAAAATTATAAATTACAATCATTTTCATATCAAACTGATTTGGAGATGGGGTAATAAAATCACTAGATCGCAAATATTCCTACCAAGACACTAGATCAATTGGAGAATTTGACATTTTCTCATTTTAGTAATGATAGGGGAATGTGTTCCAACTTGCACAAGTCATATCATAAAATTAAATGTGATGCTAGAACTTGACTTGTTAACCAACAATAATGCCCATATATAATATATCCTTGTTGAGAATCATAAGAACATGGAAAAAGTGTAAACACAATTTCTATTTATTTTTGTCTATTAATAATTTTGTCTTTAGTTATACTCTAGGATCAAATATGTCTACAGTTATCAGAGTGTTCAAAAATATCCATATTTTGGACGGAATTCCCCAAATCAAATAGGAAAATGAGAGATATTTTTAAACTCTTTTCCCTAAAAATGTAATCTGAATTTCAAAGTAACTTTTTTTTAGGAAAAAAGGGGAAAATATACCCTTTAACAATGCCTCTTTTCTCAATTAAAATTTAAGGAATTTTGTGAGAAAGTAGCACATAAATTGAGACAGGAGAGTACATGTTGGATTGATTGTTGTTTTGATAATCAACAAAGTAACATGAAACATATAAGTCAATTTGGTTCATATATACACTATCTCAAGAAGCTGAATCCGTAGCAAGATCACTAATGAATAAAGACAACCAAGCAATAATCAAGGAACGGATAATAATTTTGTGATAAACTCAATGAAACAGTCATGTGCTAAATTGAAGAGTTAAAGTTTGACTACAACACAAAAGAATCAAAGAGTTTGATTTAAAGAACGAGTTTCACTTGAATTAGAACTCAAAAGTTCAAAAGAGTTTGAATTGATAGGAAGTTTTGTACATGTGTTGAACTGAAGAGTTGGAGTTCGATTACAACACAAAAGAATCAATGGATTTAATTTGAAGAATGAGCATAAAGAGACAATGAGTTTGAATTGAATGTCTTACTTGAAGTAAATCTCTAAGTCAAGAGAGTTTGAGTTTGTAGAGTTTGAAGTGAAGAACAACTCTCTGAAGAGTTTTGCTTAAAGGGAAGTAATGGTGATGTAATCTTATTTCAGTGAGTTATGTACCTTCAAATTTATGATAACTCAAAGACTTGAGAACACATACCTTGGGAGGTTTGTAATGAAGTTTATGATTTAGAGTTTAGTTTTTGGATTACAGACTTCTTAATCTTAAATTGTTTAGGCTCAATGATTTAGTGAAGTTGGAGTTAAATTCAATAGACATACAAGACATGATTTTTTACACCTTTTGAGAGAGATATTTGTTCATGTAAAATATTATGTTATCTACTTACTATTTTGTTTGCAACAAATATTAAATATATGAAAAATAAATTAAATTAACCACAATCAAAAGATGAAGAAACAAGAATATTATCCATAAAACAATATAAGTATAGTTTTGTTCATCTGTTGATTCTTCTCTCTAAATTTTGTCCTAGTTTGAAGCTTGTTAGTAGCATATTTCTCTAATTAAGGATGATTTGAACTTGAACTTTATAAAAGAATTTGTATATCTTCTTGAAGAACTTGATTATCAAGAAGGGTTTGACATATGTTGATGTTTGAATGAGTATCACAATAGTTTAGGAAATATTTGTCATGCACCTTTAACTAAATATTTAGTTTATAAACGGTGCATGTGCAATTATGTTCCTCCCTTGTTTTTTACTTCTAACCTTTCTCCATAATTTGAGAGTTGTTAGTAGCGTATTTCTCGAATTGATGATGATTTGAACTTCTTTGATCTCCTTATGAATATCCCCAGAGTTTATGGGATATTTGAGATTTTGATTTTTATAGATATCCAAAAGTTTATGACATATTCAAGATTTTGATCTTTATAATACTCCAAGAGTTTATGAATATTTGAGATTTTAATATTTATGAATACCCAAGATTTTTGAGATATTCAAGATTTTGATCTTTACAAATACTCAGAAGTTATGATATATTCGATATGCCTTTTTTCAAAAGGAATATTAACTTTTATCTAGGCATGAACTAGGGTGTAGGATAGAGTAACCTCCTAGAACCTGATTGAAATTAAACTCGTCTTATAGAGTGCCAACTAAAATTAAACACGGCTTGTAGAGTTACATAAAATTTTGATGTCTACATGTTCTTAATTACTGCTTTGTTCAAACACGTTAGATAACCTATTTCGCACTGAATGAAAAGTTAAGTAACTAAACTCTAGATCGTGTAGAATAACAGTATAGTAATATTTGGCTAGCCAAATAATAGCCTTTCAAAGGTAGCAAAGGACTATTTCTTCTTCGTAGCACGTTTTATTTTTTTAGAAAGAATCAATAGATGATAAGAGACAATTGATCATGCATGTGATCTATATACTGTTTGGAATATTTCTGAAGAAATTTTAAACTTAGTTAGTCGTGATCAAAGTAAAAGAATATTGTTTTGAAATACCTTTCTTTCTTCTTGTTCTAGTACAAGACATATTTTTAAGATTTTATTTTATCCTCAAATCAAAAAAGAAGTGCCACATATATCTTCTAGACTAAAACAAACTCCATCGATTTTTATTTATTTGTGTTACTTTCTTTTTCATTCCATATAAAAAAAAAAAAGGTTTCTTTCCCTTTAGCCACTACCAAAAAAAATACTACTTTTTCATTGGAAAATGTTCAATGGCTATACTTCCAAATATTTCGATTGAATCATAAAGAATGATTGAAAAGAAAATTATACTCCCTCCATTTCACAAAGAATGAACTAGTTCTACTTGACGAGGAGTTTAAAACAATAAAGAAGATTTTTAAATCTTGTGGTCCTAAATTAAAGTTATATCTAATGTAAATAGCTGTCATTTCATCTTGTGGCCTTAAACATGTCACGTAAAAAATTAGAAAATTTGTGTACTATTCTTGTTTCACACCATATTTTCCCATTGATCCAGTTTGATAGAAAATGAGTACGACACTAAAATTATGTTCTATAGCACAAATCTTCTATCGATTCATAGCGGATTATTTTTGTAATTATTTCTAATAATAAGCTTATAATAAATTGAATTCGGGAACTACAATAATATATGTGACCTTTGGAGGTGCTAAGGGAGCAATATAATTTTCATAGATCAGCAATTCATGTTACTACATTCCCTTCAAAAGGGAATTTTAACAAAGTTTATCTTTGTGGTACGGATAGTATAATGTGGACTTGATATCAACATGTCAATGAGGATATATTCTTTTAAAGTAAAAAAAAAATCTCAAATTAAAATAAGATTCTATTTTAAAAAAGTCACTCCAACTGGATAAAATATAGGTTTCTTTTTTTCCTTTAGCTGATATATATACACTGGAAATGCAACAATATTAATGTTCTAAGAATATTTTAAAGGTAGATAAGGCATGCATGCCCTTATCATGAAAAATCTAGATATATCCAACTTGTTCTAGTTAGATATGTTCTCTATATATAGCTTCATGCTTGGTTCAATTTTCTCAACAACAAATCAAACCTCAAATTCACTTCACAATTTCTTTCCTCTTCACTAAAATCCATACATACATATCTTGGCATTTGAGCCAAACTACTAATTAATTATTTCTTGAATTTGTTTAAGCATGGATATGGTGATGAAGTTGGGAACATCAAGCTCGGTGGTGATTTTCACCAAGAGTAGTTGTTGCATTTCTCACAGCATTGAAACCCTAATCCGCAGTTTTGGAGCAAACCCTACAATTTACGAGCTCGATACACATCCAAATGGGAAGCAAATGGAGAAGGCATTGATGGAGATAGGGTGTCAACCAAGTGTGCCAGCAATATTTATAGGGAAAGAGTTAGTTGGTGGTGCAAATGAGATAATGAGCCTTAATGTGAGGGGAAAGCTTAAACAATTGCTCATTAGAGCTAATGCCATTTGGGTATAGAAATTTAATTAATAATGACTTGGTTGAAAGTGTAGGAGTTTATACAACTAAATAATCTTCTTTTTTTAAAAAATAATTACAAAATACCGATCTCTCGAGGTCAAATTTATAATTTTGACAATAAACCAACCCCATTTGTAAAGTTTCTTTTAGCTTCTTCAGAGGGTTACTTTGTTTTTTCTCCCATTTTAAGTTGCTTTTTGATGTACAAATATTATAATATACTTTGGCAATTTTACTTTGTACACATGAAATAAAGAAGTTGATAACAAGTGAACATCTTTTATGTATGTAATAATGCATTTTAATCTAAAGTATCAATATTATTGTTTTTTCTACATACGTACTTTTGTGGCTATATGCTTTATGTTTTTATCATGTAATATATTTTGAGATTGAGCAATGTCCATCACATGAAATAAACAACATCTGCTCTGAATAATGATCTTTTTCACCTTTAATTTACTAGAAGTATCGTATAATCTACTCTGTTTAAGCTTAAATTTTATTTTATGAGTTCATTTGTAATGTCCTAGAAAATAATACCCATAGTTTCCCAGTGAAAGATATCACTTTTGTTGGAATATCTTGATTCTAGATCATCAGCTGGAACATCAACTTTGAAACGTCATACGAATATAATAATAATAATAATAATAATAATAATAATAATAATAATAATAATAATAATAATAATAATAATAATAATAATAATATAAAATATTATTATTGTTCTATACAAATATTTTTTTACCTCTACTTACGCCTTAGGACTCATTTGTATGAGATCAAGTTGGTTAGGTCCGATGGCTATCGATAGTAAGTGAGCATGTGCAAAAATAACCAACTTCTCATTTGTAATATTCTATTTTGCCAAGACATTTGCAATTTGATTGACTTTCAAGTAACAATCACTATAACAAAAATAACTTTTAGCGGCAATAAATATTGATTACCGGCATTAGTTAATTAAGTGTTATTAGATTAATATCGCTAAAAGATTTAGGGACATATACAAAGATTGTTAATTGCTGCTAAAAATACATATTTAGTGGTAATTAAATACTAATTACCACTAATGATCATTTTTGATGTAGTGAATCTCGTAACTCGCAAGTAATAGTACGAAATATTTTGAATACAAGTCATGATATTCTTCATTTGTCAAGGGATATTGTAGTTAGCTTTGATCATCTCAAAAAATATCTAGTAGAGTTTTTGCCCTTGTGACTTAAATATGCGTTTTGAATCTGTTATTTTAATTTATTTTGAAGACATTGAGTGTTTTTCTCAAGATTGTCATTTTCTTCTCTAAATGCATAGTTTTTCATCATTGGTTCTCTTTCAGAATTGATTGATTGATATTCATCTATAAGAGTACTCAATAGGGGTTCTAGTTCCTTTTTAGAATATGACTTAATATTTAATTAAATGTGATGAAAACCTACCTTGCTTTGTTCGTCATCTTCTTCATCATCTTCAAAATCTGTTTCAACAATGAGTGCAAGAAAATCATATTTATTTGATTATTCTATTGCAAATAATGATTGATTTTCGAACCCTCCATCCTCAGATACTTCTTCTGATAAGTCTCTCATAGCAGCAAAAGCCTTTTTCATTGAAAGATCAACTTCTTGATTGGTCATTCATCTGTTTGTGGGAATATACTTGTCATTCTTGATTTTCTTTTCTTTCTCCGAACTATTCCTCTTTTTCTCTAGAGCTTTTAAAGGACAAAACTTGACAAAGTGATCCGGACTTCCACATTTGTGACATACTTGATCTATTGGATTTCCAGTGATTTTTTGAGAGTTCCTACCGTGGAACACTTATCCCTTTTTAAACATTCTTGAGAACCTTTTGGTCATTAACGCAATGTTTTCGTCCTTAAAATTTTCTGGTGTTGCGCCTGTAAGAACCAAGTTCTTCTCATTTCTTTTGCCTTCAATTTTCTTTGCTTGTTTTTTCTTGAGTTCATAGGTCATGAGATTGTCGATGAGTTCATCTATAGCTAACTTATCTAGATCACGGGCTTCAGTAATGATTTCTACTTTGCTTTTCAAAGATTCTGCAAGAACACTCAAATGTTTTCTGAGTACCTTCCCATTGGGAATTATTTCATCTAGTGAGTAGATTTCATTAATGATAGCAGTGAACCTGGTGTGCATCTCTTGGATTGTTTCACCTTCTGCCATTAGAAACAGTTCGTATTGTCTATTTAAGTTATCAATTTTAGACTTTGTTACCTAAGTTGTTCCTTCATGCAAAGTTTGCGAAGTTTTCCATATTGCTTTTGCATCTTGACATGATGATATTCGATTGTATTCATCTGGACCTATTCCGCATATCAAGATCTTTTTGCTTTAGCATTGTTTTGAATTCCAAGTTTATCTGCAACATTACATTATTTCCTATCTTTTGGTACTTGAGTGGTTCCATCAGTTCTATTCTTCATGAATATGGTTGGACCGTCCAACACGACTCCCCATAGGTTTGAATTTTCTCCTATTAAGTGATCCATCATGAGATTCTTCCACCATCCATAAAACTTTCCATTAAACAGTGGTGGTCGAGTTTGATAAGGTCCTTCCTCTGGTGTAGGTGGTGCAGCCATTGATCCTTTTGAAGATGTTAGTTTTTTAATGAAAAGACCTTCTTTAATACCAATTGAAGAAAATCTTACCTTAATACAAGAACCAGGTTCTTATAATTCTGTCGCAACACAATAAAATAATGATTTATCGTGGAAACCTTCCTAAATCAAGGAAGGAAAAAACCACACCGAAGTTTTATAAATTCAAGATTTATAACTCAATTAATCCATGAATCTAACTCTAAATTTCTACCTTTTTCAATTAACTATAATCGAAAACTCCCTACTCAACAAGAAGTCAAATTTGCTTCTTGTTTACAAAGACTCTCAACTATTCTTAACTCTAACCACCCAAGAAGTCAAACTCACTTCTTGTTTACAATTCTCACAATCTCTCTCCCGAGAAGTCAAACCCACTTCTTGCTACAATTCTCTCAAGACTCAACTCCCAAGAAGTCAAACCCACTTCTTGTTACACAATCTAGGAATTATTACAACTCATAATAAACCTAGAACAAATCAACAAAGACTAATAATCCTAGACTTTAATTGATCTGACTTCAACATTCAATAGTTCTGAGTGGAAAGAATACGTGGACCTAGTCCTTATGTTGTTTTGATGAAGGTGAACCCGATCCTTACGTTGCTGTGAAGAATGCCTGTGTTTCTTCTCCGGTAAACACTGCTCTCAAGATGATATATGTTGTGAATATGCAACGGATATTGTTCTAGCTTTGCTGATAAATTCTCTCGATTTATGTTTATGCAAAGACACTTTTTTTCCTTCAACTTCTTGATCCTTTTATAAATTTGATTTGCCTTCAACTTCTACAAGGAAAGGAATGTCAAATCATTTTCCTTCTTGAACTTGTCGATATTTATTTCTTTCCTTATTTGACTTGAATTGCTATTTCTTTATTTCTTTCCTTATTTGACTTGATTTGCCACTTCTTTATTTGTTTCCATAATTGTATCCTTCTTTCTCACGATTTTTGTATTTTTTTCCTTCTTTGCCACAATACTTTTTCTTCTTTGCCGCAATCTCTTATAGAGTACACATACGACACCAAGTAATGAACAATGCCTTCACTTTATCAATCATCAAAACTACTTTATATGTTCTCCTACTTCCCAACACACTAGATCACAATATTCCTACCCAGTTACTAGATCAATAAGAGAATTTGACATTTTTTTCATTTTAGTAATGATAGGGGAATGTATTTCAATTTGCACAAGTCATATCATAAAATTAAATGTGATGCTAGAGCTTGACTCGTTAACCAACAATAATGCCCATATATAATATGTCCTTGTTGAGAATCATAAGAATATCGAAAAAGGGTTAACAAAATTTCCATTTATATTGGCTATTAATAATTTTGTCTTTAGTTATACTCTAGGATCAAATATGTCTTTACAGTTATCAGAGTGTGCGAAAATATCCAGATTTTGGATGGAATTTCCCAAATCAAATAGGAACATTTTTGCATGTTTCAGTAACGACAAGGGTATATGTTAGACCCGCAATCTACTTGATCTAACAACGTGCAGACATGCCAAGGACTTGGGCATTGGTCTTGGCATGGATGATGGCAAAACAGTGCAACACAAGTTCAAGGTGCTTGGGTGTTGGCAAGGCAGCTTGAACGGGCATGGCTTATGTGCGGGCTAAGGGCGTTGGCAAGACAGCATGTTGGCTTGATGAAGCAAGGCTGTGAAGACTTGGCAATGTCAAGGACAAAGGCAGTTCACTCGAAATTGCTGAAATAAAACTAAGTGTGGAAGACAACTAAAATATTCTAAGTGTTGGAAGCTGGCAGAATTATTCTAAGTGCTGGAATGAAGCCTGAAATATTCTAAGTGTTAGAATATTAGTATTTCGTGTAGATAAGAATGTAATTTGAATTAGATTCTATCTGTTAGAAAAATAGATGTTGGAAAGTTAGTTTTGAACCCTGGGCTGACATGTGTCGGACAGGTGTCGTTTGTAACCGCCGCATGTAACTGCCATTGTGCAGAATTTTGATTTAAGGTGGAAATTCGTCTAAGTCAAGACAGAAAGTGTTCTAGCCTTAGACTGATTTGTGAAGCCTTCCTTTGTATTAATATTTGATTAATAAAGGTTGGGACTTGTTCCTGTAAACGCTGCCTGTTTATTGTTTGACATTGCTGTTTAAGTATTTCTATACTTAGTCAATTTCGTGGGTGTAAGTAGGCTGAAGTATTACAGACGATGTAAGACTGCCTAGAGTGGTGTGCGAGAAAAATAAATCGACCCTCTTTCAATTGGTATCAGAGCGCGGTTAAACAATGGTGAAAAACGCAGAATTATGGGACTTGGCACGAAAAATTGAATCCTTCGTCGGGTATACTGAAGATATTTTGGAAGACCCTACGTTTGTGGATTTATTCACACAAGTCATTGAGTTGAGAGTGGACGCTGAGAAAGTTCAGGGGGAAATTGGTGGATATCGACAGAATGTTAATAACCACATTACTGAAATCTTGGACTTTCGTACCACAACTACGCAAAAACTGGAGGGACTGCAGAAGGAAAATGAGAACCTTCGTGCAGAACTCGTCGTTTTGTGTCGGGCTGTGGCCACGTTAAGTTCAACTCGTGTTGAATCGTCTAAGGTAAAAATTCCAGACCCTAAGGCCTTTAGTGGCGCAAGGAGTGCTAAAGAACTGGAAAATTTCATCTGGGACATGGAGCAGTATTTTACCGCTGCAAGGGTGCCGGACGCTGATAAGTTGAACATTACCACAATGTACTTGTCGGGTGATGCGAAACTTTGGTGGAGGACTCGTAATGCAGACGACGTAAATGCTAGTCGTCCTAGAATTGATACATGGTATAAGCTAATCAAAGAAATGCGTGATCAATTTCTTCCTAGCAATGCTTCCTGGCTTGCAAGGGATAAATTGAAAAGGCTAAGGCAGACGGGGTCAGTGAGGGAATATATAAAGGAATTTACCTCTGTGATGTTAGACATACAAAATATGTCTGATGAGGATAAACTTCACAACTTCATTTCGGGCATGCAAGGCTGGGCGCAGAACGAACTACGAAGGCAGAATGTTAAAGATCTGCCCGGGACTATTGCTGCTGCCAATTCGCTAGTAGATTTCCGGACGACTCGTCCTTCGACAGACGCCCCCTCCACTTCAAAAACTAAGAAAAAGAATGAGAAGAAAGGGGAATGGAGAAAGGAAAGTCGTAGAGACAATACAAATGATAAAGGAAAGGCGCAAATGAAAGATGGGAAAGACAAGCCAAAGAATAAAGATGGAAATTCGAAGGGCTGTTGGACTTGTGGTGGTCCTCATTTGGCCAAATCTTGTCCAAACCGGGAAAAAGTGAATGCTTTGCTTGCTGGTAATGTGAATCAAAGGGAGGAGGATGAAGAAATCGTGGCTGCAATGGCAAACCCATTGGGATTGTCCTTCAATCACATTATGGGAATCAATAATGTTGGGGAGATTTCTAATGCTTCGAATCCTCATGCTTCCTTAATTCATATAGAAATGAAAGTGAAAGAACAATGTGTGATGGCAATGGTTGATACAGGGGCCACACACACGTTTGTAAATGTGAAGATTGTTACAAAATTGGGGCTGAAGTTGTCTAAAAGCCCTTCCTACGTCAAAACAGTCAATGCTAAGGCACAAGCCATTGTGGGCATGGCTTATGGTGTGTCTATGTCAACTGGAAGTTGGGTGGGAAAACACAATTTGATGGTGAAGCCGCTTGGCGACTTTGAAATCATACTTGGGATTGATTTCCTAAGGAAATTTCAGTTTGTTCCGTTTCCTAACTTAGATGGTGTAATGGTTATGAATGGAAGCAATGCTGGTTTTCTCAAAGGTGTTCATCCGTTTGGGGACATTAATAAAGTTGCAAAGAAGAAAGACAAGTAAATGTTGTTGTCTGCTATGTCAATCGACAAAGGGCTGAAGAAAGGTGAAGACACCATACTTGCTGCCTTGGTCGAAGTGAAACCTGATGTGAAGATGGAAGTGCCTGATTGTGTTGCTGAATTACTTAAATAGTATGCTTATGTTATGCCGCCTGAATTACCAAAAAAATTACCACCAAGGAGGGATATTGATCATAAGATTGAGTTGCTGCCTGGTACGGTTGCTCCTGCACAGGCCCCATATCGTATGGCTCCTAAAGAATTGGTTGAACTACGCAAACAATTGAATGAATTGCTGGATGCTGGATTAATTCAGCCGTCTAAGGCTCCATATGGTGCTCCTGTTCTATTTCAAAAGAAACAGGATGGAACAATGAGAATGTGTGTAGACTACCGGGCGCTGAATAAGGCAACTATAAAAAACAAGTATCCGGTTCCGTTGGTGCAAGATTTGATGGACAGGTTAAGCAAGGCATGCTGGTTCACAAAACTTGATCTGAGGGCAGGCTATTGGCAGGTTAGGATAGCAGAGGGTGATGAACCAAAGACAACATGTGTAACTAGATATGGTTCCTATGAATTCCTTGTAATGCCGTTTGGGTTGACTAATGCCCCGGCAACGTTTTGCAACTTAATGAACAATGTACTGTTTGACTATCTTGATGACTTTGTTGTTGTTTATTTAGATGATATAGTCATTTATAGTCGAACATTGGAAGAACATGTTAATCACCTAAGTTTGGTTTTGTCTCAATTGAGGAAATACACGCTTTATGTCAAGATGGAAAAATGTGAATTTGCTCAACAAGAGATAAAGTTTTTGGGGCATCTTGTTAGTAAAAACCAAGTTCGAATGGATCCTAAGAAAGTGCAAGCCATTGTTGATTGGCAGGCACCTCGTCATGTGAAGGATTTGAGGTCGTTTCTTGGCTTGGCTAACTATTACAGAAAGTTTATTGCTGGTTACTCAAAGAAGGCAGCGGCTTTGACAGATTTGTTAAAGAAGGATACAAAGTGGGTTTGGTCTGAACGGTGTGATGAAGCTTTTCAGAATTTAAAGAATGCTATCGCATCTGAACCTATACTCAAATTGCCTGATTTTGAGTTACCATTTGAAGTGCACACCGATGCGTCAGACAAAGCGATTGGTGGTGTATTAGTGCAGGAAGGTCATCCAGTGGCCTTTGAAAGTAGAAAATTGAATGATGCTGAACAAAGATACTCAACACATGAAAAAGAAATGGTTGCGGTAGTACACTGTTTGCAGGTTTGGAGAGTCTATCTCTTAGGCACTCGATTTGTGGTAAGAACTGATAATGTAGCAAATACATTTTTCAAGACACAGAAAAAGTTAAGTCCTAAACAAGCACGGTGGCAAGAATTCCTGGCAGAATATGATTTCATGTGGGAACATAAACCAGGAAAACACAACCAAGTTGCGGATGCACTGAGTAGAAAGGAAGTGTTTGTTGCAGTATATTCAATTTCAAAACTGGAAACTGATTTCTATGATAGAATCAGGCTGTGTGCTGCAAATGATTCATTGTATGTTAAATGGATGGGTCAAGTGCAAGATGGCACAATGAGACGGTATTGGATCGAGCTCGATCTACTCTATTTTAAAGGGGGAGAATCGTAGTACCAAATCAGGGCGGATTGCGCAAAGACTTGATGAAAGAAGCGCATGACTCTGTTTGGGCTGGACATCCAGGTGTTGAAAGGATGTTAGCCTTACTGTCTCGTGTGTATTTTTGGCCAAAAATGGAAGATGATATAGAGGCATACGTTAAGACTTGTCATGTTTGTCAAGTCGACAAGACAGAACGTAAGAAGGAAGTAGGTTTGCTGCAACCTTTGCCTATTCCTGAAAGGCCATGGCTATCAGTAAGCATGGATTTCATTTCTGGATTCCCTAAAGTAGATGGCAAAGCATCTATCATGGTGGTAGTTGACAGGTTTTCAAAATATTCTGTTTTTATTGCTGCTCCTGAATTATGCTCATCTGAAGTTGCTGCTGAGTTATTCTACAAACACGTGGTTAAGTATTTTGGTGTTCCGGCTGATATTGTGAGTGATAGAGACACAAGGTTCACTGGTAGATTTTGGACTGCATTATTCAATATGATGGGAACCGAAATAAAGTTTTCTACTGCAAATCACCCACAAACAGATGGACAGACGGAAAGAATTAATCATTTGTTGGAAGAATACTTGAGGCACTATGTGACAGCAAGTCAACGGAATTGGTAGCATTGTTAGACACTGTGCAGTTTTGCTATAATCTGCACAAGTCGTCTGCAACGGAAATGAGCCCTTTTGAAATCGTCTTAGGCAAACAGCCTATGACACCATTGGATGTTGCCAAATCTAAAAATCAGGGAAAGTGTCCAGCAGCATACAGGGTTGCAAGGGACAGGCTTGAAATGTTATCTGAGGCACAAGACAGCTTGCGCAAGGCTCAGCGGCGCATGAAGAAATATGTTGATCAACATCGTCGCTCTGTGGAGTTCAATGTGGGTGACAAGGTGTTACCGAAACTTACCCCACAAATCTGGAAACAGATTGTAAGTAAGACCAGACATCGGGGTTTGATTCTGAAGTATGATGGTCCATTCGATGTGGTAAAACGAGTGGGCGAAGTTGCTTATAGGTTGAAGCTGCCAGAAAGGTTGAAAATTCACCCCACCTTCCATGTGAGTTTCTTGAAACCTTACTTTGCAGATGAAGATGATCCGGACAGGAACAGATCAAAGAGGGCTCCTCCATCAGTACCTACACAGTATGATGCTGAAATTGAGAAGATCCTTGATCACCGGGTTTTGGGCACAAGTAAGAAGAATACTAAGACTGAGTTCTTGGTTCACTGGAAAGGCAAGAGTGCAGCAGATGCTGTTTGGGAGAAAGCAAAAGACTTATGGCAGTTTGATGCTCAAATCGATGACTATCTCAAAACAGTCTCGATGAGGACATCGAGTTCAAGTGGTGCGGGTGGTCTGTTAGACCCGCAATCTACTTGATCTAACTACATGCAGACATGCCAAGGACTTGGGCATTGGTCTTGGCATGGATGATGGCAAAACAGTGCAACACAAGTTCAAGGTGCTTGGGTGTTGGCAAGGCAGCTTGAACGGGCATGGCTTATGTGCGGGCTAAGGGCGTTGGCAAGACAACATGTTGGCTTGATGAAGCAAGGCTGTGAAGACTTGGCAATGTCAAGGACAAAGGCAGTTCACCCGAAATTGCTGAAATAAAACTAAGTGTGGAAGACAGCTAAAATATTCTAAGTGTTGGAAGCTGGCAGGATTATTCTAAGTGCTGGAATGAAGCCTGAAATATTCTAAGTGTTAGAATATTAGTATTTCGTGTAGATAAGAATGTAATTCGAATTAGATTCTATCTGTTAGAAAAATAGCTGTTGGAAAGTTAGTTTTGAACCCTGGGCTGACATGTGTCGGACAGGTGTCGTTTGTAACCGCCGCATGTAACTGCCGTAACTGCCATTGTGCAGAATTTTGATTTAAGGTGGAAATTCGTCTAAGGCAAGACAGAGAGTGTTCTAGCCTTAGACTGATTTGTGAAGCCTTCCTTTGTATTAATATTTGATTAATAAAGGTTGGGACTTGTTCCTGTAAACGCTGCCTGTTTATTGTTTGACATTGCTGTTTAAGTATTTCTATACTTAGTCAATTTCGTGGGTGTAAGTAGGCTGAAGTATTACAGACGTTGTAAGACTGCCTAGAGTGGTGTGCGAGAAAAATAAATCGACCCTCTTTCAGTATATTTGACATTATATATAGTATAATTAGAGACAATGAGAGATATTTTAAAACTCTTTTCCCTAAAAATGTAATCTGAATTTCAAATTAACTTTTTTTAGGAAAAAAGGGGAAAATATACCCTTTAACGATGCCTCTTTTTCTCATTTAAAATTTAACGGACTTTGTGAGAAATTACTACAAAAATTGAGACAGGAGAGTACATAAAACATATAAGTCAATTTGGTTCATATATACACTATCTCAAGAAGCTGAATCCGTAACAAGATCACTAATGAATAAAGACAAGCATGCAATAATCAAGGAACGGATAATAATTTTGTGATAAACTCAATGAAACAGTCATGTGCTAAATTGAAGAGTTAAAGTTTGACTACAACACACAAGAATCAAAGAGTTTGATTTAAAGAATGAGTTTCACTTGAATTAGAACTCAAAAGTTCAAAAGTGTTTGAATTGATAGGAAATTTTGTACATGTGTTGAACTGAAGAGTTGGAGTTCGATTACAACACAAAAGAATCAATGAATTTAATTTAAAGAATGAACATAAAGAGATAATGAGTTTGAATTGAATGTCTTACTTGAAGTAAATCTCTAAGTCAAGAGAGTTTGAGTTTGTGGTTTCAAGTGAAGAACAACTCTATGAAGAGTTTTGCTTAAAGGGAAGTAATGGCGATGTAATCTTATTTCAGTGAGTTATGTACCTTCAAATTTATAATAACTCAAAGACTTGAGAACACATACCTTGGGAGGTTTGTAATGAAGTTTATGATTTAGAGTTTAGTTTTTGGATTACAGACTTCTTAATCTTAAATTGTTTAGGCTCAATTATTTAGTGAAGTTGGAGTTAAATTCGATAGACATACAGGACGTGATTTTTTACACCTTTTGAGAGAGATATTTGTCCATGTAAAATATTATGTTATCTACTTACTATTTTGTTTGCAACAAATGTTAAATAAATGAAAAATAAATTAAATTAACCACAAGCAAAATATGAAAAAACAAGAATATTGTCGATAAAATAATATAAGTATAGTTTTGTTCCTACCTTGATTCTTTTCTCTAAATTTTGTCCTAGTTCGAAGCTTGTTAGTAGCATATTTCTCTAATTAAGGATGATTTGAACTTGACCTTCATAAAAGAATTTGTATATCTTCTTGAAGTACTTGATTATCAAAAAGGGTTTGACATATGTTGATGTTTGAATGAGTATCGCAATAGTTTAGGAAATATTTGTCATGCATCTTTTACTAAATATTTTGTTCATAAACGGTGCATGTGCAACTCGGTTCCTCCCTTGGTTTTTACCTCTAACCTTTCTCCATAATTTAAGAGTTGTTAGTAGCGTATTTCTCGAATTGGGGATGATTTGAACTTCTTTGATCTCCTTATGAATATCCCTAGAGTTTATGGGATATTTGAGATTTTGATATTTACATATATCCAAAAGTTTATGACATATTCAAGATTTTGATCTTTATAATACCCAAGAGTTTATGAATATTTGAGATTTTTGATCTTTATGAATACCCAAGAGTTTTTGAGATATTCAAGATTTTGATCTTTATAAATACCCAGAAATTTATGAGATATTCGATATGCCTTTTCAAAAGGAATATTATCTTTTATCTAGGCATGAACTAGGGTGTAGGATAGAGTAACCTCCTAAAACCTAATTGAAATTAAACTCGTCTTATAGAGTGTCAACTGAAATTAAACACGGCTTGTAGAGTTATATAAAACTTTGATGTCTACATGTTCTTTATTACTTCTTTGTTCAAACACGTTAGATAACCTATTTCGCACTGAATGAAAAGTTAAGTAACTAAACTCTTGATCATGTAGAATAACAGTATAAAAATATTTGGCTAGCCAAATAATAGCCTTTCAAAGGTAGCAAAGGACTATTTCTTCTTCGTAGCACGTTTTATTTTTTCAGAAAGAATCAATAGATGATAAGAGGACAATTGATCATGCATGTGATCTATATACTGTTTGGAATATTTCTGAAGAAATTTTCAACTTAGTTAATTGTGATCAAAGTAAAAGAATATTGTTTTGAAATACCTTTATTTCTTCTTGTTCTAGTACAAGATATTTTTAAGATTTTATTTTAACCTCAAATCAAAAAAGAAGTGCCACATACATCTTTTAGACTAAAACAAACTCCATCGATTTCTATTTATTTGTCTAACTTTCTTTTTCGTTCCGTATAAAAAAATGTTTCTTTCCCTTTAGCCGCTACCAAAAAAAATACTATTTTTTCATTGAAAAATGTTCAATGGCTATGTCAAATATTTCAATTGAATCATAAAGAATGATTGAAAAGAAAATTATACTCCCTCCATTTCACAAAGAATGGACTAGTTCT
This sequence comes from Solanum peruvianum, assembly GCA_027705065.1. Taxonomy (NCBI): domain Eukaryota; kingdom Viridiplantae; phylum Streptophyta; class Magnoliopsida; order Solanales; family Solanaceae; genus Solanum; species Solanum peruvianum. Next base: position 4,359,996 of record JAKWJD010001758.1, on the reverse strand, counting down.
ACTTGACGCGGAGTTTAAAACAATAAAGAAGACTTTTGAATCTTGTGATCTTAAATTAAAGTTATATCAAATGTAAAAAACTGTCATTTAATCTTGTGGTCTTAAAAAATTAGAAAATTTGTGTACTATTCTTGTTTCTCACCATATTTTCCCATTGAGCCAGCTTGATAAAAAATGAGTATGACATTAAAAATTATGTGACCTTTGGAGGTGCTAAGGGAGCAATATAATTTTCATAGATCAGCAATTCATGTTACTACATTCCCTTCAAAAGGGAATTTAAACAAAGTTTATCTTTGTGGTACGGATAGTATAATGTGGACTTGATATCAACATGTCAATGAGGATATATTCTTTTAAAGTAAAAAAAAAATCTCAAATTAAAATAAGATTCTATTTTAAAAAAGTCACTCCAACTGGATAAAATATAGGTTTATTTTTTTCCTTTAGATGATATATGTACACTGGAAATGCAACAATATTAATGTTCTAAGAATATTTTAAAGGTAGATAAGGCATGCATGCATGCCCTTATCATGAAAAATCTAGATATATCCAACTTGTTCTAATTAGATATGTTCTCCATATATAGCTTCATGCTTGGTTCAATTTTCTCAACAACAAATCAAACCTCAAATTCACTTCACAATTTCTAAAAGCCATACATACATATCTTGGCATTTGACCAAACTATAGTACTCATTAATTATTGTAGTTATTTAAGCATGGATATGGTGATGAAGTTGGGAACATCTAGCTCGGTAGTGATTTTCACCAAGAGTAGTTGTTGCATTTCTCACAGCATCGAAACCCTAATACGTAGTTTTGGTGCAAACCCTACAATTTACGAGCTCGATACACATCAAAATGGGAAGCAAATGGAGAAGGCATTGATGGAACTAGGGTGTCATCCAAGTGTACCAGCAATATTTATAGGGAAAGAGTTAGTTGGTGGTGCAAATGAGATAATGAGCCTTAATGTGAGGGGAAAGCTTAAGCAATTGCTAATTAGGGCTAATGCCATTTGGGTATAGAAATTTAATTAATAATGACTTGGTTGAAAGTGTAGGAGTTTATACAACTAAATAATCTTTTTTTTAAAAAATAAAATAAAAAATACCGATCTCTCGAGGTCAAATTTTTAATTTTAACAATAAACCAACCCCATTTGTAAAGTTTCTTTTAGCTTCTTCAGAGGGTTACTTTGTTTTGTTTTTTTTCCATTTTAAGTTGCTTTTTGATGTACAAATATTGTAATATACTTTGGCAATTTTACTTTGTATGCAAGAAATAAAGAAGTTGATAACAAAAGAATATCTTTTATGTATGTAATAATGCATTTTAATCTAAAGTATCAATAATATTGTTTTTTCTACATACGTACTTTTGTGGCTATATGCTTTATGTTTTTATCATGTAATATATTTTGAGATTGAACAATGTCCATCACATGAAATAAACAACATCTGCTCTGAATAATGATCTTTTTCACCTTTAATTTACTAGAAGTATCGGATGATCTACTCTGTTTAAGCTTAAATTTTATTTTATGAGTTTATTCGTAATGTCCTAGAAAATAATACACATAGTTTCCCAGTGAAAGATATCACTTTTGTTGGAATATCTTGATTCTAGATCATTTTGCCAAGACATTTGCAATTTGATTGACTACCCAGTAACAATTACTGTAACAAAAACAACTTTTAGCGGTAATAAATATTGATTATTGACATTAGTTGATTAAATATTATTAGAACCAATATCGCTAAAAGATTTAGAAACATATATAAAGATTGTTAATTGCTGCTAAAAATATATATTTAGCGGTAATTAAATATTAATTACCTCTAATGATCAGTGAATGTCGTAACTCGCAAATAATAGTACTTGAAATATTTTGAATACAAGTCATGATATTCTTCATTTGTCAAGGGATATTGTAGTTAGCTTTGATCATCTCAAAAAATATCTTCGAATCACGTTCCAAGATTACATTGTAATGCTTCATAAACATGACTCTTAATTTGGTTTTATCTGACATCTATGTCCTCAAATTTTGAATGCACAAATAGACACTTTAACTTGTATAGAATTGAAAAAGTAAATTCACATGTTCTACATGATAATGCACGTTTTATGCAATATCTTATGTGGCGTCCTACGTGTACCATGTCACATAGGACGCATGTGTCGATTTTTTCAACTTTATATATGTTTAAGTGTCTACTTGTGCATATTTATATATTATGTCTATATTAATCGACTAATCGTTTCATTTCAATACCTTTACCTAGGAAAAATAGAGTACTATCATAATATGTGGCCTTTCGAAATGGTAAGGGATCAAGCATTTTTCTGGATCAGTACTAATTGTACTACATTCCCTTTCTTGATATATCTACTTTATACCAAAGGTAATTTTAATCAAAATTTGTCTATGGTAAAATTAATGTGGACTTGATTTCAACAACACGTCTATATGAGGATATATATTCTTAAAAGATTTCATTTTTTTCTCAAATTAAAAGTAATATTCTATTAAAAAAGATTACTCCAGCTGGACATATAGATTTCTTTTTCCTTTAGCAGATATATTTACATCAGGAATTTCACAAATTATATACATTTTGTTCTTATAGAAACTTGATCATAATGCAACGTTAATAATTATTGAAGTTACTGATTACCTGAACTATCATCTTATTGGTGAAGGTTCGATTTTCCCACTTTGTAATCTCCTGTTCCAATTTTTGTTACTTCCTTTGTCCCAATTTATGTGATTACTTTCCTTTGTAGTCCTTTCAAAAAAGAATGACACATTTCTATATTAAGTAACAAACTAACTATAAAATGTATATTTTATCCTTAATGAAATGATTTACTGTCATACAAATTTATATCATTCATTTTGGACCGCATGTTTTAAAGGTCTTTTTTCTTTCTTAATCTCCAGTTAAATTATCTCACATAAAATTGGACAGAGGAGTATAAAAAGGACTAAAAATGAGAGATAGAAAAAAAAATCTAGTGACAATCCAAAAGGGAACAATGTTATGGGAATATTTCAAAGGTGATTATCATATTCTATTCATTTTTCATGCATGCCCTTTCATCATACAAGTGATCAAGAACAATCTAGATATATCCATCAACTTGTTATTCTTCAACTGATTTTCATTTTTTATTCTCTTTTAGCTAACATAATGCATCTATATATAGCTTCATGGAAGGTCCAATTTTCTCAACTACAAATCAAGTCTCAAATTCACTCCACAATTTTTTGTGGCCTTCACAACTTCAAATTTCCTCTTCACTAAAAGTTATATACATATCTTGGCATTTGGCCAAATTAAACTATACTCATTTCTTGAACTCATATTAAACATGGATATGGTGATGAAGTTGGGATCATCAAGCGCGGTTGTAATTTTCACCAAGAGTAGTTGTTGCATTTCTCACAGCATTGAAACCCTAATTCGTAGTTTTGGAGCAAACCCTACAGTTTACGAGCTCGATACACATCCAAATGGAAAGCAAATGGAGAAGGCATTGATGGAACTAGGGTGTCATCCAAGTGTGCCAGCAATATTTATAGGGAAAGAGTTAGTTGGTGGTGCAAATGAGATAATGAGCCTTAATGTGAGGGGAAAGCTTAAACAATTGCTCATTAGGGCTAATGCCATTTGGGTATAGAAAATTAATTAATTAATAAATGACTAGCTATGTATATAGCAATTAGTCTAATAATTAGAGTTTTGATAATAAATTTACCACCTTATTAGATATAGCTAGGGAGTCTTTTTGTTTTCTCCTACAATTTGCTTCTTGATGTATAAATAAAATTTATATACTTTAGGTCATATATAGTCTTTTCTTTTGGCAATCTAGTGGCAATTTTTCTTTTTTCACACATGAAAGATATCAATAACAAATAGCTTCTTGATGTATTGAATATAGTACTTTGTGTGGCTACATGTTCTATCATTGTAACATTTATGTGTGGTAACATGCCTCAAGTTGTTTCACTACTTGTTATTATTTATATATTTTGGTATTTAGCAAGGTCCATCATTCATCAATTTTTACTATTGAAAATAACAAGTATCAAAATATGTGGGTAGACTGATATTTACATCTTAAAACTAAAGAGTGCTTTCCAAATTAATTTAATTTTGAGTTTTTGTTGACCTTTAAAATTAGGGGGAATCACGCGGATAAGTAAATATATACTAGTTAATTAGCTAATATAGTTATAGTCTGAATTGATTACGGCTCACATATTAATTTTAGATGTAATTAATTACGTCGTCTCTCCCCTCTCTTCTACTCTGTCGTCTCTCTCCTCTTTTATGCACATACAAATACAAATGATCAAATGCAAATTATACATATACATATGCATATACAAATACAATTATATGACATATATACATATACAATTACTCTCTATCCACTCTCTGCCCTCTCCCGCTAGCATCTCTCCTCCTTCCAATCTCGTTCTCTAGATATACAAACACATATGTATAGTTATCTGACAAATATACATATACAGTTCGCGTCTCTCCACTCTTTGCCCTTCTCTCTTGCTTCGCTCCTCCTTCTCTCAATCTCGCTTGTCAGCTATACAAATACATATGTATACCAGTTACATATATATAATTATTTGAGAGATATACATATGCAATTGGTCTCTCTCTACTCTCTGCCCTCTCTTGCTTGCTTCTCCTTCTCACTAACATGTAGCTATAAATCGTATTAATAAACTATAGTAACGGAACATGACTAAGGTATTTTTTAGTGGCTATATGGAAAAATTTCTCTTAAAATTATATTAATTTTGTCAAAAATTTTAGACCACTCCGAACCGGTCTACAAGCTCAATCTTTCATGGACCCATTTATTTCACTGTGTTGGGCTGCCCATAATGGGTTGGGTCGAATGGATATGAATGAAAATCACACAAAAAGTTGTCCATATTTTTTAAAAAAGGTTAATTAGATTAATTTTTTGAGTTAAATCAGGTTGTGTTAATTCAATAATTAAAAATTTTAAATTCAGATATTTAAATCACACAAAAAGAACAATAAATTATAATTTTTGTCATATTAATATGATGAAAAAGTACATTTTATAATAATGGTCAAAGTTCAAATAATTTGAATTGCGAGACAAAAAAAAGATACATATTTTGGGACGGAGTCTGTAATGATAGCTTTGATGGAATAGGAGATGTGATAAGAGATAAATACGGAAATTGGATTGTGGGATTCATGCGGTGATGGAATCGAGATTTTTACTAAGCCGCTCAAAATATGAAAAACAAAAGCATGAACTAGCCAAAGTAATTTCAACCAATTATTATATATACATAAAAATAAAATTAAGTAATTAACCATATATAAATAATATAATTTTTCACTGAAAGAGGTTTGGATGAACCACGTAACCCCAAGTTATTAGCTTCGCCGCTGAATTTGTAGGCAACATTTTTAAAGCAACAAATAGGGATGACAATGAAGCAGGGCGGATGCAAAGCATGCGTGAGTTTAAGATTATGCGGACGGAGCGGGTATAAGGATGTACTAGATGGAAGGAACGAGTGGCAGATTAAAGTGGATTTTTTAAAAAACTAATGTGAGACGGAGTGGGTTGCGGGTATGTAATTCAACTCTTGTATGTTTATTTAGGTTGCAAAATCCAACTCTTTTATGTTTTGGACATTTTCTTCATATTTTGTATTCGAGAAAAGAAGCAAATAAAGTAAAGAGCAACGCTCTGCCACTTACCAATATCGATGAATATTAAGTTATAATACTCTAAACCAATGCAATAATTAAGAAAGCGATCAAAAAAATATGAGTTTTTAAACTGTAATATAAGTTTTTATCGCAGACGTGAGCTTTCCTCTTATGTTACTTTTCGCCATAAAGATAATAAGAGAAAAAAATCTCTAACAATATATATCTCGTTTACCTAGAAAAACTCTCAATTATCTATTACATTTTGAATTGTTGATTCCTTAACCAAAGAAAATAGACAACTACAATAATATTTGACCTTTCGATGTAGTAAGGGGGCTTTTTCTTTTTTTCTTTATTTTTTTGGATGAGAAGAGATCAATTTGTAATTTTAACAAAGTTTATCACGTATCAACTAAAGTTTCTATGTGGTACGGATGTGAGGATATATTCTGAAAAAGATTGAGGGACAGAGTTTAATTCATATATAGCTGAGCTATTACCAGATGTTTATCGAAACATACCTTAGGATATGCTTAAAATGTTGAAATGGGAAGACGTTTTTTTTCAACTAAAAAAGAATAAGCGTGAAAAGGAACTAACATAAAAAAAACAAAAAATCTATTAAGATAAACTTTAGCTAGTGACATATATATGTTCTTTGGAATATTTTAAAGGAGATAGATTTTATTCTACTTATTTTCAGCTTGAGTATGTTATGCTATATTAGAATCCAGATAAGGCACAAATTATGCCCTTATTATCATACAAGTGCAAAATCAAGAACTATCTAGATATATCACATCATCAACTTGTAATTCTTTGAGATTTTCACGTTTTTTTTTTCTTTTTTAGCTAACATAATGCCTCTATATATAGCTTCATGTTAGGTTCAACTTTCTCAACAAAAATTCAAGATTCAAATTCACTTAAAAAACCTTAACTATTTCTTCTAGCTTTCATAATTTTAGTTATGACTATAGTTATAGATATGAAACATAGAAAATTATCACATATAGAGAATTTTTTTGTTTTCTAGCTCTCATATATGTATCTTCTTGAGGTATAAATAAAAAGTTACACTATGATCATATACGTAGATCATGGATATTCTTTTCTTTTTCGCAATCTAGTGGCATATCTTTATGTATTGGATTTTAATCTAAAGTATCACTACTTTGTGTGGCTACATGTTTTATCATTTTTAACATTTTGAGATAAGACGAGGTTCTATCATTTTAGACCATACAACAGATTATTCATGTGCAAATCAAAATACAGTTCTTGTTCAAGCATAAACATAAATATTATCAAACTCTAATTTATACTTGTGAAATTAGGTTTTAGGTCTAACTCACACCCAAAAAGTTAGCTCAAAGGGAGGAGGATTGCCCAAGCCTTATAAAGAGTCCACTCATCTCATTAATCACCGATGTGAGACTTTTTGTCATTCATTTAATACCCCCCCCCCCCTCACGCCAAGTGCTTAGCATCTGGTGCGTGGACAATTTTGATTTTAGGGGGTCTCAACATCGGGTGAGATAGACCCTGCTCTGATACCATGTAAAATTAGGTTTTAGGCCTAACTCACACCACAAAAGCTAGCTCAAAAGGAGGAGGATTGTCCAAGCCTTATAAAGAGTCCAATCATCTCATTAATCACTGATGTAGGACTTTTTGTCATTTATTTAACAATACTCAGCTCTTAAACCTTCACGTGCAATGGTACAAGAATATCTTGATTCTTGGTCATAATGATGTCAAAATTATCTAATAATTTTCCGTTTACTAAGGGTTTCTCGAATAAAATGTCTTAATTATTGTTATATTAGTCGTTCCTTATCGATTGTGTAATTAAATGACTTTTGACATTACATATGAATGAAATCTTCTAGCCATTAATAGGAAAAGAAGTTGTTATTTTCCATTTGCATGCAATGGTAGGGGGATAAAACGTGATCCTATAAAAAAATTAGTTTATATATAAGGTTCGAAATCGATAACTCTCACGTAAATAGAATATTGTGTTCCAATTTGCACTAGGCATATTATAGGAGAACATGTGAATATTGTCTTGGAACGCCAGAACTCGAACATGTTAACAAATGGATATGTTCTAGTATATCTGAGATTTCTTAATTGGCTCATATTCTGAAAGAATATATATACAACATATTCGATTTGTCATTTCCTTCTTACAAATATTTCAAGATCTTTTATTATTTTTTTACTAGCCTTTCGAAGGTAGCGAAGGACAATTTTTATGTTTTAAAAAATTACAACTTTTTTCTGAAAATGACTGATCATGTGATGTACCGTTTAGAATATTTGATAAGAGTTTTCTATCGAGTTAGTCATGATAAAAAAAAAAATCGAAAGGGTGTAGCGCGGAATTTCATAAGTGAGATAAAAAATCGAATCTCTCTAGTCCTTTCTTAGTCAAACTCATTACACAAGATTTGTCTAATGGCTAATGCAATTTACATTTCATATGTCATTTGCGAGATTTTTTTTTTTTATAAAAAAAACAAATATTTGTACGGACATCTTGCGAATTTTTTCTTTTTATCTTCAATCCAAGAAATTTAAATAAAAATATGCCAAAATCTTTTAAAAACTTAAGAAAATCACTCCAGCAGGAATAGATTCCTCCTCCTCCAGAAAATATACTGAAAAAGATATATTTCTAAGGGCACTTGCTTGATGGAATAACTAATTAAGCGGCTCATTTTATTCGATATTTATTTTAAAGTTCAATTAAATTAAATTTGTATAAAAAAAATTCACATTTAAAGGGCTAATGTTTTCAACAAATGTGTAGAGCTCTTATAGCTTCTTAATCTTAGATTATATTAGATTGAAAATTATTTGAGTCTAATTATCTTTTAAACCATTTGCTTAGCATATTTATTTACTTTAATCTTATACTATGTATTAAAAAGAATAACTGCATAAACTATATTAACCATCTAAGCAACATAACAAACTAATCTATATCAACAACAAAGTAATAAAATCTCATGGTAATTTATACTTAATTACTACTAAAATTAGTTGTGTTACTACTATAAACAACATAATTAATTTTTAAAAATAGAAACATCAAGAATTACATAAGGTAACATAATTAGACAAAACTGAATAAAATGTGCCCAAAATATGTTCAACACTTCACATTACTATTACTAGGGTCAATAGTACTAATTAAAAGTACTTTTTTCGATCATAATTTTATCTTCTCGTATCATAATATCCTATAAGTTATATCTTACATTTTAAAAATAATTTATATATATCAGTCAATCGCTAAGAAAAGAAATGGAAGACAATATATTTGAAGGAAAAAATATAAAATCAACGCATTTGAAGGACAACTTGTCCAATTAATGAATGTTACTACTACTACTACTATACTATAATAATTACTACGTCTAATATTATATAGATTTTCACTAATAAATTGGTTCACAATAATTTTCAAAAGGTCAAAATATTCCCAATATTTGTAATTTGTATTCCAAGCTGGAAAATTGGTAGGAAAGGGCAAATATAAGACCAAATTAACTATTCGAAACTTGGTTAAAACAGTTATAGGTGTCAATAGATCGATTTCACTAGCAGAACATTTTTTCCATTATGCGCAAATAAAGATGACAAATGTATTGCATAGGAAAAATGTAATACAAATCGAATACTCCCGAAATTAAATGTAAAAAAGAAAAAAATAGTATATGAAATTAATTGAAGTAGAACATTATATCAAATTAAATTCTAGAAAAGATTATAATATTCAATAGATAAATATATTCCAACATTATATGAAGGATTATTCAAACAGAACTCTAATTTTGCTCTTCATCTCTGTGCACTTAACTTTATTTTTTGTGTGTATTATGAATTATCACAAAGGCTCAATTATTTCTGTATATATACAAGAGAATAATTGTTGTCATTTATTAGTACTTTTTATTTATTATATTTTAATAGAGCATAAGAACAATGTGATTTATTAAATTAGTAATATTAATCAAGAATCCTAGGAAACTATGTGACAACGTGTTAGTACTAAAATATTCAAATAAGTACGTTGGAATATTGACTGGAAACTGAATTCCCACCTAATCTTTTTCTCTACTTTATACTCGTTGTTAGAGAATTGTCCATTTTTTTATTAAAATGGGGAGGAAAAAAAAAGTCGGTCTTAGTGATCTGACAATGTCAAGTGAAAGGATTGTTGAATAAAAGTTATTTTACAAATAATAGATGGATAATTGTATATAATAACAAACTAATAGCCTTAAATAAGTGGAGTAGCTACGGTTTAATTTAATTGTGCTCCATAGCAAACGTTAGCCAAAGTTTGTCAGTCACCTCTCTCCCAAAAATCTCGCTCGCCACTCTCCCATTCTTGCTCGCCACTTTCCCTCTGCTCGCTTCTCTCGCTTTATACAAATAAGTTTATAAATTGTGTTTCTGTTTTGTATAAAGCGAGAGAAAATTGTATATAGACATGCAAAAACATATATTTTCGTGCTATACACTTAATTATACAATTTACAAACATTTTACTTCAATTCAATAGTAGACAAATGCAAATTTTGTACAAATATTGCAACAAAAAAGGCCAACGAATTATACAATTATAGTGAAATACAATTCTCTCGCTTTATACAACAGAAGTGTATAAATTGTGTTTCTGTTTTTGTATAAAGCGAGAGAAAAACATATATCTTCTTCCTATACACTTATAATTATGCAATATACATACATTTTACTTCGATTCAATTGTATGCAAAGCAAATTTTATACAAATATTGCAGCGAAATAGACAGCGAATTATACAATTGTGCATTATACAATTGCAGTGAAATAGGATAGCGAATTATACAATTGCAGCGAAATAGGTCAGCAAATTATACAATTTAGGCCAGCGAATTATACAATTGTATATGTATAGCGAATTATACAGTTTCTATGTTTGCTATTGAGCGCAAATATGCAAACTTTGTTATAACATACAAATATAAAAATTTTATTTGTTATGTGAAAGTTGCCCATAATAAATTAATTTTTTTTCAGGACGTACTTTTTACTTGTCCTTTTTTTATTGGGAAAATTGCATATAATAGCAAACTAATAACCTAAATTAAATGGAATAGTTAGGGTTTGATTTAATTGTGCTCTATAGCAAACGTTGGCAAAAATTTGCTAGGCGTCTCTCTCCCAGAAGTCTCGCTCGCCACTCTCCCATTCTCGCCTCTCTCGCTTTATACACAGAAGTGTATAATTTCTGTTTCTGTTTTGTATAAAGCGAGAGAAAATTGTATATACACATGTAAAAATGTATATCTTCATGTTATACACTTAATTATATAATTTACAAACATTTTACTTCAAATATTGCAGAGAAAAAGGCCAAAGAATTATACAATTGTGATTTATACAATTGCAGTGAAATACAATTTTTTCTATCTTTATACAACAGAAGTGTATATATTGTGTTTCTGTTTTTGTATAAAGCGAGAAAAACATATATCTTCTTGCTATACACTTATAATTATGCAATATACTTACATTTTAATTCGATTCAACTGTATGCAAAGCTAATTATACAATTGCAGCGAAATAGGCCAGCGAATTATACAATTTAGGCCAGCGAATTATACACTTGTATATGTATAGCGAATTATACAGTTTTTATGTTTGCAATGGAGCGCAATTATGTAAAGTTTGCTATAGCATACAAATATGAATTTTTTGTTTGCTATATGTGAAAGTTGCCCTTCTTTATTTTATGAACGATATATCTGAAATGATTGTCGTTGAAAAGATATACATATATTGATTTATCACGCAAATAGCTTGAATTTTACCTGGCATATTAATTCACGCCGAATCAAATTTTCCCTTCGAATCGTTAGGAGAAACTCAATATAAGTTTTGATGTTTATAAAAACTTTTTTTTTTGCAACGATTTAACATTTTTTTTAAAAAAATAAAAATTGTGAAATCGTTGTCCCCAGAAGCGGTTTCCATTCTTTTTTTATAAATCGCTGCCTTGGCAGCGATTTACCTTATTTTTTTAAAAAAAAAACACATTTTGCGAAATCGCTGCAGAGGCAACGATTTTGCTTTTTCCTGTGGGGTAAGTCGCTATTGATGCAACGATTTTACCATTTTGGTTAATATAAAATTTTATATACCGTTTTGGTATTTTTATTAATATTTTGTACCCTTTAGGCTCCGGACTCTCATTTTGGCTATGTTTATTATTGTTAATAATATTTGTCCTTTACAACAACAAATAAAGGATTCAACAGCAATAACTAAGAAGTCGTTTTGTGTAGAGTATAAAGTATAATAATTGCGTGATTAAATACATAATTATTTTATTTTGTGTTTGGTTGAAAGTATTAGGTAGTTTTTAAATTATTTATCCCACCATTTATACTTTAGTGACGAGATAAATTATCCAATATACATGATGAAATAATAACTTATCATGGGATGACAGATGACTTATTTCGAGATAATTAATTCCGAGTTAAGTTGTTTCCAATCAAACAAAAATAATAAATATGGATTCATAACCAACACTCTATCAACGCCGTTATAAGCTTTAGGGACTCTAGATAGAATGACATTAACTCAACTGCTATTAAATATTTTTACAGCAATAAATTTTTCTGGATGCCATGTATAATGATGTCGAGAAACAATACAATATATCAAATTATTGTATATTCATATCAATGCAATGCAATATACCATAATAATTCAATACATTATGAAATGATACGTAATAATAAACCATAGAAAATCGAATTTTTCACATAAGATCTCTGCTGCCGGTCTTGAATTTAGGAGGTGATCGTTGGTGTGAACGTTTTGCTTGTTGTGAAGTTGTTCCTATGTTTCTATATGTTGTTATTTTTACTCTAGATTCCATTACAAACACCCTTTCTACTTGTTCTACTTTTGTATTTTCCACTTCATTTTTCTCAATTTGCCCTAATTGTGCATTTTTTTGTTCATCTTTCACTAGCACTCCTTGGCTTTGTGCATCATCTTCATGTTGTTCTTGTCTTTGTCCTTGTGCATTTATTGTGGATTCATCAAGAGGGACTGGTTCTTGGTCTTTGTCATTTCCTAGTTTACACAAATTTGAAGAGAGTATATCAAAATGTGTTTCACAATAGTATAAGTGTACTATCGTCGATCCGATAGAGTCAGATAATTATAATACCTAAAATTTAACTCCTAAACATCACATATAAAAAAAATACATATTAAATCATCCTTCGTTCAAGATAACTTCGCTCCTAACTATACTTTCTTCCTTAGTCTTAAATAAGTTGAAATAGCTATAATATAAATATAGTTGGGAAGTCATTTCATGATTATTTATTTTTAGAAAAGAACAAAATAGTAAAATATACCCTACCTATCATTTAAGACAAAAATAAAAATATACCCACCCACCCACCCCACCCCACCCCATTCCACCTAACATTTAAGACAATTAAATTCAAAATAATTGTTCAGGGTCATGTGCTTCAAATTATTGTAATAAAAAAATATTAATTTATAGGTAATCTTGGATCCTTTCATTTGTGTACGCTGCTCAAATTCAGTGTACAGTCATACTAAGGAATGTCATTTCATATCTATTAGTCAGAAATTATGTTATTGAGTTAGGTTAAAATTTTAATTAATATACATATGCTACATGTTGATTTTTTTATCATTATTTTTTATTTGATACTTACAGTAAAATTTCTAACTTCGTCACTAAACTTTATCATAATAATTGTTTGAGCTATGGTAGATAACCATTAGAAATATGGACAAATAAGAGAGTAATTAATCGTATCAGAAATTCATGGACTAAATGGTAAATACATGACAAATTAAATATTTCAGATATAAATTTAAACGAATATGGCTCCTATTGAGTTGATTCGATGGAAAAATGAAAGAAAATTAAAAATTATATTTTATAACGTAAATTTTCACTAATTTATGACGAAGAAAACTTTTATTTCTAATAATGGACTTATGTCAAAATTATAAGAGTATACTTGGAGAAATGAAGAGATCTTATATAGGAGGGGAGCCAAATCCAATTTGGATAAACTTTTTCCCTCTTCAATATAAGCAATATAAATGTTTCTCTAAGTAAAAAACAGTTCGATTCAGAGAATACTTTTTTCGTTTTTAAATTGTTGGTAAAATAAAATAAATTAAGTTATTGAAATTAAAAGATCATAACCTTCAATATGTTCCAACATACCTTTAGAAGGTTTTCCACATGATATAAATGATTCAAATAGAACTCTAATCTTGCTCTTCATTTCTCTGCACTAAACTTAGCTTGACTGACTTTATTTTTCTGTGTGTTGTGAATTTTCTCAATAGGACCAATTAGTTTAATATATAGGAGAATAATTGTTGTCAATTTATTAGTTGTACTTCAACTACTTTCTCTCCTATTTAAATTTTTTGTCTTTCATTTTTCAAAATAATTATTATTTTAGAAGTTCAAGATTATAAAAATATCAATTATAGGGTAACGTAGGGGTGACAATTTTAGCTCATATGTGAAATGAAACTATTTTGTCCATATTAAATTAAATGGATTACTCATATTTTCTTTTATTTTCTTAAATGAGTTAATATGGTCTTCAACCTATTTAAGTTCATACAATATGGACAAAACGAGTTAACATGAAAATCCATATTCAGCCCATATTCAACCCATATAAGTGAGAAATGAAACAACCTTTTTTTTTTTTTTTGGAAAACAAAAAAATTTAGGAATCGGTTGGTGGAGGGTGGGGGTGGAGGGGAGAGGAGGTAATTTTTTTTATTTTTATTTTTAGAAAAACAGAGTCTTTTTGTTTTTGGAAAACAAAAAAAAAATTAGGGATAGGTTGATGGAAGCTGCGGGGGTGCCGGGGGAAGGAGTAATTTTTTATTTTTTAAAAATAAAATAAAATTAGGGGGTAGGTTGGTGGAAGGGGGAGCGGGGGGAGGGGGTAAAATTTTTTTTTTCTAAAACAAAAAAATTTAGGAGTAGATTGATGGAAGGTCGGGAACGTCCGGGGGATGAGGGTGCCTATAAGGAGGGATAATTTATTTTTTAAAAAAAAAACAAACTTTTTAAAATAGGTTAGAACCATTTTGCCCGAACCATATTTGACGAAATTCATATTTTCTCATATTATATTTGGATGGATTCTAATCCAAACCATTTTTTTCTCAATTCATATTCAACTCATCCAAATCCGATCCAATCCAACTATTTGCCACCCCTAGAATAATGACATATACATAGAATAAATATTTTATTAATAAATATATATTTTAAGATATAAATTAAAAGATTTTAAAAATCAATGAATATTCAAATAATATATGAAACGTGACAGCGTGTTGCTACTAAAATATTCAAATAAGTAAATTTGTTTTAAGTAAGACAGTTGTGACTGACTTTGACTGGAAAAGACGTTCCGTAAACGATTTTTCTTTAAATTATTGTTCTTTAATTTAATCGGATCTATTTCACATGACCATATATTCATAAATATTTTGAATATACTAAAAAAAGTTTACTTTATTTGAATCTCTCACCTAGCTCCGCTTTTGTCTATCAAAAATGATTTAGGTTTACGATAAAAGTTAGTTTTTTAGATCTGACTTTATAAGATTATATTGAATATGTTATTATTATCTATGAATCATATAGATCAATATTGTTTTCTACCCATTATTCTTACTACCCTTTCCTTCGCAAGATACGCTCTTTGTTAAATTGATTGATTTTTAAAATTACATTAAATTGAATTAATATAATTGCTTATAATTAAAATTTTGATGATCAAAAATCAACAAAGAATATCATAAATTATAATTTTTCTTATATTAATATGAAAAAAAAACATATTTTAAAAGATTTGATTAAAATTTAAGTAATTTGACTTTCGAAATATGAAATTTAAAAAATTCATTTTGGGATATGTGGAGTGAGTATTTCAAGAGACTCTATCGGTTAATTAATTTTAAAAAGATACACACAAATTTCTAAATTTTTATTATCTTAAATTAAAAATAAAATTATAATTAAATTATTTTGTATTACATTCTTTTTAAGAAAGAATAAACAAATTAAGAACCAAGAAAAAAAATTGAATTTCTTGAAATAATATATAGTCACAACAATATTAATTATTTTCAACCAGTCTGTGGAGATGGAGCTGGTCTTTTGCTTGGAGGTTTTGAAACTTTTGCTCTTGCTCCATTTGGAAGTTCAAAATCATCATCATTTTCTTTTTCTTCTTCTTGTCCAATATCACATCATTTGGTGGTATACTTGTTGGTTGTTCTTGGTTTAGTGTATTATTTCCTTCTTTATTTATTACTCATTCCGTTTTAAAAAGAATGACCTCCTTCCCTTTTTAGTCTGTTAAAAAAATGGTCTCTTTCTTATTTTGATAACATTTTAATTTTAATTTTTCACATGACATGTTTAAGATCACAAGATCAAAAATCAATTATATACATTTGGTCTAACTTTAATTTAGGATCACAAAATTTAAAAAAATTTCTTTGTATCCTTAAATTTCGTGTCAAATTAAATCAGATCATTCTTCATAAACAAGGTGAGTACTAGATGTTCTTGATCTTGGACATCACTTTTTGGCATATGTATTAATATTAGTCCCAAGTCATCTCCTAGTGGTACATTTCTTGCTGCCCCTTGGTGTCACACCCCTTTTTCGCGCGGCGGCGTAAGGGTTTTTCCAATTTAAGTGACGTTATTAATTAAGGGATTATTTTAGCTTTTCCAGAGTCGCCACTTGGAATTGAGTTACGGTGTTCCAAGTCACCTTTTATTTAATCCCTAATCAAAAGGAAATGACTCTTTGTTTGGTCTGCGAACGAGTTCGGGTAAGGAATTCTGTTGACCAAGGGGAAGGTATTAGGCATCCCTCGAGTCCCGTGGTTCTAGCACGGTCGCTTTATGGACATTCATGACTTAAATTAATTTATGAATATTGTATTATTAAGATAAATATATTTACCCATTTTTGAATTATATAAATGTATTAAAACTACCTTATTTATTAACCTATGCCCTTTAATTAAAATATATATATACACATATAAATTAAATCAAGCAAAGCAGAATAAAATAAGATATTCTTTATTATTATTATTATTTCTTTTGTTTTTATTATTATTTTTATTTTTTATTCTATTTTTTACATTTTTTTATTTCTCATCTTTTGCTATTATTATTATTTTTATACTTTCAAGGTTTTATTTGTTTTTTTTTTTCAACTTAATTTTTTTTTGTTTGGACGAAGAAACTTTCAAAAATAAATATAAAAAAATTCTTTCCTCTTCAATTGAATTTTTTTAATATTATTTTTATACTTCTTTCTATTATTTTTTTTTGTTTTTAGTATATTCTTTTTCAATTTTTTTTTTTAACTTTTCCCTTTTTCTTTTTATTATTATTATTATTATATTTTTCTTTTCTTCCATTTTTTTTTACGTCACTAACATTAAACGAAAATTCTACTAACTAAAATTAATATATTTACATAATATCTACACATGTTATCATTATAAACTAAATATTAAAAATTACATGACTTGGACAATAATTTTACTTAAATGAAATAAACTATGAATTATTTAATATGAAATAAACTACGGTGTGTTATAGCATTTTTACACAAAATAAAACTATATAAATTATCTAAACATAAAGCTGATATTAAATATTTGAACAAACTTCATATAAAACATGAATAAATATTAATGGTTTAAACATACGCGAAATTTAACAACTTTAATATATATTGCAATTCATTCTCATTATCATGACATAAAACTAATACAAAATTAAATTAGTGGTACCTCTTGCGAAAATTCCACCAAAAGAAAACAATTCGAATAAGGAACCGCGAACTTGAAACCACGAAGTGAACCTCAAAACTCAACCTTTGTTTGTGACTTTTTTCAAAAAAGTAAGAAGATGAGAATAATATTTTTTACGTATGTGTTGCCTTCTTTCCTTGATTTTCCTCCCTTTCGTTCTTTTTTTTTACCTTTCTGATGTTCCTTTCTTTTTTTTTTTCGTTGATTTCTCCTTTCTTTTTGTTGTCCTGTCCGATGTTTTTTCTTTTCTTTTCTTCACCTTCTGATCTTGTTTTTTAATATATGTTTTGTGTAGTGTGTGTGTCGTGTGTGTGAGTGGGGGAAGTGGGGAATGGGGGAGGGTCGTGTGTGCGTGTGTTTCTCTTTTTTTTTTTAAATCATTTATTATTACATTTATATATAAATGATAATTATATTAATTATTAATTTTTTTAGTAAATAAATAAATAAAAGCTAAATGGGTAATTAAAATAAAAAAATAATTAAGAAATGTTAGTTTATTTAAATAATATAAATATATGTAATATATATATATATATATATATATATATATATATATATATATATATATATATATATATCATTTTTTTAATAATCAAAATAAACTTTTCTGAATAAAATTATATCGATGTTGTTTATTTTTATATATTTTAAATAAAATTAATGAAAATAATAAAAAGTCAAAATATATTTAATTTAGATTGATAAAATTATTTATGCTTTAAATATTAGTGTTAAAATTAAATTCGGTCAATAATTACGTGTCTACAGTTTGCCCCTCTTTGACTGGAAACACGAAGAGTTTTTCAGACAAAGAAGTAGACAAAGTGACAAGTTTTGACCGAACTTCAATTTGAAAGACCAAAATTTGTGCGACCGAGTCCTTGTTTGGACATCCTACATATCCCGGGTGATAAGGGAATCAGGCCACTTGTAGTTCGAAGAGAATTAGTGAGGAGTTGGAAGTTAAGTGAGGTTCCATCGAGGCTCCAGATCGCGGCTCTTATCCTTACATAAAAATTGAAAACTATTAGCCAAAGAAAAACAAATGTACAAACTTCCATCCACGCAGTTTTTCTTGAATCTTTACTTGAATTTTGACTTTAAGATATCACCTTGATTTTTGAGTGGATATCTTAACTTAGAATTTGAATGGAGGCTGAACTTGCCACTTAGACAGAACTTTTGACATTCTTCAAAATGACAACTTGAAAAATGCTCTTGAATGAATGCTTGTTTTCTTGATCAAAAGTTGACTGGCAAAAGATGTGTGGAAATCAGGCTGCTACATGCATTGAATAAGCTAATTCCAACCATCATGGAATTGATTATTCCAAAAATTTGAAACTTTGTTCTTGAATTTCAAATCCAGGTCTCGCTTGAGAAAACCTGAGAACCACCACAAACAAAAAATAAATAAAATTTTTGCCCCAGTTTTCACTGGGAAAATTTTGTGAGTTATTAGCAAATATAAATATAAAACATAAACTTCGGCTAGGAAGTGTTTATTTCAGGAGAAAATAAAACTAAAAATCTAGACTAGGAAGTGTTAATCCTATGAGAAAGTAATCTAATCCCATTATTCAGGAGGGTCCTGCTAATCCCATTATCCAGGAGGGTCCTGACTAATCCCATTATCTAGGAGGGTCCTGCTAATCCCATTATCCAGGAGGGTCCTGTTAGTCCCATTATCCAGGAGGGTCCTGCTAGTCCCATTATCCAGGAGGGTCCTGACTAATCCCATTATCCAGGAGGGTCCTGATAATCCCATTATCCAGGAGGGTCCTGCTATTCCCATTATCCAGGAGGGTCCTGCTATTCCCATTATCCAGGAGGGTCCTGCTAGTCCCATTATCCAGGGGGTCCTGCTAATCCCATTATCCAGGAGGGTCCTGCTAATCCCATTATCCAGGGGGGTCCTGCTAGTCCCATTATCCAGGAGGGTCCTGACTAATCCCATTATCCAGGAGGGTCCTGCTATTCCATTATCCAGGAGGGTCCTGCTAATCCCATTATCCAGGAGGGTCCTGCTAGTCCCATTATCCAGGAGGGTCCTGCTAATTCCCATTATCCAGGAGGGTCCTGCTAGTCCCATTATCCAGGAGGGTCCTGCTAATTCCCATTATCCAGGAGGGTCCTGCTAGTCCCATTATCCAGGAGGGTCCTGCTAGTCCCATTATCCAGGAGGGTCCTGCTAATCCCATTATCCAGGAGGGTCCTGCTAGTCCCATTATCCAGGAGGGTCCTGCTAGTCCCATTATCCAGGAGGGTCCTGTTATTCCCATTATCCAGGAGGGTCCTGTTAATCCCATTATCCAGGAGGGTCTTGTTAATCCCATTATCTAGGAGGGTCCTGCTAGTCCCATTATCCAGGAGTGCTAGTCCCATTATCCAGGAGGGTCCTGCTAGTCCCATTATCCAGGAGGGTCCTGCTAATCCCATTATCCAGGAGGGTCCTGCTAGTCCCATTATCCAGGGGGGTCCTGCTAGTCCCATTATCCAGGAGGGTCCTGCTAATAAAGTTTTCAACAAACTAATAATACCAACGAAACATTGCGAATGCTATCTTCATTATTGGGAAGTTCCTTCAAGGAGAAAAATATTAATAATAGTAATAAATAAAATAAATATTCCAACATTCAAGTAATTGCTATTTTGATATATATTAGCCAACTTTCATATGATATTCCACAAGTCTTTATTGTAGGGTTTCCATTTCGCTCGCTGCAGACTAGGTTGAACATCTAGGTTCCTCGAATCCTCAGTCTTGAAACAACTTGAGTCCCTGCTTCAACAAAGAAAATTTGTGAGTTTGAAAAGGTGGCGGTTGGTTTGTGGTCCCATCTTTCGACAAGGGCGGCTCAAACACTTATGACGCTTGGGTTGTTTCCAACGGTCAATACTTCTTATTGATTGATTATACTTTCATCCAAATTTGCTTATTTTGGGACCTAAATCCAATGTCTTTATCCCACAACACTCATTGTTTAGCCTCCATGAGATCAGAGAATTTTCGAATTCAACACTTGAAGACAGATTAACTCAGTAGCCTGATGCTTTGCCTAGTACAGATTAGAGACTTGGTAGCGAGTCTTGAAATTCCTTCATAATTTTATTTATTTTTTTTTGACAAAGACTCGACTCAAATACATACCAAAAAGCGACAAAGAAAAAGTATAAGAAAATTACGAACTATATGAGAATAAAAGAAAAGATTCGATGAAGACTCTTTTTTTTTTTTAGTAAGAAGAAGAAAGAAAGACTTATCTGAGTGTGGGAGCCGAGTCTACTGATCATGCCATGCAATTTGAATTGATTTCCAGACTTGTCTATCCAATCTATTCATCAACCACTATTGATCATTCAATCTTGATATGGAATCCCGACACTTAATGAAGCCATAAATAATTTGGAACCTTTATACACTTTGTGATATTCACGAAGGTCTTTGCCGCTAAAACGCAATCATGTTAATTGCTCCAGCTCACGTCTGCCTTATGGTGCATGTCAGAATTTTCACCAATAAGACTCTCCAATATTCAACTCCTTTTCGCCTTACGGTGCCCACTTAGGGTTTTCACCAATAAGACTCTCATTTTTATTTCTTTTTACTCACATTTGTCTTATGGTGCCAATTCAGGATTTTTACCTACCCTTAACCAACTTATTCTCGACATATCAAGGGTCGATGCAAAGATTTTTTTTTTTTTTTTTTTTTGACTTTAGATGATGGGGTTGATTTTGAGCTTTGAGATGAGAGACCGAATGAATAAACAAACGACTTTTGCCCCAGTATACTACAATATGAATTTTTGGATTTGTATTTGGTTGAACCGAACCCAATATTAGGGCTGCCTACGTATCTTGCCGAAACAAGAATCAGGTCAAACGTAGTTCAGGCAGACCTAAAATTATTTTTTATTTTGTCTTGATTTTTTGTACAAAAGACATTTTTTGATAAATGAATCGATTCATGGTTTACAATGTTTTGACTTTAGTTGGTACCAACAATTAACATGATGCATATGAGTTTTCTTCAACTACTTTCAGACAAATTTGAGGTCAACTTTGAGTAATCACTAAAAATTCAAATGGTATCTCAAACATACTTATGTGTTTACTTGAATTGATATTGCCTAAGTTAAGGGATAAAGTAATTCAAATCTTCATGTTTCAAGTGCCCTCGCAATAAATGAAGTCCTACTTCGCACAATAGAAGTGTTTCGATCTTAGGACGTTTTTTATCAAAGTCACTCACACTCGGAAAGATATTCAATGTATGAGATTGAGATGCCATATGCTTGGCCCATATGTAAGTATCCATTGATGTGAGAACACACAAAATGGGATCAAATAGGACTTATTATTGGCTTGTAAAGTAGGTTTGGAGAAAGGTAGGACATTCATTTGGAGTAAAATGATTATTTCCTCCTTAAAATTTGCACAATTTTCAATGTTTTTTTTTTTTTTTTTTTTTTGAAATCTTTTTCCCATTCCTTTTTTTTTCTCTCCTTTCATTTTTTGTTACAGCTTTTTTGTCATTTTGCTTGAACTTGCACATACTTGTTCTTTTCAATTTGATATTCAACTTAGATCTCGGCGTTGTTTATCTAATTGATAATACAAACATGGAGGTGAGATCCAGAAAATAGTGCTTTTATGTTCTAAAATGATATATGTGAAGTGGTGGTTATTCAAATAAAAATGTTTCATACTCAAAATGGGAGTCTTATGGATAAATGTCATTTGGTAGGCTTGAAAGGCGCAATCGGTTCAAAGAAAGCCTATAATCATTTCCTAAGTTAAATGTTGCTCACAATTTCACTTTAACCAACATTTAGGCCAAGTTCTAGATCAAAAGTCATTCTATTGAATTTTATCTAAAGCTTACCACGCAATGCACAGGAAACAATGAGGTTGAATTCGTTTTAACCTTAACTTTAAGCAAAATAGTTTCTTAAGTATAACATAAATATATCAAGGATACCAAATGAATTCTATAGGTCACAACAAAGTTAGTCCGTACTGTCAAACAGTTTAACACTTTATTATTTTTCTTATGCACAATTGTAAGAATTTTGGTACCAACCAAGTCAAATATTGTTAAAAAAAAATAATTAAAAATTAAAAATAAAAAAAAATTTAAGAAGAATCAATTTAATTTTATTTTTTTACCCCAATTTTTGTTGCGAGGACTTTTTAGATTTTTTTTGTTGGACCGAACCTCAATATAAGGTTGCCTACGTATCTTGTATAAAGCAAGAATCAGGTCGAACGTAGTTCCAAAAATTGTAAACATAACATTATTTTTTTATAGGAAATACTTCTATTTTTTAATTTTTTTTTTAAAAGATGAACCCGAGGAGGATTGCGTACGTATCTCATCGAGTTGAGAAATAGGTGTGCATAGTTTGTTAAATTTACCTTTTTATTTATTTCTTAAAAAAATATGTATTCTACCTTTCGGAAACTATTTTTATTTTTGTCTTGTTGTAAAAATACAAATATTAAACTTTTGAGATTTTACAAATAATTGCCATATTTATTACTTTTGAAGAAATTCCTTTTTTTTTTTAGTTTACTAATTTATTCAAACGTTAATCGGCATTCAAATAGTATATTCGTAACATATAACACATACACTTGAACCCGATGTTGAGCCACATTAAATTTAAAAAAAATGCATTTGCAACAAATAAAGTGAATCCTATTAAGGACAATAAATGTTTGACACCTGGTTTACTAAGTTTAGCAAACTAATGGAATGAGTGTCTAGACTATCTATAAAACGAGCGGACTACTTGAGTCGAGAAGGGACAGCTTACCAGTAGCAGGGCTTTCTGGCCTCACTGTTAGTCCTTCCCATCCTAAGACATGTGTTACTATAGAATCTTTCCCAGGAGCGTTGCCGCATCTCTGGTATCTCATGGCTCGGGAGCGTAATCGCATCTCCGAATAAAGTATCTCAGAAGACTCAAATAGATTCGCGAGGAAATATAGTTATATGATAGTTAACATATTATCAAAAGGGTAAATAAGCAAGCAAATAACATATTATGCAATTAAACACAATATTCACAAATCGATAAGTACGTAAATACATAATAAAGTCATGTAGAAGTCCATGTTTACAAGCTCGAATTCTAGTTAGTCCCCAGCAGAGTCGCCAGAGATGTCACACCCCTTTTTCGCGCGGCGGCGTAAGGGTTTTTCCAATTTAAGTGACGTTATTAATTAAGGGATTATTTTAGCTTTTCCAGAGTCGCCACTTGGAATTGAGTTACGGTGTTCCAAGTCACCTTTTATTTAATCCCTAATCAAAAGGAAATGACTCTTTGTTTGGTCTGCGAACGAGTTCGGGTAAGGAATTCTGTTGACCAAGGGGAAGGTATTAGGCATCCCTCGAGTCCCGTGGTTCTAGCACGGTCGCTTTATGGACATTCATGACTTAAATTAATTTATGAATATTGTATTATTAAGATAAATATATTTACCCATTTTTGAATTATATAAATGTATTAAAACTACCTTATTTTATTAACCTATGCCCTTTAATTAAAATATATATATACACATATAAATTAAATCAAGCAAAGCAGAATAAAATAAGATATTCTTTATTATTATTATTATTTCTTTTGTTTTTATTATTATTTTTTATTTTTTATTCTATTTTTTACATTTTTTTTATTTTCTCATCTTTTGCTATTATTATTATTTTTATACTTTCAAGGTTTTATTTGTTTTTTTTTTTTCAACTTAATTTTTTTTTTGTTTGGACGAAGAAACTTTCAAAAATAAATATAAAAAAATTCTTTCCTCTTCAATTGAATTTTTTTAATATTATTTTTATACTTCTTTTCTATTATTTTTTTTTGTTTTTAGTATATTCTTTTTCAATTTTTTTTTTTAACTTTTCCCTTTTTCTTTTTATTATTATTATTATTATATTTTTCTTTTCTTCCATTTTTTTTTACGTCACTAACATTAAACGAAAATTCTACTAACTAAAATTAATATATTTACATAATATCTACACATGTTATCATTATAAACTAAATATTAAAAATTACATGACTTGGACAATAATTTTACTTAAATGAAATAAACTATGAATTATTTAATATGAAATAAACTACGGTGTGTTATAGCATTTTTACACAAAATAAAACTATATAAATTATCTAAACATAAAGCTGATATTAAATATTTGAACAAACTTCATATAAAACATGAATAAATATTAATGGTTTAAACATACGCGAAATTTAACAACTTTAATATATATTGCAATTCATTCTCATTATCATGACATAAAACTAATACAAAATTAAATTAGTGGTACCTCTTGCGAAAATTCCACCAAAAGAAAACAATTCGAATAAGGAACCGCGAACTTGAAACCACGAAGTGAACCTCAAAACTCAACCTTTGTTTGTGACTTTTTTCAAAAAAGTAAGAAGATGAGAATAATATTTTTTACGTATGTGTTGCCTTCTTTTCCTTGATTTTTCCTCCCTTTCGTTCTTTTTTTTTACCTTTCTGATGTTCCTTTCTTTTTTTTTTTCGTTGATTTCTCCTTTCTTTTTGTTGTCCTGTCCGATGTTTTTTTCTTTTCTTTTCTTCACCTTCTGATCTTGTTTTTTAATATATGTTTTGTGTAGTGTGTGTGTCGTGTGTGTGAGTGGGGGAAGTGGGGAATGGGGGAGTGGTCGTGTGTGCGTGTGTTTCTCTTTTTTTTTTTTTAAATCATTTATTATTACATTTATATATAAATGATAATTATATTAATTATTAATTTTTTTAGTAAATAAATAAATAAAAGCTAAATGGGTAATTAAAATAAAAAAATAATTAAGAAATGTTAGTTTATTTAAATAATATAAATATATGTAATATATATATATATATATATATATATATATCATTTTTTTAATAATCAAAATAAACTTTTCTGAATAAAATTATATCGATGTTGTTTATTTTTATATCTTTTAAATAAAATTAATGAAAATAATAAAAAGTCAAAATATATTTAATTTAGATTGATAAAATTATTTATGCTTTAAATATTAGTGTTAAAATTAAATTCGGTCAATAATTACGTGTCTACACTTGGGTCATTTTCTAACTTCAAGAAAATCATGGAGACATTATAAAAATGTGTTGTACCTAACAATTTAAGCTTTTGATGTTGCAGAAGATTTTGCGAGTTATCTTGAACATATATATTAATGGGGCGGACCCACTTGGGTTCAGGAGTCATCCGAACTTCTTCGGTAAAAAGATATATGATATATATAAGATTAATTTTTTTTATATTTTTGTAGATGCATATATTTGAACTCCCTCAATAACAAATAAAAATAGATGGTTCAGTAGCAAGACCCCAGAATATTAAGTTGGACGGCCCTAGTTCGAATCTAAGTGCTAAAAGTGTGGTTTTAGATCCAAAAAAATTCAAGGGTTCCATTTTGAAAGACTTATTTACACGTTTATACTTTTATTTTTCGAACCCTCTAAACGAAAGTCCTGGGTCCATCACTATATATATATATATATATATATATATATATATATATATATATATATATATATATATATATATATATATATATATATATATATATATATCACACCATATATAAACAATATATCAAATGTTACGCTATTTTAGCCCAACAATTGATATCAACGACAATGATATGATGAAATGAGTATATGTAGATATATGATAGTTTTTAATTGGAGAAAAGACATAAAGTCATCCCTAAAGTTATATTTTATTTGCATAAAGACACCTTAATTTTTGAAGTCTTCTATCACCCCATGAAATTATTTAATATCTTTGTAAATGAGCCATTTTGATCCATTTTCTCGTCTGGGTTGTTACCACCAGCTATAAAGTGTCACATGTCATTATATTTCTTTATTATTAATTATTTAATTAATTTACATCATCTTCCTTATATCTTCTTCACTCAAATTCAAAAATTCAATTACGTTTTCTTCATCTTTTTCAATTTAGAAGAACCATTTACTTTATCCATTTTTATCACTTTTTTTTCTTGTCTCTTGTTTTCCTTTGTTTCTTTTTCTTCTTTTTTTTAGAAGTTCATTGATTAGAGGTCCCATTACCTTGCTGTAGTAACTTGAGAGTTGAATTGATTTTATTCAGTGATGTTTTGGTGACGGAAATAGTGTTGTAACATGGAATCATCATGGAGTCTACATTGAAGGAGACTATGAATCTATGACTACTACTTTTGGAGAATTTACAATAAAGAACAAAGGATTTGAGTAAGAAAGATTTAAGAAGAAAGAGGGAAAAATGAAAATAAAGTTAATAAAAATCGAAATAATAAAATGAAAAAGAAAATAAAACTAAAAATTAAAAAATTAAAAGAACTTAATACGTGTCAAACAATTATTGGTGCGTGATTGCACCTCTTTTCTTGCAACAGGGGTTGGGTGAAAAATGGAATATTTATAACACTCTTAGATTGTTCAATGGGGAAATTATCACACCCACAAAGTTAAGGTGTCTTTTTGAAAAATTCGAAACAACTTAATTGGTGACTTTATGTCTTTTCTCTTTTAATTACTCTTACCATTACACTATAACAAAAATAACTTTTAACGGTATTAAATATTGACACTAATAAAGAGTGCTAAAGTCTTTACCGACATTAGTTAAGTGTCATTAGAACCAATGTCGCTAAAGGCTTTAGAGACATATACAAAGAATGACAATTATCACTAAAAATATATATTTACCGACAATTAAGAAAATGATTTCCCTTAGCTATTATCTCCCTTAATTAGATCATAAATGTTGAAAGATTCAATACATACTTTTTCCTTAAAATATAATATATAGTTGGAGAAATATACAAGTGGATTAGTTAGTAAATCATTATATAATTAGCATTCACACGAGTCTTTCTATATATCCTATGTACAAGTTTGAAATGAGGGTAATGTTTAGGTTTTTAATTGTACCATATTCATGTGTGAATGTAGAAGTTTTCCACAAACAATTTGATACAATTTTGACTAATTTATGTTGGATTGTAGGTCTTGTCAACTATCTTAGATGTCAACGTGTTTTGGGTAGAGTTGATACCAAGGAAAATGTCTTTTATATATATATATATATATATATATATATATATATATATATATATATAATAAAATACTTTTTAGAAAAAAATTGTTTTTTTTTGTTGTGTTTAATACCTAAAAATATTACTTTATCGTTTTAATTTGTTTGTCCTATAAAATGTTTTTTTAAAAAATAAATAATTTTTTTAGAAAAAAGTTTTTTTTTTTGTTTAGTACCTAAAATATTACTTTCTCGTTTTAATTTGTTTATCTTTTTTCATTTTTTTTTTAATGCTAGGATTTCAATTAATTGCAGTAATTTAAGATACGTGCGGGTAAGTTTTTTCCCTAATTCTATATGTATGAGCATCTATATTCATTTTCTATGTCAATAAAATTTCCCCCTCGAACTAAGAAGTTATGTACGAAAAAAATCATTTTTTTTTATCAATTTATTTGTGAGTGAGTGAGGACTAGACTTTAGGGATGTATATGGTTGAGTTGATTTGGTTTTAAAAAAAAACATTAAATCAAATTACTTGTATTGAATTTTTGAATTTATAAATCAAATTAAACCAATAAAATTGGGGTTTTTCAATCTCAGATTTTTTTGGATTTTTGGATTTTTTTGGTAAAATATTTATACAAACATATAATTTTCTTGTACTTCAAATATTTCTTTGGTCCTACTAAAATATAACTATCTAAGGTGTTTCTTAAGAAAATAACACAAAATATGATATGATTAATGACACTAATCCAACCAAAAAAATAAAATGAAACCGCATAAAAAAAATATTGCAAATTAACAAGTTATAATGAAAACGATCATAATTTAAAAGTACTAAATGGTGCTAAAATAAGTTTAATAAGTATTAGTTACATGACTAAATATTAAGGAAATTAAAATTCGATTATGTATTTTAATTGTCTAAATTACTGAGATAAAACTAAAGAACAAAATTCAATATTATTGTCATTATTAGTGTTGAATTGATTGAATTGAATTGATTTTTTTTTTTGTTGCATTATTATTAATTTGATTTTGATTTAAACTTATTATAACAATCAACATCTATGGATTATAATTTGTATTGAACCATTTAGAATTCTAAGTTTCAAACTTGAAATAATATATTAAATGATATAAACTATGAAAAAGTATAAGA
Organism: Solanum peruvianum; assembly: GCA_027705065.1. Taxonomy (NCBI): domain Eukaryota; kingdom Viridiplantae; phylum Streptophyta; class Magnoliopsida; order Solanales; family Solanaceae; genus Solanum; species Solanum peruvianum. The sequence goes on along the minus strand of JAKWJD010001758.1, from coordinate 4,331,036 downwards.
AATATTTAAAAATTATATCAGATTAAATACTTTTATGTATAAAATAAAATTTTAAAATTACATATATAATGTCATATTGAGCTTTTTTTAGTTAAAAAAAAAACCACCCAAATATAATCAGTTTTTTTTTTAAAAAAAAATATCAATTTAAATCACTAATTGATTTTTTTTTCAATTTAATTCAATTTTTGATTTGATTTTGTACCACTAGACTATGAATTCAATTATGCTCGTTGATGTATAGTTAATTTGAACTCATCAACTCCTATGAGTTATTCGTTTGTATTCACAATCATTGATTTTCATGGGCTATATGTTTATGGATGAAAAGTATGCATTATTTATAAAACATTTATGATTTTTTGAAAAGGTGAATATGGGCTAGGTCTATTGGGCTGGCCTAGTCTAATATGATATTTAATAAGGTTGAGTTAAGATTTTTGAAGTCAATTCAAGAAAAAAAAATTGGCTCAGCCTGAATAAGTCCGTTGATTTGTGGTGCTAGAGAAATATAGGTAGGCCGCCCGTGGGCCAATAAAAATAACTAAAAAATATAAGGGCAAAGGAAAAAATCATATACCTTTAAAACAAAATTATCATTTGTCACTTATAAGTGTATAATTACAGAATTCGTTCAAACTAATATAATAATATAAGCGTTGATACATTAATCTGATGCACGAGATACATTAATCGTTAAGCAAGATAAATTATATTTTATATATGATACACTAATTTGATGTAAATTTTATACAAGATTCTCTGATGCGCGAGATACATTAATCAAATGTACGAGATACATTAATTTGATGTACGGATACATTAATTTGATGCGTGAATATGAGAATTTTTGGGGATTTGTAAACTAATAGGGGATAATGATAATAAGTGAACTAAAATCTGAGATTTCTCTCATTTTTCTAAAATATAATACAATATTAAAATTAAACATTAAAGAGTGTTCAAACTCAAAAACAATTGGATCGATAATTTTCTGGCTCATAAAAAGTTAACTAACCTGGCCTAACCCATTAAATATCATAATTATGAGTTAGCCCGGATGGAGTGGGCTAGGTCATATTAACAGCTCTATGATTTTTTTCTTCAAAGAGGATTTCTTATGAGTTCTTTCAAGGAACTTGCTTATAAAAGAAAAACCTATATGATTTAAGACTTTACATAATGTTTTATGAATTATATTTGGGACTCATAATAATTTGGGCTAAAATTCCACAGTATGATTTATCAATTATAAATTTTTTTTTGTTTTTCATTTTATGTTCAGAATTCGTATTAGAGCTCTTACTAAATTCGGATCACGCTTTACAAAATTCATTCGGACGTGTGATGATTAAGCCATAATCTCATTACTGCATGATGTTTATACAACTTATGATTTCGATTCACGCTAAGACAATATTCAACTCTCACTACCTTAAAGAAGATATTAAGAATTAAAATTAAGGTTTGAATAATTACCTTTCATTAAAACAGACCTTGAGAACCATATGAGAGTATGTAATTGTATATACGTGTATAAACAAGTCACACATAGACTACAAATTGATAAAAAAAAGGTACATATTACATATATATGGGTGTAATTGTACAAATAAATGTTGCACAATTAAACTGTTCATCTTAAAACATAAAAATTACAATCTTAAAAAATATCATAACATTAATTATTTTCGATCAGAAAACAACAAAGTTTTTTGAAATAATAATCACAACATTAATTATTATCGACCAGTCTGAGGCCTAGGAGCTGGTCTTTGGCCTGGGGGTCTTGAAACATTTGCTCTTCCTCCATCATTCTCTTCTCCTTCTACATCTTTTTTGGTACATCACAATCATATTATTATTTCAAAAAAATTAAGTTAAAAAACATAATAATTAAACGAATAAAAGTGTGTTATATCTAACTGATGTTACCTTTAGAAGATTTTCCACAAGAAACAATGTATACAAACAAATCTTCAATCTTCTTTATATCTATGAAGAAATTCATTTTTTTCCCTTTTCCTTAGCTAAATTATCTCTCATGGATCAAATGGGATTTATAAGAGAATAATGTTGAAAGGTTCAATATTAAATACTATACTTTTTATTTAAATTATAATCTAGCTGAGAACGTTACAAGTTGTTAGTTCGTAAATCATTATTCCCAATATCTCAATGATACTTTTCATTTTTTAAAAGTCAAACTGTTTAAGCTTGATCAAAAATTTGCGCGCAAAATTTTCAATTTTTAAAAAATGAATTTTATATATGTGCAAACTACGTAAAAAATACTATAAGTAAACAATTGATAATTCAAAATATTTAAAAGATCTATAAAAAAATTATGATAAAAATTAGATTTATTTAAATCTTGAAATTCAAAAAGTGTCTCGTAAAATGGAATGAAGGGAATAATATTTATTATTATTTTTTATATATATACAAGGGGCCTATTTATGTACAAGTTGGAATTGAAGATGATTTTTATATTTAAAATTGTATAAAATTCATGTATGAACTTAGACATATTCTTGAGTACTATCAATTTACAATTTGACATATTTTATATTTCAACTATATTACAAAATGGAATAAACACACGTCAGGTCAACATGTCCCGTTTGGCGTATAAGAAGGTATTATACGGTGTTTTAGAAACTGCCAAAAGTATTTTGTTTATGAAAAATATTTTAAAAAATAAGTTAATTTCTTATTTATTTACTTGGGTTCAATATATAAGTAAAAATAATAATTAAAAATATTTTATATATAATTAAAAAAAATTATTTTTGGATTGGGGTTTGGGGTGGAGGGGATGGAGGTTACTTGGTTAGAGGTGAAGCCACTTTCAATTAAAATTAATTCTTTTTATACAAATGTCAATGGTACTTTTCTTTTGTTTTCTTCCTCTAATTTTTTAAATTTATATCAATTATGTTTGTTGTTATGCTTCTCACGAAACATTTTCATTATAAAAGGAGACGATACAAATTTGTAAGTATATATTCTAATAATTTTTATAAGAACTTTATGAGTACAAATTATATATTTTTTTAAAAAATATTTCTATCAAAATTTATAACCAAACGCATGATAATTACTTCACCCGAAGTGACTTGTCAATTTTTTTTTTAAATTTGTAACCAAACGTCAGCGAAAATAAGGTGTATTGAAGGGTGAAGACATAATCAAATATAATAAATCACTTATAAAACTTGTGTAACGATTCGAACCATCGTTATTTGGGAAAACAAAAACTTAGGGAAATTCGGGGCTATTATCTGCCACAAAGGACAAGGGGCCGTTGGGGCGGCAACACCAGAGTGGGAGGCGAGACAACACGGAAATTATGAGAAATTATATTTTCTCCATCTTTCTAAAATACCTAAATAAGTCGTAAAACACTCTAGAAACCTCCAAAAGACTGCTCTAAGCTTGGGAATGAAGGAGAAGGAGATTTCTAGCTTGGGAATGGCGAGATCTTACGGATTCTTGGCTAAATTCACCGTGACAAAGCCCGAAAAAATAGGAATTGAAGCCAATAACTCCGTGCAACTGCTTGGCGCCCAGGTAGGCTAGGTTTTATGAATTGAGTAATTTAAATTTGTGTTCACGGCATAATATATGTAAATCAAGTGTAGGATTATGCGTAGACCTTCGTGCACCGAATGATTTATGATTTTAAACCTTAAAAAGAAGCCTCAGACGATGAATTAGGGTTGAGTATGGTGGAATTAGGGTTTTGCATGAGGTATGCGACGAGAACGTAACCAACGTAGATGATGGTTGCGATTCTATGTTTGTGTGATATATGCATGTTCTTGTTTGATTATGATACTTGTATATGTATGAATGTTATAATATTGATTACACTTGTTGTAAATGAGATAGATGAACAATGCTTGCCATGAATTCATGACGTTAATGTATGATCTTGATGGTATACTTGTAATATTGATTGTGTTGTGTGTTTGGGATCGATTGCCACGTTTCGGCATAACTAACTTGGATCGGTTGCAACATTTCGACATAATTTGAATTGAATTGCCACGTTCTGACATAATTTGGATCGAATTGACACGTTTTGACATAATATTGGATCGAATTGTCACGTTTCGACATAAATATGAAATCGAATTGCCACGTTTCGACAACATAATAGTTTGGGTTTGAGTTCGACCAACTACTTAACATAATTGTTGAAATTGAGAATTGTGAAATACATTATTGTTCTTCATATCGAGGTTATTATATATGTTCTATTTCTGCAATTGATGTTATGGTTGTGTGGAATCATATATGTTGCACTTAGGAATTATATGCTGTGATGGGTTATGTTTGGTTGTGTTAGAAGAACTCTGGGTTGTTGGGTGTTGTAATTACGGAAGAGAAGTAGATGTAACGTTTGTGGGGAAGAGTGTGTAGGTGGAAAAAAGATTGAGGTTAGTGGTAAGGAATTTGTGGGGTGTAGTATGTGACCATGATTGAGAAAGGTGACAAGGAAGTAAGAGTGAGTGATGAGCGGTTAATTGAAGTACTCATGGGTAAAATTTGGGGTTCATTGAGGTGTTAGCATGTTTTAGGCTATGATCACGAACCGGGAGAGTAAGCTGATTGAGAAGGCGGTTAGTAACTAGAGAATTCAGGTTCTAAGAAAAGGGTAAAGGTGAAGAAGCGAGTGGTCAATTTCATATAATCTTATTACTTGATTACTTATGTTATGTGGTGGGTGTCGGGTTGACCGATGATGCCTATCAGTACGTGTGTTTGTACTGATACTACTCTTGCTATGTTATTTGGCATATAGTCTAGATACAGGATTGGTGATGTTCTACTAGGTGAAGAGGAAGAAATCTCCAGCAGCTTTTGTTGTGTCTTTTGTTTTATTATCCAGTTGTACTCTTAGTAGCTCTCATACGTGTTTAGCCTAGATACATGAGAGATGTTTAAATTACATGATAGTTTAATTAGTAGTGTGTCCAAGGAGTTTATATATAAATCATAGTGTTATATTTATTTCGTTTTTCATTACATTTTCAGCATGTATTAACTTTTGGGATACGAGGGTCGTTCTACTATTTAGGTGCTACAGTGGGTGCTCGCACGATCTGATTGGGTAAATGGTGACAATTTGTTTTCCATACTTTTCTAAGAAAAATCATTTAAACTAAAAAATTTAAGATCAAATTATTTATTATGACATTTTTTCAAAAAATATATTAATCATTACCATATTTTTTAAAAAGAAAAGAAGAGCAAAACAAACAAAAAAACAACAAGAATATTCATTACAAATTACAATATTAAAAATGAGAAGAACAAACAAAATAAAACCCTAGAAAAAATAGCTAGGCTTGTTGAAATAATTATCACAATATTGAAATAATTAATTTCAACCAGTCTTAGGTTTAGGAGCTGATCTTTTTCCTGGACGTGTTGAAAAATTTGCTCTGTCCTCTTCATTAGCATTTTCCTCCTCCTCTTCTTCTTCGGTTTGTTCTTGTTCTTGTTCTTGTTCTTGTTTTTGAGAATTTTCTTTAGATTTATCAACTTCTTGGCCTTGTTGAGCAATAATATTTTCTTTTTCTTGATTTTGTGTACTATTTTCTGGTTGTGTTTCTACTACTTGGTCAACTTTTGATGGTTCTGAAAAAATTGAACACATATATATTAAAAGTATGAAAAAAAAAGATTTAAAAAAGTTCGATCAATTTTACAGAAGAGTTTTTTCACTTTATTGAATGAGAAATTGAACACACATATGTATCTAAATTATTTCAAGAAAATGTTATTTTATAGACGTAATTTAAATATACATTATAATGTGTTATCATTAACAATTCAAACTTTTAGATAATACTCATGTGAAAGATCATGGGCCAACTAGAAGTTGGGGAAATAGTGCAATAAAATATTTTAAAAAGTTCTAGATAGAGAGTTTTTCACTTTATTAAATGAAAAGAATTGTAGTATTTTCTCAAACCTAAAGGCTAAAATGATAATACGTTTTCCAACATTAATAGAAATTAATATGACATAACTATAACATAAGACAAAAACAACGCACGAAATGATCATATAGTTCAATATAATTTCAAAACAATAACATGAAAAGGGCTTGTTGATGACACATTAAAGTAAGTAAATCAATAAATCCACTTAGATTTTTTGATGAAATCAATCATTTCAATGCAAAACAACACAATAGTGTAAAAATTGAAAAAAAATAAAATTGAACTAGGTCATTAGAAAATACCGTTACAACATGACATATTTAAAATTACAAAAAAAAAGAAGTAATATTTTGATATATTCGACATATTTAACACTTACCATTAGAAGATTTTCCATCAGAAACAATGCTTATGGATGGATCAGCCATCTTTTGTTTCTTCTTAGCTATTATCTCCCTTTGGATCAAATGAGCTTATATATAAGAGATTAAATATTGAAAGGTTCAATGCATACTCTCTATTTGAAATATAATATAGTTGGAGAATGATACAAGTTGTATAAATCATTATTTTATTTTATAAAGGGGGCCTATTATATAATTAGTGTTCACATTATTCCTATTTTTCCTATGTGCAACTTGCAAGTTTGAAATGATGGTATTTTTTTCTATTGCAATTTGCAATATTCATGAGTGAATTTAGATGTTCTTAATTGACTAGCAAGTGGATACAATGATGACTAATTAATTTATATTATTCTATTCAATTATCTTACAAGATGTCAATACACATGTCTGCTTGGCGTCTAAGAGGGTATTATTTGGTAGGTTTGATATAAAGGAAATATATTTTTTTTAATATAAAAAAATACATTTTAAAAGGTTAATTGATTTTTTTTTTCTTAGATATTATCTCACATGGATCAAATGGGATTTTAAGAGAACAAATGTTAGAAGGTTCAATATTATATATACTACTTCTTATTTATTTTTTATTTAAAAATATAAGCTAGTTGAGAATTATTACTTTATACAAGGGGCCTATTTGATTCCTTATATTTCTTATATATATATATATGCCCAAGTTGGAAATGAAGATAATTTCAGAATGGGCCTATTTGATTCCTTGTTTATCTTTCTTATATGCACAAGTTGGAAAGGAAGATGATTTTTTTTTTAATTGTATAATATTCATGTGTGCATATAAATAAATTCATTAATATGAGTTGTGGTGAAGTGATGGATCTGTTTTACTCATAATTAAAGGTCTCGGACTCGAGACCTGGATAGTATATGGAGAACATTCTATTGATAGTGTCACCTCTGAATGAAATCTACACTATGTGATTTAAATTTAGACTGAATTTATGCCAACTTCTACGCCGGATTAGAAAAAAAAACATAATATATTTTGAGTATTACCAATTTGATTAATATATTTTGAGTATTACCAATTTGATACAATTTGATTAATCAATTATGTTATTCTATTCAACTATCTTACAAGAGGGAATAAACATCAGGTCAACATGCCTGCTTGATAAATAAGAAGGTATTATAGGGGGGCAGTTTGTTCAATGGGCTTTTAATCTGGTTATATCCGTTTCCTTTAGAGATTTAAGGTCAATTATTTAATTAAAATAATCTCTCTTAACCGTAGTAAAATTAAGAAAAAATGATGTATAATGACAAATTAATAATTCAAATTAAATATTATAATTTGATTTAATTATGCTCTGTAGCAAACTGTTTGTCAATTGCCTCTCTCCCTCAAACTCTCGCTCGCTCCTCTGTCGTTCGCCTCTCTCGCTTTTATACTAACATAAATATATAAATGCGTTTGTGTTTGTATAATAAGCAAGAGAAAATTCTATATATACATATACTTTCGTTTCCTCTATTCCCTCTCCCAGATCTCGCTCGTCATTCTCCCAAATATCGCTCACCACCCTCGCCTCTCTCGCTTATACAAACAGAAATGAAATGTATACATTGTGTTTCTGTTTGTATAAAGCGAGAGAAAATTGTATGTACACATGTAAATACATATATCTTCGTCCTATACACTTATAATTATATAACACAAATATTTTCCTGCCCAATTTTATTTTTTCTTTCTCTATTTCTTGTTTTATACATACACAAATTATACAACTGATCTTTTGCATAAAACTGTTTTCTTTTGTATATGTTTAGCGAATTATACAACTGGTTTCTTTGTATATGTATAGCGAATTATATATTTTTTTTGTATATCTATAGTGAAATGAACATATTTATGTTTGTTGGGGAATAATTATGCATAGTACAACTATAACATACAAATATGATTTTTATATTTTACTATATGTGAAAGTTACTTTAAAATTAAATTGAACAAATTGGACGCTCCATCTAATATAGAGGAACCAAGTCTATTTTAGGATGTGTACGATACGAAGGAAAATATTATTTTCAGTTACTTATTGTTCTGCATTTGATATAAAGGCAAATTTTAAAATATAAGTATGTAATCTAGACAAATGTTATAGAAGGTTGAGGTGGGTCAAGATCGGATAGGGGTTTGGGGAGGAGGGAATGAGAAAAAATTAACCGATGAAAATGAGGTGTGTTGGAGGATGAAAAATACGATATCAATGTAAAATATCACTTATGAAATTTATTTTTCTACTTTATTTAAAATAAATAATTTTCCTTATATTTAAGGAATTTGTGATACCCAGAAGATATATTTTTAAAATTTTGATCGATCAAACATAGAAAACTTTAAAAAATAGTTCTTCATGATATTCTTTTTAGAACATATTAACAGGTACAACATTAAAGATGAGCAAAACAAACAAACAAAAGAAACAAGAAAATAGCTCCTTTTTTTTCAAAAAAAAAATAAAATAATCACAACATTGGAATTTGATTAATTAATTAACTTCAACCAGTCTTAGGTCTAGGAGCTGATCTTTTTCCTGGACGTGTTGAAAAATTTGCTCTTTCTTCAGGTATAAACCCTTTTGGTAGAGTTTTAAAATCCTCATCATCATCAATCTCTTTTTGTTCTTGTGAATTTCCTTTAGATTTATCAAGTTCTTGGCTTTGTTGAGCAATAATATTTTCTTCTTCTTGATTTTGTGCATTATTTATTGGTGGTGCATTACCTGATGGGAATACTTTTATTATCCCCAAGTCATCTTCTAGTACATGATCACTTGTTGGTTCTTGGTCATTTCTTGGTGGCTCTGACAAAATTGAACACACATATATGTTAAAATTGTTTCAAGAAAATATTGTATTGAAGACGTAATTAAATAAATAGAAAGTAAGTTATTTTAAATAGTTCCAAATTTTAAATGATATTGTGAAAGATTGTGAGCTAACTAGGAAAAAGGAGAAATAAAGTATGCAAAATAACATGTGAAAATGTATAATCATTCCTAATCTAGATTCGTAATTTCAGAGACATTCATACTATATCAAAGTCCTATTATTCCCTAAACTTATTTTATAAATAATTTTGTACTTCTTTTTGGTCTATTTGACACTATCTTGTGGGCCCAAAGTGTGCTGATAATTTTTTCCAGTTATATGATTGATAATGTCATGTATCAAAAAGGAATTGAAAATTATTTATAAAATAAGTTTAGGGGGAAATAGAATATTACCGTAGTATAGAAGTTCAGCCAAGCCTACATTGTTAGGACAGAAACAGAGATGTGTTTCATTTATATGTCCAATTTATTTCAAGAAAATGTTATGTTTAATTTAATTAAGTGAATATAAAATATCTTATTATTAGACATTCAAACTTTTAGATGATATTGTGAAAGTGACAGATAATACAATAAAAGATCTAAAAAAGTTCAATCAAGCCTATGTTCTTGGGGCAAAAATGTAGAGTTTTTCAATTTAGTGAATGAGAAGAATTTTACAAATTATATAAAGGCATAATACATATATTGGTCTTTAAATTTGGTTTTAAATTTTAACTTTGACCTCCAACTTTTATAATGCACAAACATTAATTATCTATAAATAAACACATAAGTTCTACATAGCAAAATACACGTAGGACACCAATTAGGACAAAAAATGACATGTAAGACGTGTGTGTCTATTTGTTTAACTTTATATAAGTTTAAATGTCTACTTGTGCACACCCAAAGTTGAAGGGCATTTATAATTCGAAACAAAATTAAAGGGAATATTTATGTAAGACATGTGTCTATTTGTTCAACTTTATACAAATTTAAGTGTCTACTTGTGCACACCCAAAGTTAAAGGGTATAATTATAATTTAAAACAAAGTTGAAGGGCATATTTATGTAATATGTCTTATATAAATCACAAGTGGTATCCAAACCTATATGGATTATCGGTTTTAGAAACCTTGATAGAAAATTTTGGTATCTCTATAATTAGAATAGTAAATCAAAAAATATTTGTTAATATGAAAAGAAAGAAAATATATGTATCCTTAAGAAGTTTAATCTTCTCACTGTACTTAAAGTTGTGGATTATTTCCTTAAAAAAAATGGATAATTCCATTAAAGAAGTAGTGGTACCTCACACTTTAGTAATTTCAACGAACTCAAAAGTTATCAACGAAACCATAAATATATCCTACTTTATTTGACAAGAAAATATATGCAGTAGAAGGCGATTCAATCCAAAAAGATTGAGAGGAAACCTCCTCGCCTGTTTATAGCAAATATAGGTGTAAACTCACATGTTCAGAATAAATTGGTATCAGAGCAAACCTTTAATTTGAGTATGCTCTGTGGTTGCAGCACAGTCTGAACTTCCACATCATAAAAAATTTACTTTGATTTGCGATAACTATATTTTTGGGAAAAATAATGGAAGTCAACACGAGCAGAATGATTACTTTGAATGGTGTTAATTATGTCATTTGGAAGAAGGAAATAGAAGATTTGCTTCATGTCAAGAATTTTTACAAATTAGCATTTACCACTATAAAGTCTGATAATAAAACATATGAAGAGTGGAATTTGTTGCACAGACAGGTTTTTGGATTCATTAGGCAATGGGTGTACGATAATGTATTTAACCATATTTCTAGAGAGACACATGCTCGAATCTTATGGGAGCATCTTGAAAGTTTGTATGCTAGAAAGACTGAAAACAACAAAATGTTCTTAATAAAGCAGATGTTGAGTTTAAAGTATCATGATGATTCTCCAATGACAGACCATCTGAATAAATTTTCAAGGGATCATGAACCAATTATCTGCTATTGACATCAAATTTGATGAAGAAATTCAAGGTTTTCTTCTACTTGGTTCCCAACGAGACTCTTGGGAAACATTTAGAACTTCATTATCGTATTCTGATGGATTCCACCAAGAGTGGTGTTCAAGAGGTTCTTCTTCGTCGGATGTTCTGATAACTGGCCCCAGGGGGAGAAACAAAACTCGTGGTTCAAAGTATAGAGAACAAAATAGGAGCAAATTCAGAGACAAACTTAAGGATATTGAGTTCTATCATTGTGGCATGAAAAAACACACAAAGAAGTTCTGCAGGAAGTTGAAGAAGGAGAACAAAATCAAAGAGGAAACTAAAGAAGATGGCAAGGAAAATTGCCTAGCCATCATCACCATCAAAGATCTTGTTACCGTCTTTGATGTGGATATAATAAATATTGTTTATGATGAGTCAAGCTGGGTTGTGGACACTGGTGTTGCATCTCATGTGACATTAAGAAAAGATTTTCTCTTCCAATACTCCTGGTGATTTTGGAACCTTGTGTATGAGTAATGAAATTGTTTCTAGGGTGGTTGGTATTGGTACAATTTGTTTGGAGACTAGTTTTGGAACTAAACTAGTTTTGAACAATGTGAAACATGCTCCCGGTGATCGTATGCACTTGATTTCAGTTGGTGTATTGGATGATGAAGGATATATTAGTACCAACAGTGATGGAAAATGGATGATCATTAAGGGTTCCTTAGTTCTGGCTCATGGTAATAAACGTTGTGGCCTATACTGGACTACAACATCTGTGTGTGTTGATATGGTGAATGTGGTTAAACCACGAGCCAAGAGGAGCAACTGATATTACTATAGTAAAGAATTTTACACTGTGTAGTTACGAATACAATACTCAACGTGACTACTACACACTCAAAAGGAACAACACTCTTTTAGTTTTCGTCTTACTAAAATAGAGCTCACACTCTATTTTTCTTCACAGACTATTTTTCTTGTATAGTCTATGTAACTTTGCTCTCAAAATGATTTTTCTCTCTAACTTGGTGTGTTCTATAATGAAGAAGAATTATCTATTTATAGAAGAAATTTACAATTAATGATGTCACCAATGACATCATGAATATACTTAAGTTTCAAACTTTGAAACTTAAGTATTATCTTGGTAAAATTTAGTTGGTATGTTGTTCTACCAAATTAAGACTTTGAAAAACAAGTGGGTGTTCAAAGTTAAAGTTGAAGAACATAACTTGAAGCCCTGGTACAAATCTAGATTGGTTGTTAAGTGATTTGGTCAAACAAAGAGTATTGACTTCGACGAAATATTTTCTCATGTAGTGAAAATGTCTTCGATTCGCACAGTTCTAGATTTGGCTGCTAGTCTTAATTTAGAGATTGAGCAAATGGATGTGAAGACGGCTTTCCGTAACGGTGACCTAGAAGAAGAGATTTATATGGAACAACTTGAGGACTTCAAAGTGAAGGTAAAGAAAAATTTGTGTGCAAACTCATGAAGAGTCTATATGGCCTAAAGCAACCTCCTAGACAATGGTACAAGAAGTTTGAATCTGTTATGGGGGAGCATAATGATAAGAAGACTTCATCAAATCATTTTGTATTTGTACAAAAAATTTCTGACAATGATTATATCATCCTCTTGTTATATGTGGATATGTTAATTGTGTGCAAGAATACTTTCAAGATTGACGAGCTGAAGAAAGTGTTGTGTAAGTTTTTTCTATGAAAGACTTGGGTCATGCCAAACAAATTTTGGACATGAGAATTACTCGTCTCAGAGATGAAAGAAAGATTTATTTGTCGCAAAAGAAGTACATTGAACGTGTACTAGAGCGCTTCAATATGAAAATGCTAAGCTTGTTAGTACACTTCTTGCTGGTCATATGAAGTTGAGCAAGAAGATGTATCGTACACCTAGGGAGGAAAAGGAGAAAATAGCCAAAATTTCATATTCCTCTGTCGTTGGAAATCTAATGTATGCAATGGTATGCACTAGACCTGATATTTCTCACGCAGTTGATGTGGTCAGTAGATTTCTTGACAATTCGAGAAAAGAGCATTGTGAAGGCGTGAAGTGGATACTCAGGTATCTTAGAGGAAGCTCAAATGAATGCTTGTGTTTTGGAGCATCAGATTCAATCTTGAAGGGCTATGGTAGGTGACTTTGATTACAACACTACTGGATATTTGTTTACTTTTTTAGGGGGATCTATATCATGGCAGTCAAAGTTGCAGAAGTATGTTGCACTATCTACAACTGAAGCTGAGTATATTGCGAATACTGACGCTGGCAAAAAGATGATAGTCATATGATATGACTAAAGCGATTTCTTCAACAACTTGGTTTGCATCAGATGAAATACATTGTTTATTGTGATAGCAAGAGTCCAATAGACTTGATCAAGAACTCCATGTACCATGCAAGAACAAAAACACATCAACGTTAGATATCATTGGATTAGTGAGGAAGTGGAGAGTGAATCATTTCACATCAAAAAGATTCACACAACTGAAAATCCTTCAGATATGTTGACCAAGACGATTTCCTAAAGACAAGTTCGAGTTATGCAAAGAACTTGTGGGTGTGAGCTCAAGGATGAAGATACCTCCTTCTAGTGAATGGGACTGGAGGGGGAGATTTTTGGGGTTCCAGCCTCATATTTTTTTTCAAAGTCTTAAATTGGTACAACAACATACCAACTAAATCTTACCAAGATAATACTTAAGTTGCAAAGTTTGAAACTTAAGTATTTTCATGATGTCATTGGTGACATATTAGTTGTAAATTTCTTCTATAAATAGAGCATTCTTGCTCATTTATATAACACACCATGTTAGAGAGAAAAATCATTTTGAGAACAAATTGAAACTATATAAGAAAAATAGAGTGTGAGCGATATTTTAGTAAGGTGGAAACCAAAAGAGTGTTGTTCCTTTTGAGTGTGTATTAGTCACTTTGAATATTGTATTCGTGACTACACAATTTAAAGTTCTTTACTATAGTAATATCAGTTGGTCCTCTTGGCATGTGGCTTTTCCCTTATTTAGAAAGGTTTCCACGTAAAATTCTTCATGTCATTATTTTCTCATTTTATTTACATTACTTTTGTCATATATATTTTTGTGTTTATTCACTTTTTCCAACAAATCACTCACATCATTTGTCATAGTCAAAGCCAAAACTAAGGTCGAGGTCTAGCGATAATTAGGAGAGAAGACATCTTTTGCTTAACTCTTTAACAACTAAATAAAGTGTTTCTTAGTATAATGACAAAACTTTTCATTTTTCTATTAACGAGGGAGTAATGACTTTTTATATTCCCTTCACTTGGTTCCCCAATATTTCTCAATTCTTATTTTTCAATTCACACCTTACTTAAATCCATTAAATGTAACATAATTAGAAATCAAAATACAAAATATGTTAATGATGATTTTTCAATGCGAGATCCAAAAACATATCTCTCTGTAGCACCAGTACTAAGTACTCTATGGTTCGAGGCTTTAGCAGGTCTATTGATATAAATTAATTATTTTTCCCGGATTCATTGACATTCCCCGTTTTTTCGTTCTAGTAATTGTCATGTAAAGAATGAAGCAAATTAGAAATCCAATCACCACATACTTCAATATGATTTCAAAGTGAACTATTTGAATCCCTAGCTCTTTGCCACTGAATTGAAAGAGACTTATGGAAGACATATTTAATTTAAAAAAGTGTATATATAATAATAAAAAAATGATATAAGAAAAAAGAGTGAAATTTATATATAGATAAAAGGACAGGCTTCAACTCTTACCTTTAGAAAATCTTATTGGTGTTATATTTGTTGCTGGACCAGCTTGGTCTTCTTCTTGTACATCTCTTGCAGGTTCTAAAAATTGAAAACATATCCAAGTTATTATTTTAAGAAATAGTTCAATTAAAGACGTAACTATAAATAAATAAAAGTTTATAATCTCTAAGTAATTTAAATTTTTTAGATGATGTTATGAAAAATTTCGCGAGTTGAAAATCAGCAATTGGCTCTCGAAAAAATCAGGGTGTCACGTGTCGTAAAGGAGTATATCATAGGCATATTTAAGTTATAAAAATTATGTGCTTTCTATCTGCTTAAATTTTTAGATTTAAATTATATAATCAATAACTTCAAAAGAATAGTGTTCCTATAAAGAAAATTAAGAGTGATCTTTTTCCCTAGACACATAAGACAATTATTCTTCATGTCTTATCATTAGAAAAAGATTTTCCACAAGAAACATTGTATATGAAAAGATCTTGAATTTTGTTCTTTGTATCTTGATAGAAATTTGCTATCTTTCTTTCTTTAATTTCTAGTTATTTTTTCCAAGTTGCAATGGATGGAAATGAGCTTTAATTTATTGGCATATTAAACTTTGAAAGGTTCAATAGTTACCATATATTATAATAGACCTTGAGATCCATATGAAAAATTAAATTATTAATTTCGAGAAGTGTTAGCTGCTACTAGCTTCTTCCTATAATATTCACGTACTTTCTCCGTTCATCTTTATTTGTTCATTATACTATTTTATGATGTTCAACAATATTTATCCAATTTATAAAATAAGTTTTAAGACTTGAGAGTGTTGTCCTCTCCAAAGATATATTGAAAAATAAAGAAAGGGAGTCAAAAGTTTTGT
This sequence comes from Solanum peruvianum, assembly GCA_027705065.1. Classification (NCBI taxonomy): domain Eukaryota; kingdom Viridiplantae; phylum Streptophyta; class Magnoliopsida; order Solanales; family Solanaceae; genus Solanum; species Solanum peruvianum. The sequence continues at coordinate 4,315,177 of JAKWJD010001758.1, read as the reverse complement.
AGACATACAAAATAATTTTTAGAGTCTTACCTTTAGAAGATTTTCCACAAGAAACAATGTATACAAACAAATCTTCAATCTTCTTCTTTGTATATGTGATGAAATCAGTCATCTTTTTTTTCTTTCTTTTTGTTTATATCCTTAGATAGATCAAATGGGATTTATAAGAGAATAAATGTTGAAAGGCTTAATCATCGTACTACTTTTTATTTAAAATATTATCTAGTCGAAAACAGTACATGTGCGTTTGTTCATAAAACGTTACGTATTTTATAACATTCACATGATTCATTTCTATTTCTCCAATGTGTTAGTTGGAAACGAGGCCAAATTTTTTTATTATTATTATTTTAGTTATATGAAATGTATATAATTTCTCAACTACCAAGTATATATATATATATATATATATATAAATTATTTTTATTTTTATTTTAATTCGTGTGATATAGATGGAATTTAAAAGTGGTTGCCAACTCATGATGATCCACTATATTGTAAAGTTATTATAATTTTTCGGTGTCCTTTTAGTCCTATAACGGCTGCTCTAGTTAAATCATCTCCTTTTATAAAAAGAAACAAATTCTTAAAAAGACATTATGTAGATATTTTATTATCTTTTTAAATTATTTTAAATATATATTATTATATCATTTTCGAATTAATTTTATATTTTAAATGACAAGTATAATCACATATCAATAATTGTGTGACATGTGTTAATTTAATTTGAAATATTTTTTTTTCATTTTAAGTTTTTATTTATTTCTTTCTCTTACTTTTTGACTTATTTTAGTTTTTTTTTTATGTTATTTTAATTTCATTTCAATATTTAATTCATCTTCCACCCCTACTTTCAAGCTTCCTCCATTTTCTTTAATTATTTTTCTTTTTCACTTTTTATCCTCACCTAACCCCACACTCATATTAAGTTGAACACCTTTATTTTCTTTTTTTTTTATCTTCTTATTTGGTCAATTTTCTTACTTTTCAAAATTATACTATTTTCTAGATTTTATTGAGTTATTGATAATAAAACTAATTATTTTATTCTTAGAAAGATCAAATTTTAAAGTATCATCATTTAATTTATCTCATTTTCATATAAATTCAAAACTAAAAATGATAATTTTGAAAGCACAAAAAAATTCTCCGAAAATAGAAAAAGTTTAATTAGAATTTGAATAAAAAACTAGATAATTTCTACTAATCATCTTGAAATCTAATGAGTTTATCACATTGTTCGAAATGTATTAAAATATGTAGATATAATTTTAAAATTGAAGAGAGTTAAACTAATACTAGAATAAAAGAGAGATGAAATTGTGGTAAAGAGTGATATTGAAAGTGATAAATTAATGAAGATGATAATAAATTTTTGAAGAAGAAGGAAGAATTAAAAAGAAAAAAATAACAAGGAGAAACAGTGAAAACTAAAAATATATATTTTATAATAAAATTCTTGTAAAAATAAAATTATATTCATTTTTTTAATCTGTTCACGCTTTGCATACATTTTTCATGTCAGGTAGAAAAAAAAAAGATGTAATAATATCAGTTCAGGATTGTTTAGGGGGTAATAAGACACTTGCATAATTTATGTGTCTTTTTAAAAATTTGGGACAATTTCAGATGTCAGTTTATGTATTTTCTCGAAAGAAAAGAGAAAGTTATCATTTTTTAAATATATTTACTCCTAATTCTTGGGCGGTGTAATTATAATAATTCAACTAATATACAAACCAGTATTTAGTCAATTTAGTTAATCGAACATATTTAGATGTTTTTCTTGAACACAACTAATCGTTGAAATTAAACATTAAAAGTTTATTTGGATTAAGTTTTTAGGTGTTCTAAGTATTTTAATATCTATTGGATTCTTAGGATTTGATTTTTATTTTTTAGGCTGCCAGAAATGTTTGTTTTCTTTTTAAGAAGTTAGTTTCTTTTTTAAAAAATAAAAAAAGGTGAGGAGTTTTGGAAAAGATTTTAAGAGAAAATAAGAGTTTCTAGGTATCAAAGTTTGTTTTTTCGCTAAAAGGACTTTTCTTAAAAACAATTTCCAGTAAAATACATTTAAAAAGTTTTGTAGTACATTAATTAATGCTCAAAAATATTTTTTTTAAAGAAAATTTATTCATTATACACAAATTGTTTTTAGTGTTCTCGCCAATTTTATTGTTATTTTAGAAAAAAATAATTATCAAAATAAAATAATTTTATCAATTTGTTCAAACAAATTATTACGATATATAGGAAAGATAAAAAAAATATTTTATTTAAGCACATGATTTTATAAATAATAACAAAAATAAGTTAAAAACATAAAGTAAACTTTTCAGCTTAGGACTTTTAATTTATAAGGTCATAATTAAGCTTTAAGCTCATCCAAGCAATCTCTAAATAATTAATCTCATCAACTGACGATCAAGAGCCTAGCTAACATTAGTAAAATGAGTTCGACAAATACAATAATTTAATTTGATTCAATCTTTACTATATTTATTGAGAAACTTAAATGATGATATATATTCTTCATTTTATTTTATTTGACCGATATTGATTTAGAAGTACTTATTGTTGGGTTATCCGACATCGTAAGTGGAAGGGGCTGATGGTCAATTTATAAGTGTAAGGGGCTGGTGGTCAATTTATAAGTGTAAGGGAAAGCCTCAACCTTTGAGCTAGCTTTTGGGTTGAGAAGGCCCAAAATCACCCAACATTGATATCAGAGCCTAGGTTGTCAACAAGTCTCAGCCCACCGGGAGAAACTGGGTTGTCGTTCTCTCTAGCCCAAGGGCGGATGTGTGAAGGGGGAGATAACTTGTTGGGTTATCCCACATCGGAAGTGGAAGGGGCTGGTGGTCAATTTATAAGTGTGAGGGAAAGCCTCAACCTTTGAGCTAGCTTTTAGGTTGAGAAGGCCCAAGACCACCCAACATTGTATCAGAGCCCAGGTTGTCAACAAGTCTCAGCCCACCGGGAGAAATTAGGTTGTCGTTCTCTCCAGGCCAAGACCCGATGTGTGAAGGGGGAGATTGTTGGGTTATCCCACATCGGAAGTGGAAGGGGCTGGTGGTCAATTTATAAGTGTGCGGGAAAGCCTCAACCTTTGAGCTAGCTTTTGGGTTGAGAAGGCCCAAGACCACTCAACATTGGTATCAGAGCCAAGTTTTATTTGAGTATGCTCTGTGGTTACAGCACAGTCTAAACTTCCACATTAGAAAAGATTTACTTTGATTTGCGATAACTATATTTTTTGGGGAAAACAATGGAAGCCAACACAAGTAGAATGGTTACTTTGAATGGTGTTAATTATGCCATTTGGAAAGGAAAAATGGAAGATCTGCTTTATGTTAAGAATTTTTACAAACCAATATTGACCACTGTAAAGCCTGATAATAAAACAGATGAAGAGTGGAATCTGTTGCATAAACAGGTTTGTGGATTCATTAGGCAATGGGTCGACGATAATGTGTTGAACCATATTTCTGGGGAAACACATGCTCAAACCCTTTGGGAGCATCTTGAAAGTTTGTATGCTCGAAAGACTGGCAACAACAAAATGTTCTTAATAAAGCAGATGTTGAGTTTGAAGTATCATGATGGTTCTCCGATGACAAACCATCTGAATAATTTTCAGGAGATTATAAACCAATTATCTGCTATGGGCATCAAATTTGATGAAGAAATTCAAGGCTTGCTTCTACTTGGTTCCTTACCAGATTCTTGGGAAACATTGTAATGACCCGGAAGTTCATTTTTGGAAATTTGAATATTCATCTAACTAGAGTGAATTAATTGGTGGTTATTTTTGAATAATTAAGTTAATTTGTGACTAATGAACTAAGTCCCTAATTTATTTAATGACCTATACTACATGACCCATGTATATTAAAATAAGTAGTAGTAGGGTTTGTCAATTTAAAATATAATTAATTGAGAGACAAACAAAAAGGAACTTGATGAGAACTCTCGGCCGTAGCGAGGGCAGCGATAACGACAATTTGAGAGTCACCTGTGCAATTAAGGTAATCATTCGAATTGAATGAATATAGATTTCTAAGATAGAAATTTTATTTATTATTGTTGGAAGTTTCTTTTATTCAAGATTTAGTGGGAAAATAGATGATTGTGAATTAATGTTAACCTACATATTAGTTAATTACTATGCCTGGAAAAGTTTGACATTTTATTTCATGTTGCTTTGTATACGTGTAAGGTTAAGTGAAACAAATTTCATGATTTTCTTATTGTTTTATAGTTATAAATTAAATCCTTGTTTTTAAAGAATGAAGGTAATTGTTCAAGAAAACAACAAAAGGAAAAATAAAGTAAATTATCTATAAGTTTGCATGTTAAATTTATCGGAATTCGTGACCCTTTATACTTGAGTTATCCCTTATATACTGGTATACATATATAAAATTGAATGTTAAGTGTAATATATTATTTGAAAACTATTAGGGTGGTAGTGTTTGGAGAATATATGACTTAACTAGACTTGGAATTTGAAGGAGATTGAAAGAGCAGACATGTTAATTGGTATCAAGATTTACGAACTTGATTATAAATTTAAGTGAGTTTTTAGGTCAAGGTTAAACACATAATAATGTAAGTGTTGTTAGTTATGAAACCTTATTGTGTATATATACTTGAATAGATTGCTTTGAGTTGGAAGTTTAACGAAAAGGAAAGGCTCAAGTCCCGGAGTGATTGTTTGACTAATTGAGGCAAGTGGATTTCTTAACTCTTGTTAAGTGTATGGAATGCGTGTATTTCCTTGTGGTATATGTTTGTGAGTAACGGGATTTGGTGATGGGTTGACTTGTCCACCTTGATTAATTTTAATGATGAAAACAAAGGGTAATAAAAGGCAATGTGAATAATTGGTTGTGTGTGATGTGTTGATAATGGAGAATGGTTTGAAAGGTTTTTTTTGAATCATTATTGTTGTGAATTGTGCAATATTATGAAAAATGGTGATATCCTCTTATTTGTGTGAACATGTCATTTGCATTATTTTGAGACATGATGGTGAAAAGTGTTATGTGCATTGAGAAAGAATGAGAACTTAAAGTGGATGTACCATTTCGAGGGACGTATCGCGCGCCGCGATGGATACTATATTTCGAGGGACGTATCGCGCGCCGCGATAGTTACCATTATCGAGGGTCGTGTCGTGCACCGCGACAGATGGATGGACAGATATGTCCCCCATGGGTCCCGGACTGAGAGACAGCGGGTGTGTATCACTAGGTCAGACATGCATCATTATACTTGACATTGCATTACACATACTTATCATTGGTGAACTTGATATTGTGTTTTGCTGATCTTGTGATTGACTTTTTGCGGAACTTGTGATTGTTGAATACTGAGCTTGTTATTGAGGATATATAATTTGTTGAAGTGTTGTTGTTGAGGATATGTAATTTGTTGAAGTGTGTTATTGAGGATATGTAAATTTTTGGAAGTGTTGCTATTGAGGATATCTAATTTGTTTAAGTGTTGATGTTGAGGATATATAATTTGTTAAAGTGTTGTTGGTGAGGATATGTAATTTGTTAAAGTGTTGTTGTGGAGGATATGTAATTTGTCTAAATGTTTTTGTTGAGTTACGTTCTATGTAAACTGTGAGCTGTTAGGTTGGGCTGATGTTTATGCAGGTTGTAGTTGTGGAGGTTCGGTTGGGGGTGGTAGGAGTACCCGTATTTCATCCCCTTAGCTTGTGTTTAGAGGTTTACTTGCTGAGTACCGTGTGGTTTGGTACTCACCCCTTGCTTCTACAAATTTTTGTAGGTTACTAGCCCGGACTTTTATGATATATTCTCTTCTTTTCTGAGGCTTCCTGGAGATTTTGTGAGGTAGTTGTTGGTCATCTCAGCATCCCTCCTTACTCTTGTTTATGATTTTGTTCTACTCTAGAAACAATATCATATGAGACTTATATTTTCTTTTGATCCGATTGTAATACTTTAGAGGCTTGTACACGTGACAACCAGGTTTTGGATCCGTGAGAAAGTGGAGAATGAATCATTTCACGTCAAAAAGATTCACACAAGTGAAAATCCTGCAGCTATGCTGACCAAGATGATACCGTAAGACAATTTCGAGTTATGCAAAGAACTTGTGGGTATGAGCTCTCTCTAAAGAAGTTGAAGATTCCTTTTTCCAGTAAATGGGACTGGAGGGGGAGATTTGTTGAATCCATCCCATTGTTTTGGTCAACTTTAGCTATTCAATTGGTACAAGCAATTGTTAAAAAGGAATAGTAATTGGAGTTGAAAATAAAAGATTTGGTAGTTGGCAAATTGGTAAGATTTGCAACCATTCTTGACTTTGCTATGTTTACATATGTCATTAGTGACATAGCCATGGTTTTATCCTTCTATAAATAGAGCATTCTTGCTCATTTGTAGAATACACCAAGTTAGAGAGAAAAACCATTTTGATTCTTGTGCTCATCTTCCATGGCCTCCTCATAACATTCAGGTTCTCCCCCGTCAGTGAGTAACACATACTCATTGGGTGAATAACGGGAGGAAGGAAACCGCTGTCTTGTGGACCTCCGAAGCGGAATATTTGATTCGTCCACAACTTCATGAGCAACAGGATCATCAATAACAATATCATTGTTATTTTCAACATCAACATGTTGATTCGATACATGATTCTGGGCGTCACCATAATTATCAAACCCAATAACATCATGCACACTTGTGTGAGGAACTTCATCATGATGAACTATACCATCAAAATTTGAAGATTCTACCTTCTCCGCTTTGTGAATATCTTCAATTGTTTGATTCTCCATGAAAATAATATCACGGCTTCTCACAAGTTTCTTTTCAATTGGATCATATAGCCTGTAACCAAATTCATCTAGGCCATATCCAATGAAGATACATTCCCTTGTCTTGGCATCTAATTTTGACCTCTCATCTTTCGGCACATGTACAAAAGTTTTGCAACCAAATACTCTCAAATGGTCATAGGAAACATCCTTTCCATACCAAACACTATTTGGTACATCACTTTGCAAAGCAACAGCAGGAGATAGATTAATAACATGTGCAGCGGTCAATAAAGCCTCACCCCAAAATGAGTTTGGCAACTTTGCTTCAGAAAGCAAACATCTAACTTTTTCCATCAAGGTCCTGTTCATCCTCTCAGCCAAACCATTAAGTTGAGGAGTCTTGAGAGGAGTCTTCTGGTGTCTAATACCTTGATGCTTGCAGTATTCATCAAATGGTCCACATATTCACCACCATTATCAGTACGAATACATTTCAATTTCTTTTCAGTTTCTCTTTCAACTGAAGCCTGAAACTGCTTAAAGACACCTAACACTTGGTCATTACTCTTCAAGACATAGACCCAAAGTTTTATCGAGCAATCATCAATGAAAGTGACAAAGTAAAGTGCACCACCCAATGTCTTTGTCTTCATTGGACCACATAAATCAGAGTGCACTAACTCAAGCAACTCTGTCTTTCTCGAAGGAGGGTAGGACTTAAAGGAAACTCTATTTTGTTTACCAGCCAAGCAATGCTCACATTTTTCTAATTTAGCACTTTGGAAATTTGACAATAATTTATTCTTGGCTAGAACATTAAGTCCTTTCTCGCTAATGTGGCTAAGCCTCTTGTGCCATAATGTTGAAGAGCTATCGCTCTCAACTGCATTCACCATATCAACACAAGTAGAGGTCGTAGTCCAGTATAGACCACGACGTTTGTTACCATGAGCCACAACCAAGGATCCCTTAATGAGCTTCTATTTTCCATCACCATTGGTACTAACATATACTTCATCATCTAAAACACCAACAGAAATTAGGTGCAGACAAACATCAGGAGCATGTTTCACATTGTTCAAAACTAGTTTAGTTCCAATACCAGTTTCCAAACAAATTGTACCAATACCAACCACCCTAGAAACAGTCTCATTACCCATACTCAAGGTTCCAAAATCACCAGGAGTGTAGGAAGAGAAAAAATCCTTCCTTGATGTCACATGAGATGCGGCACCAGTGTCCACAACCCAGCTTGACTCATCACAAGCAATATTTATCATGTTTGCATCAAGAACGGTAACAAGATCTTCGGTGGTGACGGTGGCTAGGCAATTTTCATTGCCATCTTGTTTAGTTTCCTCTTTGTTATTGTTCTCCCTCTTCAACTTCCTGCAGAACTTCTTTGTGTGCCCTTTCATGCCACAATGATAGCACTCAATATCCTTAAGTCTGCCTTTGGATTTGCTCCTATTTTATTCTCTATGCTGAGAACCACGAGTTTTATTTCCCCCCTGGGGCCAGTTATCAGGACATCCGACCAAGAGGAACCTTGAGTTTTTCTTCTCATCTCTTCGTTCAAGACACTACTCTTGGCGGAATCCATAGAGATCACACCATCCGGAGCAGAATTTGACAATGACGTTCTAATTGTTTCCCAAGAATCTGGTAGGGAACCAAGTAGAAGCAAGCCTTGAATTTCTTCATCAAATTTGATGCCCATAGCAGATAATTGGTTCATAATCCCCTGAAAATTATTCAGATGGTCTGTCATCGGAGAACCATCATGATACTTCAAACTAAAACATCTACTTTATTAAGAACATTTTGTTGTTGCCAGTCTTTCGAGCATACAAACTTTCAAGATGCTCCCAAAGGGTTCGAGCATGTGTTTCCCCAGAAATATGGTTCAACACATTATCGTCGACCCATTTCATAATGAATCCACAAACCTGTCTATGCAACAGATTCCACTCTCCATCTGTTTTATTATCAGGCTTTACAGTGGTAAATACTGGTTTGTAAAAATTCTTAACATAAAGCAGATCTTCCATTTTTCCCTTCCAAATGACATAATTAACACCATTCAAAGTAACTATTCTACTTGTGTTGGCTTCCATTGTTTCCCCCAAAAAATATAGTTATCGCAAATCAAAGTAAATCTTTTCTGATGTGGAAGTTCAGACTGTGCTGCAACCACAGAGCATACTCAAATAAAACCTTGGCTCTGATACCAGTGTTGGATGGTCTTGGGCCTTCTCAACCCAAAAGCTAGCTCAAAGGTTGAGGCTTTCCCTCACACTTAATAATTGACCACCAGCCCCTTCCACTTCCGATGTGGGATAACCCAACACTTAATTCCTTTGAGAAAATATACATTAAAGATTTGTTCTACTAAATACTAAATAAATTACTTGTACTTATGAAGAAAATTAATGGTATGAATAACATTGAAATAAGAGGATAAATTTCTTTCAATTTTCTAAATGAACAAGTAATTTTCAAATTTAATTTTCTATAGTATTATCGAGTAAAATGAAATAAAATTAATATATTATAAAGTAAACATAAAATTGAAAATTTTTAATTAATCAAATTAAATAATCAAACCAACACTCATCCAAACCAACCTTAAAAAATGATAGAAAAGCAAAGTTTTTCGATCCACGCCAACACACAAGTTGTATTATTACATAATATGTATGTTTCCACATCATATAGATACGCAAAGAAAATTATAAAGGAACCAAGACATGAACAATAATATTACTTTCTGCCAAGTCGATTTCAATACTCACTAAGTATTTTATTATTTCAGCTACTTAACGATAAAAAGAGGGATAATTAAAATTTTCGAAAGTTGTATTTATAATTATATTATTATTTCAACCAATGGTAGGACCAGGTCGTTTGCCAGGAGGTGTTGGAAATTTTGCTTTTTCAACTACATGCACCAACTTCTCATCTTCAACTTCTTTTGCTTCATCTTGTTGATCATTTATAACTACTACCCCTTGTCCTTGTTCTTTTTCTGATGATTCTAGCAAAACAATGACAACATATATTTATTTTCACATTATTTTGTAATTTCTTAAAAAATAATTTGATGTTCGAAATTTACTGATTTGATTAGGGTTTGAATTTGTATGTTCAAGGGTTAATTTAAAAAAAGATGAGTTATGTTAATTTTTATTTTTTTGATCAAAATTTTGGAGTTTCAAATTTGACATGTGAAATTTCAGGATAGGACAAGGGTTAGTACTCAATAAATTTGAGATCATAAAATTTATCTGTGGAAATTTAAACTCTAGGACAAGGACTATTTCTCGAAAACAAGGTCGAAAAGTGGCTAGTCAATGCTATTTTTGCAATTGAAAAAATGAAAAGAAAAATTGGTTAGGGGAGAGGAGGGGTCAAAATTGTATTATTAGTACAAATTTGTGTCTTAAAGAGAGTCCATTTAAGGATTAAGAGCTGCCTACAAAGGATATTTTTTTCCCCAAAATTCATTAATAATCACTTTTCAATTGTTGTAATTTATTATATAAACAAATAAAAGTTGTGAAATTTCAATTTCTACAAGTGAAACTCTAGTTATCGAGATTTTACTGATAGAATTTAAAACTTCAAGATAATGATTACTTTTAAAAGACAAGGTAAAAAGTCACAATTTGATACTATGTTTTGAAAATTATTTAATTTTGAGATTCAAAAAATATAACGTCTCTGATTTACTAAAATAAAAAAATTTCATCTATTCAACAACATCCCTCGATCTGTGATGGTATGAATCATGAAAATCATAGTGCATACATTTATAGATACAAAATATATAGATTTCTATAGTTACATACCTTTAGCAGGTTCTTCACTTGGAGTAATAGGTTTAGTTAACAGATCTTGAATCTCATTCTTCATATCTTCAGCCATCTTTTTTCTTTGTGTATTTTTTGCTTCAATTGAGCTTTATATTGGAAAAATGTTTGGTTTATAAAATTTAAATACTTTTTTTTAAAAAAATAAATAAATAAAATACAGTAGAGGACCAGGTGGTTAGCATTATAAAAATAATAAGATGGTGTGCACATGATTATACATATTCCACTTACCCACTTGATCAATAAAGACAAGATGCCTTTTTTTTAATTGTATTTTTTAATAAGAAAATAAATAAATAAAAATCTCCTATTTACTCTAGGTGGAGAAAAAACTTTGGTTGCCTATACTATTTTTATCATATTTTATTGTCATTTTGAAATTAAAAGTATCCATCTTTTGGATTGTTATTAGAAACAAACAAATTCATGTATGTCTAATCTAAGTCAAATTCATATATTTCATCTAGTTCAATTTGTTTGTGGATAAATGATATATAAATCACCACTACCACTCCCCCCTCCCCCACCCAAAATATAAAAAAAATTGTTAGTTTGATATAGAAATAAAACTTATTTGAAAAATAATGTTATGAATTCTTAAAAAATATGATTTTTCAGTGTTTAGATTCATGTAGAGTTGTGGACTTGTGGTAGTGATGTTCGAATAAGGATAAGGAATATGAGAAATGGAAGTAGGGTTTAATATTTGGTGAAAAATCACTATTAGAGTGCCAACAAATAAAGTAATCATTTCACATGGGCAATGCTTTAATAAAGCTCCAACAACAAATAAAATAATCCTACTCCCACTACAAGTCTACAACTATAACTAGAGTCGTCAAAATGGGCTTAACCCGCGAGATCAATCTAACCCAATCCTTAAATTGAATGAAACTAGGTCTAATTTTTTTGACCCATTTAAAAACGAAATTTTTTGACTCTGCCTCACTTGACCCACTAGCCTCGTAGGCCCAACCCTCTAGCCTCAGAGGCCAGTGTGTGCGCGCGCGTGCGTGTATATATATATATATATATATATATATATATTAGTGTTTTATTTGTAAATGTTTTATCAATAAATTTGTTGAAAACATAAAAAAATCATGTCTTTTAAACTTACTTGTTTTTTGTGGAAGGAATGATTGAAAGATCGATATTTTTTTGCCAAATCTTTCGTTGACTATTATGTATTTTGGTAAGCATTCACCGAAGAGTGAGATTCATAAATGATTTCTGTAAGTATTAGCTGAAGTATGGAATTCATAAATGGAAGTTTATATGTATTGATGTCTTGTTCATAGAGTCAACATTCGATTCTCTTAGATACTCCTTCTAAGAGAGTAATATTGTTCATTTTTTGGTTGAAGGGCCGACCTGTCCCAACCCGCGGCCTGCTTAGGATTGGGTTGGGCCACTATTTTATTGCCTCTTTAACTAAAAAGGACGGCCTGCCACAACTAATTTAACTCTCCAGCCCGTTAGGGTAGGGTTGGGTTGGACCAGTCCATTTTGACAGCTCTAACTAGGGGTGTACATAACCGAATCGAAAACCAAACCAAATCGTAAACGAGTCAAATCAAAAAAAAAAACTCCGAGTAGTGATTTGGTTTGACTTGGTTTGACTTGGTTTGATGTTGTGATAAAAAAACCGATTATATTTGGGTTGGTTTGGTTTCAAGTTAAAAAAAATTATCCGAGACCAAACCAACCTGACATCATATATATAATTTTAAAATTTTGTTATATACGTAAAAATACTTATTTTGATATTGGGAAAATACTCAAGTACCCCCTCAACCTATGCCCGAAATTCCAGAGACACACTTATACTATACTAAGGTCCTATTACCCCCCTGAACTTATTTTATATGTAATTTTCTACCCCTTTTTAGCCTACGTTGCACTAGTTCAAAAAAAAAGTCAACCATCGTTGGGCCCACAAGATAGTGCCACGTAAGCTAAAAAGGGGTAAAAAATTATTAATAAAATAAGTTCAGGGTAGGACCTTAGTATAGTATAAGTGTGTCGCTGAGATTTCGGGCATAGGTTGAGGGGGTACTTGGGCATTATCCCTAATTTTTAAATACTTCTTACACTTTTTCATAGTTTTTATCTTTTAATATATTTATTTCATGTTTGAAAGTTAAAATTCTTAATAATCTAATAAAGATTATAGTTCATACATGTTGGTAATTATAACAAAATTTAAATAAAAATCAATTTAATACTAATGCAAAAGAAAATCAATTCAACACTATGAAAGACAAGAATATTGAATATTTATTTTTTTAGTTTTATATAGCTTTAGACCATCAAAATACATGATTTAATTTTACTTCTTTTAAATTGGTTGGATGACTTTAAGGTTATAAAAATAAAATTTAGAGACTTTTCAAAAGAAATAATAATAGTTGAGTGACTTTTGGGTTATAAAATAAAAGTTGAGTGATTTTCTATGTGAATTATTCAAAGTTGAGTGACTTTTTGAGTGAATATTCAAAGTTGAGTGATCATATGAGATATTATATCTTGTTTCAAAAATCATTCGGTCTTTCTTAAATTCTATGTCAAGTCAAACTAAGAGTGTGTTTGGTATGAAGAAAACATTTTCCAGTTTTCCCGTGTTTGGTTGGGAAATTTTTTGGAAAATGTTTTCCAAATCAATTCATTTTCCTCTAAACTAAGGAAAATAACTTCCCTTCAGAATTTAAAGAAAACATTTTTCAAAACTCTCCTCCAATTTAAAATTACATTTTTTTTTGGAAACATCAATTTCAAAAAAATATTTTCAATTTAAAATTTTATTTTTTCACTTGATCCCTGACCCCCAACCACACCCCCACCCACCCACCACCGGCCAACTTCAAATTTTTATTTTATCACTCCTACCCCCTCCCCCTGCCCCCACCCCCACCACCACCACCACCCCAAAATAATAATAATTTTTTTTAAAAAAAAGTATTTTCAATTTCATAAATTATTTTTCACTCTACTAAACATAAAAGATGTCTCTCAAAAACATTTTTCATTCATAAATCAAATAGTAAAAATCATTTCTGGGAAAATATTTTCTACTCACCAACCAAACATGAAAAAATAAGTCCAAAATCTACTTGTTTTCCAGGAAAACATTTTCTAAGAAAATATTTTCTCTGGAAAACAGTTCCATCCATACCAAACACACCCTAAGTCATATAAATTGGAACAGAGGAAATATTGTATATGTTACGTTAAGTGATTTGTACATATAAAAGTGATTTTTAAAGTTAAAATCTTATCTTGAGTGATTTTATTAATATAAAATAAAGTTTAATGACTTGTTTAAATTCAATAACCTTTTAAGATAATAACTTGTTTTTCTTTTAATCCGTTCAAAAAAGAATAACACATTTATGTATTTAACTTTTAATTTTATAATGCTTATTGTACCTTTAGTAAAATGATTTCTAACTACAAAAATATCTATTACTCATTTCAAACAACAAGATTCAAATTTTTCTTTCTTTCTTTCTTAAACTAGGACTTAAATTAAGATAAGTCATATAAATTGAGACGTGAAATATTATGAAACTTTTAAATAAGCAATTTATATATCAAAATTATGTTTATATTAATTTGAACTTTTTTTTAAAATGCTAAATGCATCTTATTTGCTACACTTCCACAGTAAAATCACATTAGGTGTATGTCTCTTTCAATCCCTCCTTAAGATTGAGATATTTGAAATTGCAATTGAAATATTAACTAACAATTCCATTTATATAATAATTAAAAAAAAAAAAAACTACCAAGAAAAAATCATGAAAGCAAATTAGCCTTATGTCAAAGCAAAATAGAGTTAGTTTGATATATTTTTAAGGGTTATATAGAGTTAGTTTGATATGCTTTAAAAAATTCATAAACTACAACACACAATAGATTTAGATAATCTTAAATTTCATTTTTTGTGACCATGAATATATTTTAAAAACTTTATGTCTTATGATTATAAAATGTGTCTTAACATTTATGAGATTATTAAAACTTGGCATTAAGGATAAAAGAAAAAAATTAAATAATTTTTTTTTAAAAAAATGTTCTTTTTGTTATTATTTTAGAACCAAAGAATACCAGATATGAAAAATGTGTTGTATAATATTGTCACCAACCGGATCCGTGGCGCAATGGTAGCGCGTCTGACTCCAGATCAGAAGGTTGCGTGTTCGATTCACGTCGGGTTCAATTTCCCCGAAACAAACGGTTCCATTTTTTTCCCCTCCATTTTCTCTCTTTTTTATATTATAAGTTTGTCATCTTGTACTGATGATAATTTTTTTAATATGATTGGTACCTTTTAGATGGGTCTTACGTTGAAATTAATTAAGAAAATTAGCAAAGAGCTTTATAAGACATAATACACAAGTAGGGTAAGGCAGATAAGGTTGAGGGAGTTTATTCGAATTTCTCCAAATGAAAAATTATAATATATATGGGGTTAATAATATTACTTTTATATATATATTATATATTGTATCTTGAGAAATTCTTATGTCGCCACGGGATACAATAATAACATGGTAAGACCTGTTGGCTAAAGTGGACAATATATGCTCTAGGCTGATTGGGCTATATATGGTGGTGAGGCAAACCGTGGGTTGAGTCCCCAAGGGGTTAACAATGACATATCCGATGCTTATTATGAAAGGTTATTTGCGAAGACGAGTCATGAAGAATAAATGACAGATTTCTAGACTAACGAGTTACGAAGAAGAGTCATATCTCAAGTGAATCTCATAACGAAATATAAGAGAACATCAATGGTGAATTTAATGAAGTTGCATAATGATTCAGACACTAAATTAAAAAGCGCAACTTTCACATATAGCAAACAAAAAATTCATATTTGTATAATATAGCAAACTTTGCATAATTGCGCTTCATAGCAAACATAAAAACTGTATAATTCGCTATACGTATACAAGTGTATAATTCGCTGGCCTAAATTGTATAATTCGCTGGCCTATTTCGCTGCAATTGTATAATTTGCTTTGCATATAGTTGAATCGAATTAAAATGTATGTATATTGCATAATTATAAGTGTATAGCAAGAAGATATATGTTTTTCTCGCTTTATACAAAAACAGAAACACAATATATACACTTCTGTTGTATAAAGCTAGAGAAAAAATTGTATTTCACTGCAATTGTATAATTCGCAATTGTATAATTCGTTGGCCTTTTTCTCTGCCATTTTTGAAGTAAAATGTTTGTAAATTGTATAATTAAGTGTATAACACGAAGATATACATTTTTGCATGTGTATATACAATTTTCTCTCGCTTTATACAAAACATAAACAGAATTATACACTTCTGTGTATAAAGCGAGAGAGGCGAGCGAGAATGGAGAGTGGCGAGCGAGATTCCTGGGAGAGACGCTGGCAAATTTTAGATAATGTTTGCTATGGAGCACAATTAAATCAAACCCTAGCTATTTCATTTAATTTAGGTTATTAGTTTGATATTTTATACAATTTTCCCAATTAAAATTTGAGAAAAGGAATTGTTATATATATATATATATATATATATATATATATATATATATATATATATATATATATATATATATATATATATATATATATATTACTAAAAGCATGAACAGAAAAGTTGAAAGTTGAATTACGCTTTTACCCCTTCTATAAACTAAATTGTTATAAAATATTTAAATATTTGATTGTATAAATTTAATTAAATGTTAATGACTTTTAGACTTCCGAAGATTAATTCTTAATTAAGTATCTAATCTATTAATATTTATCATCTATAATCTATATGTAAATAATAAATATAATTTTTTTAAGAAAAATCTTTACCTAAATTTCTTTACTTTTCTTCTTCTAATTACTTTTTCATTAACCCCTCTCATGAATAATATGATTGTGCTGGCAAACGGACAGGACCGTGACAACAGGACCGGTTTTATCGATAACCGGACCGGTACCGGATTTTTCTTACCGGATTTTCTTACCGGTACCGAATTTTACCGGACTGGATTTACAGGAAAAATCACCCTGTTCCGCCTGGTCCGTTAGTAACTGGTTTGAAACCGGGTTGGACCGGTTTGGAAACGGGTCTTACCGGTTCATCCGGTAATTATTTAAAAAAAATTGATAATTTTAATTATTATATAATGTTATATATTTATATTAAAACTTCAATTGAAAACTTTAAAGTTTATATAAGTTTGAAATTAAATTTATACTTTAAAGTTTATATTGAATTTAAAGTTTTATATTGAACTTAAGTTTGAAATTGAATTTAAAGTTTTTTAAACTTTATATTGAATTTAAAGTTTGAAATTAAATTTAAACTTTAAAGTTTATATTGAATTTAAAGTTTTAATATAAACTTTTATTAAAATAATTAAAAAATTAAATTTATAAAATGACATGAATTAAATAGAAGAGACTATTATAAAAGAAAATCAAGGCGAATAGCCGTATATTTATTCAAATAAATAAATTATACAATACAAATATTAGAAAGAGAATAAGAGTACATAATTTAGGAGGAATTGAATAGTAATTATTATACTAACAATTGCATTTTTTAAATTCTTTTTGTAAATTTTGTATCATTTGAAAAGAAATTTTTTTGGAATTGGCATTTGTGGTTCTTCTTCCATTGCTTCCATTCCATCATCACTATTCTCACCAAATATTTCATCTATTTGGTCTTCTATATGACTACTTAATAGTGGTAGTCCGGTGTTTCTTCTTTCGGCATTGACCCAATCTCGAAAAAACATCGTTATTTCCAAATTGTCCTTCTAATGAATATCGATGATCTCCAATCATAAATCTCGCTGCACTAAAGGCTTGCTCCGGAGCGACCGATGATGCTTGAATCGCTAGCACATCTCGAACAATCCTAGAAAGGGTCGAAAATTGATTTTCACAATTCTTCCACCAATTTAATATTTGAGGTTGAAGTTCTCCTTCTTCACGCCTAATCTTTTCCCGTGCCTGGTTGAGATATAAATCAAAATCATTATTAGTTTCATCACTTTCAAGCTCAAGATATGCATCCATCATATCATCCGTATCATCACTTTTAGGCTTAGAAGATGTAGGTTCAACTATTGGAATATTTTTTTCCATAACTTTATATGCATTATATAAATCTTTAACTTTTGTATAAATTCTACTTTTACATTGTTCGACACTAGGAGTTTCATCATCTTTAATTTCTAACTTTTTATAAATCTTTTCAACCATTCTTTCAACACCTCTTAATTTATAATTTAGGTTGAAAGTAGTAGCAGTCAAATAGATTTGAGGAATAGGGAAAAAATATTTTTTGAATTTTTCAATCATAAAAGCAATTGAATCTTTAAAATGTTCTTTCCCTTTATATTTAGCAAATTCAATTGAAATAGCACAAATATTTACTAAAACAGAAGAAATAGTAGGATAATATTGACCAGAACATTCATTTGTTGATTTATAAAAAACATTTAAAAAATCAATCAGTTCTTTTGTATTTTGCCAATCTTCAAAGCCAATTCTTAAACTCGGATCCACATTATGAGCATTAAAAACTAATAGTAGCGGTTCTTGATAAACATAAGCAACTTGAAGCATTTCAAATAAAGAATTCCATCTAGTGCATATTTCTTTTGGAATTTTTCTATATGCAAGTCCACATTCATTGCAACGATTTTTAAATTCAGTAATTCTAACATTTACTTTAGCTTTAAAAATCCAATTACAAGCAAGTCTAATTTTTTCACAAGAAACTCCAAATTGAGAAATACCATCTTTTACTATTAAATTATAAACATGTGCGGCACACTTAATATGAAAACAACCATTATCAATAGGACAAAGTCTAATTTTTAAATAATCAACGGCTCTTAAATTATTAGAAGCATTATCTAAAGTGACACTCATTATTTTATCACATATTCCATAATATTGTAAAATAGAGCCTAGTTTTGATGCTATATAAGAACCAGTTTTAGTTTCTTCAACATATTTATACGCTAATATTCGTTTTTGCATGTTCCATTCATGGTCAATCCAATGGACAGTAAGTGTAAAATAATCGTTACCATTAGGACTACGTCTCATATCAGAAGTAATAGATAATCTACCAACATAATAAGCAAATAAACAACAAAGAAAATGAGAATATTCTTTTTGATATTTAAAAAGATCACTTTTAATTGTATTTCTTGGAATACCTTCATAATCTGGGTTATATAATTCTCGAATATAATGAACAAAATCAGGATGAGAAGGAAATTAAAAAGGTAAACCACAAACAACAATCATTTTAGCTAATTCTCTACGGTCTTTTTCTTTACTATACGTGCGGTGTGTGCTTCGACTAGCCGGGTTAGACATATTTAATACACCTTGAACCATATTAGAACCTCTAACACTGATAGAACTTTCGGGTATGGGTGTTCCATTTCTGTTAGCTCTTTCTATATCATCTAGGCGAGCAAATTCTTTATTACACTTTCGTAAATGTGTTCTTAGTCGTCCCGTTCCCCCTTGTGTAGCCGTAGTTACATGTTTCATTACCAATTTACATTTAGTGCACGTAACAGTAGTTTTCTCCTCATTTTGTATCAAAAATTTCCATACTAACTGTCTTTTAACACATACGACGGCGACATTTGAAAAAGTAGGTAAAGAGGGGACTTCGGTAACCGGACTAGTCGGGGTAGGGGTCTCTTCATCTTCCTCATTTATTTCTACTTCTTCTTCTAATTCTTCTTCAAAATTAGTATAATGTCTATTTAAAGACTCATGATCTACTTCATTTTCAGAATTAAATTCAATAGGTCTTGGTGACGTAAAAAAAGTTTCATTAACACAAGTATAATCATTAGTATTAACTAAATATCTAGGTGGCAAATTTTTACAACAAGAACTACTTACTCCTCTCTTTTTATTTTTTAATTCCGACATTGGTCTTTTACCACTATTTCTTTCTGAATTCATGTTAAAATTTAAAACAATTAAATATTATGAGAAAAACAAGCAAAATAATATAATAAAAGAGATAAAACAACTAAATTAATAAACAAATAACAATTAAAGTTAATAGTTGGAACGAATGTACCAAACGTCTACGTAAAAGTAGACGTATAACCAAAGCCAGATTTGATAGATGCCTATTGTAGCTTCCGAAATTCAAACTCCAACTCAATATCACAATATAATAATTAATAATTTATGAGAGATTTATAATTGAAACTTTGTGAGATTGTATAAGATTGTATAAGTGTTTACATCCCTACTCTTTCGAAATAGGGCGAAACGTCGCGGCAACTCGAAAATGATTAATTGATTTAATTTTAACAAAGTTTTAAAAGTAAACGAGTTTTAAAAGAGTCGCCAACTAATTTTAGGAAAAATTAGGAAACCATTAAATGATCTACGAAACCAATTCGATTCTTAGGTACGGGGTTCAAGTTATCCCGAAGGGAAGGGGTTAGGCACCCTTCGGAATCCACAAATGTGGTTCCCTACTGAATTTTTTTTTTTCAAATTGAGGAAAAAATAAAATAAACACGTATAATAAACAAACAATATACACAACAAAACAATAATTATCGGCCTAAAGTTTGCCTAACGTCAATATTCACAAAATAATAAATGAAATATAATTCAAACTTTTTCGAATAATTTCAAGGAGAAGCACCTCGGTGTACCTGTAAACGCACTTAGTAAAAGTGTTAGTAAAGCATAAATATGATTAAAATCGTAATGAACCAAATGATAACTAAAAATAAAAATCCGTCTTATTAACATGGGAGGCCTTGGAAATCGACGGTAATTTCTTCATCAGCCAATTCCAACAACTAAAATTATATATAAACTTGAATTAGATTTCCGTCTTTTAAAATGGAAAGGCCTCCAAAATCGACGGAGAGTTTTCTCATTGGCCATTTCAACATATAAAATATATAAACTTGAATTAAAATTCCGTCTTTTAAAATGTAAAGGCCTCCAAAACCGACGGAGAGTTTTTATCATCGGCCACTTAACAAGTAAACATATAAACTTTAATTAAAATTTTCCGTCTTTTAATATTGGGAAGGCCTCTAAAACCGACGGATAGATTTTTTCATCGGCTACATTTAACAATTTTAATATTAATATCTATAAAACTAATAATATATGCACATATCACTACACTGCAGTTAAATACAAATAAACTACTTAAGTTTGCCAAACAAATAAAATAATAAAAATAACTACAAAAGTAGTCAAACATAAAAGCTAACAGTGAGAAATAGGGAAAAGACAAATTAAAACAATGAGAAATAATTGTGTCCACCGGAGATGTCACTAAGGGGTGCTCACTATTTTTTTTTTTTTAATATTACCAAAGAAGGAATATAACAAACACATACTAAGCATCTTGAGCATAGATCTAAGAAAGAAAAAATGGAAATTGATAGAATATAGCCGACACAATAGCCAACAAATAGAAACAAAGTATGTCATTTATGTTAACAAAAAATGGTTCAAACTTAATAATAAACAAAACATACAAAAATATAAATAAAGCATAATAATACTTAACAATTTTAACAACTTAAATATATGGACTTAACCTAAAAATTTCCGTCTTTTAAAATGGGAAGGCCTCTAAAATCGACGGATAAATTTTTTCATCGGCCCCTTCAACTTATAAAAAAAAAAAGTCATTAAACTAATGCAAATCAATTTAAAGAAAAATGCAATAACCAAATGATAACGGCATAACAAATTGTAATTATAATAATACTAACTAACACCACTGCTGGACATTAAATATTGCTTTTAGACTAACTAAAAGTAAATTAAGAATAAAGGCTAAACTAATAAAACAATCACACAAAGTCATAAAAGAAATAGAAAAAGTAACACACTAAATATAGCAAAGAAGAAAGATACAAGAACAACATAAGGGTGACAATATTAACAAAATGTTTGATGAAAAATAAGCCAAATAAGTTAGTGGTAATCAATTAAAAGAGAAAAATAACGTTGATGATAATTGAAAGTAGAAAGCAACAAGACAAATTGTCAAACTCATCATACAGATAACTAACCATAATAATAATGATAATAATAATAATAAAAAAAAAAGAAACTTAACAAATATAAATAAAGTCATAAAATCATAACAACACCCATTAGAAATATAAAAATTAACGGAATAAAGTATATGAACAAAGACGGAAGACACATAATTTAGACATAAAAAAAAAATAATCACAACTAAGTATGATATATAACAGATCACACCAAACAAAAAATAAAAAAATGGATGAAACATTTGAAACAATATACGGTAAAAATGGAACAAAAGCAAGGTAGTCATGGTTAACAGAGACAAAATAAATTTACCTTTTCTCCAGCAAAAATCGGAGATGGAGCTCGCTGCTCAATTGTTGCTGGGAGAGGCAGTGAATTTCAGGTGGATCTGGTTGAATTCCGGCGTAGTTGTCATTGAGGAAGATGGAGAGGGTGAAGGAGATGTCGCCCACCATAGTTTTGATGAAATACCTGCAAAATGGAGGAGAATCGTGAAAGGGAAAAGGGGAGAGGAGAGGCACCGAGTTTGGTTCATTGTTTAGCTTCGATTCATTGGAACTATGAGCCCCTCGTCGGAGTGACTCGTCGCAGCAAACAAAAGAGGAAACGAGGGTGGGGTTTTTCCATTGATCTGGCGGTCTGTGGTGATGTGCTTTTGGTGGTTTTGGGTGGTCTGAAAGGTCATTTCCGCTGGTTGTGGAGTTGCAAAATCATGCTGAAATTCATGGTCATTGTTGTTGTTATTCACTGGTTCGAAATTTGGTGGTGATTTGGGGTTGTTCCAGCCGAGGTTCTGGCCGGGGTGTTGGTCGGAAAAGAGAAAAAATCGCAAAGAGGATTTGGTGTGCTGTTCGCCGGAGAAAGAAGATGAGGAGAGGAAGGGGCTGTGAGGGAGAAGGAAGAAGGAGAGAGGAAGGCGGCTGGAGATGGGGTTTATGGGGTCTAACTTGGTAGTTTTCTGGTGGTGTTTGGCTTATGTGGGTCTGTTTTGTTGCTGGAAATGGTTGGAGGGTGGAGAAGAGAGGAGAGGGAGGTTGTCGGGAGAGGGAAGAAGAGGAAGTACTAATGCTTGTCCTTGCCGGCGCTGGCTGCTTCTCTCACTGGATTCGTCGGAAAGAGGGAGGGGGGAGGCGGCTAAGGGAGCTGGTTTGATGCTGCTATTTGGAATGGTTGTTTCAGCGTCATTTTCGGTGGATTTTTCACCGGAAAAGGGAGAAAAACGAAGGAGTTTGGGGTTTGGATTTCACCGGAGTTTGGTGGGTGTTAGTGGCGGTTGTTGGTGATGTGGTGGTTTGGAGGTCGGGTTTCTGGTGGGGTTTGGGTTGGAGAAGAAATGGGAGGTAGAGAAGATAAAAAGAGGGAGGTCGGGGGGCTGACGGAAAAGGGAAAAGGGAGAGGGCAGGGGGAGCGACGGGAGAGGAGTGGGAGGCGGCTGTGAGGGAGATGAGAGGGAGTAGGGTTTTCTCTTCTTCCTCTTTTTTTTCTAAAATTCCCCCTTTTGACCTAAATAAAGACTCAAAATGGGCTTAAATGACGGGCTTAGTGTTGTGGCCCAAAATTACGAAATTTTAAAAATGTTAGGCCAAAATTGGGTGTCAACAATAAGTATTGAATTTCTAATTTAAAATGGAAAAATATGGTATATTTATAGTGTAAATGGGTTAGAAGGGGGGGGTCATATTTGACCGTTTTGGGCCCCAGCCCAACGGCTAGAAGGGCCAACGGTCATATAAAATGGTAACCTTAAAAAAAAATTAAAAAACTGACTAAATCGGTTCTTACCGAACCGATTCAACCGGATAAAAAACCAGGAACCGGTCCTGTATACTAAAAGACCAGTTCCTTACCGGTTCAACCGTTACCGGACGGACCGGTACGGGAACCGGATTGGAACCGGACCGGACCGGCCAAAAACCGGTTCTTGTGGATAAAGTATTATCCTTTATGATAAATAACAAAATTTAATAATTTAAAGGGTGCAAATCTACAAAATGGATATGAACATTGATAATGTCCTGTTGATTATTATTAAAGAATAACTCTAGCTTCACAAATTCAAATTCACTAATGTTTAATTACATGATAAGAACTTTAGTTGTTCTTTCTACATGGTTTGCTAACTTAAATTTCTTTTTCATATTCTTCATTTATTTATTATTATTTTCTAATTACTTATTTAACTTTTATACACTTAATATTCATAACTCTCATGTTTTCATATTCATAACCTCCAAATATTTAAACTAAAACTTTAAGATATCTTTTGATATTCCTTCTATTTTATTTATATAAATTCAACTTCTTTATCTCATGAAACCCCTACCAAGATTATTAGGCTATTATTTTTATTTTATAGCAAAAGTAGATAATGAAGGCTCTTGAATTTCGATATGATATGAAAGGAGTCGATAAGAACTCAGAGAGTTATGTACTTATTTTTTCACCTGTATATACATCAATCTTATTAAAATAATGTCCATATTGTACTTTTTTCTTAAATATTCTGTTTCTTTTTGTCTTTTTTTTTCTCTGTTAGACTTCTTAATTTAGTTTTTTATGAATGTTTTATTGTCGTAAGTCTTTATTCTTATTTTTTAATTGTTACATTTTATTATTCATTACAATTTACATATATATTTCCATGAGATTTTAATCGTTCTAATGTATCTATAAAAATTCACATGAAACACACGTGCGAAGCAAGTCCTCAGAAACTAGTATATATATATGGCGGAGCCAGGATTTCAGATCAATGGTTTTTGAATTTTAAAAAATGACAATCATTGTAACCTAAAATAATATCCATCAAATTTGGAACATTTTTACCATAAATTAATAGTCAGATATTATAGTTTCAGAGTATGATTTTTTTAATATATAAACATGCATTTAATTTTATATATATATATATATATATATATATATATATATATATATATATATATATAAAACACATTTAGAATTATTATTTATATATATTTATAAAACATATTTAGAATTATTTTTTAATATATAAAAAGAACAACTATCTTAACCTAAAATAACAACCATCAAGTTCTGAACATTTTTACTATAATTTTCGATATTGTTCTATGTGAGGTTAAAATTATGAATTTACCATTAATATATTGAGACCTAAAATAAATATTTTACTAGTTTCGCCATCACCTTGAACCATTAATGCAATTAAAAGTTTAAATTTCAAAAAAGCAAACACCAATTAATATAATATAATATAATATAATCAATTATCAATATGTTGGATAACCCTAGAAACAAAAATTAAAAATCAATTTTTGAATAACTAATTGTACAATGTCAAAGCAAACTAATAAGGAAAAAAAATCAAAAGGCAGAGATAAAAGTACACAACGAAGATCAAATGTTGGATAGCAGCAGTTAGATCGACAATAAAAGTTAGGGTTCTAAAACTCTAAAATTATCAACCGTTTTTTTTATATATAAAACGCTTAAAAATTATTCAAAAATATAAACATGTGTTCTATTTTATTTATATAAGGCATTTAGAATTATTATTATTTTATATAAAGCGTTTTATATAATTATTATTTTTTACATATAAAACGCTTAAATTTAATTAGATGTATATAAGACATTTAAAATTATTATTATTTTATGTAAAACACTTTATAATTGGTATATATATATATATATATATATATATATATATATATATATATATATATATATATATATATATACTACACGCACGTATAAATTTAATTTTATTAATTACCTTAGATGCATAGCCGTAATAAGCGGGCATAGAAACGTTAACTTTTTTTCTTTTACTTTTTATATGAAAAAACTAACCTTTAAATTATTGAGAGAAACAACTTTCTTTTTCTAGAATTTGTACAAGTTCTAATCATCGATTATCTTTGTATTTGAAGAATTTGGGATCTTCAAATATAATTTGGAAGATCCCATCAAAACAACATGCATACAAGGTAAATGTAAATTATTATTTTTTTTTCCTTTATAGTTGTTGCTAAACCGCGGTGAAAACAAAAAAATTGTGGTGGAACGATAGAGGTGACTCGAAAAAATTATATTTTTCGAGAGAAAAAAAAAGATGAAGATGAGGCTTCAAATGAGCCTAATGTGTTTCATTGTTTTGGTGATTGCAACACAAGTGAATAGCTTTGTTGGAATAACATGGGGAAGGCTACAAACACAACAATTGGTTCCATCAATGGTTGTTGATATGCTTTTACAAAACAAGATTCCACAATTAAGATTAATGACTTCAGGATATGATATCGTTGAGATATTTTCAGGAAGTAATATTAGCATAAGTGTTACTATGGGAAATCAATTTTTGTCACAAGCAAATAGGAATGATCTTGCATATGTATGGGTAAATGATAGAATCAAGGATCCAATCAACAAAGGTGTGAATATAGTGTAAGTAACTATCTTCTTTTTATTTGTACTTGAATTGTTATTTTTTTTTAAATCCAATATTGGATTAGGATACGATTCCAAAACTTAGCTAGCTTCTCAGAACTGAGTTAGCTAATCTTAAAATTCATTAAACATGATATCAGATATGGGCCCCCAAAAGTTCGTACAATTGCTAGGATGGAAATACCACTAGTAAATGAATGGATTCTTGGGCTCCTTGTGAGTTAGGTCCAAGGGCAAAATCTGACATGATATCAGAGCCCGATGCAGATTATAGAGTTTGTGAATATACTCCTTATGTATGATTTGGACAATCTTTTTCACGTTTTTCTAGTAGTATTGTAGTCTTTGATAGTTCTTATACTTTGTGATTTCATTTCTTTCAGAGAAGTAACCATTGGTTCAGAACCATTTTCGAATTCGTTCTTCAAAGTGGCAAATAACACTCAAATTGTGCCCGTGTTAAAACTCATACGAGATACCCTTGATGATATGAAATTAGGGCACGTTAGAGCAACGACTGGCCATGGCATGGACGTGTTAAAGGTTACAAAATTTCCATCAGAGACAGAGTTTCGCGATGACATAAAAAAACCTATGCTTGAATCCTTACAAGAGTTCAATCGAACCGGAGCCCCTTTTGTTATCTACATGTTCCCTATTCATTTTGTTAAAGAGATAATGAATTACACTATGGAATTCGCCTTCATGGATAATAAGAGTGGGTTCAAAATCGTAGATGGTAATATTACATACACAAATGCAGTGGAGTTGATGATCGATTCTCTTGCATGGGCATTAAAGAAAGCGGGATATCCTAATATGAAAATTATGATTGGTCAAATTGGATGGCCTACAGATGGATATCCACATGCAAATATTAAAAATGCTGAGAGATTTCATAAGGGGTTATTAAAATATGTAGCATCAAAAAAAGGGACACCACTTAGGCCAGGGCCTCTTGACATATATCTTCATAGCTTATCAGATGAAAATAAATTTCGTACAGTATATGGTACATTTCAAAGGCATTGGGGCATTTATAGGGCTGATGGGAATCCAAAGTACAAGATTGATTTCTCATTACAGGTACGAGTGTAAGATGATCGATTTTTTTGATTTTGTAATTAAGAAAAAAATAATTAGTGTATCATAATGATAGTGACTATTTTTCAATTGTCCAACCATGTAGACATGTCTAAATAAATAATTTTCGTAAGCTAACTTTATCATCTCTAATTACAGGATCGTGACGAGTATCCTACACAAGCTAAGGGCATTGTGAAAATGCCAAATAGATGGTGCAAGTTCAATGGTGACACATCAGACATGAATTTGGTGAACAAGAATTATGATTTATCATGCAACGCTGCAGATTGTACACGATTGGAAAAAGCAGCTTCATGTGATGGACTCAATTTTGAATCAAGAATTTCTTATGCTTTTAATGCATATTTTCAAAAAAACAAACAATCCTTAAAAAAATGTGATTTTGATGGTTTAGGCCAAATTGTAGCAACAAATCCCTCTGTGGGAAATTGTGAATTTCCCATTGAGATATTGGCATTCCAAGATCAAATTGAACAAAATGGTATGTTTTTAAGAATTTGAATAACAAAAAAAAAAAAAGAAATAAAATTCTATTTTAATTCGAATGAGTTTTAAGTAATACTATATTGATGTCAGCTTAGATAATTTTTACAGTGTCAGATTCTCTTACATGTTATAGCAGGTAACATATCTTATATCTGAGATTTCAAAGAGCTATTTCTAGATAGATTTTGAATGATCTGATGATGTAAAAATTATTTATAATAATAATGTACCGAACTTAAACTCCATTTGAGTTTAGGTCAAATTGTTCCTCTACCACAAAGCAAAATTAGTGTATTTCATTTGAGTTCTAAGTCCATTATATGACATTGCAGCCAAACTTCTTGATGGAAGTGTGTGTTTTAATCTTGAGTTAATTAATTACTTTATGGTTACCTAAATTATAAAAAAAAGTATTCAGTATAAGTCATCTTCTATTTATTTTTATTTTTGTCAAAGTACATTAGTTCCCCTAAATTTCTCAGGAAAACTCGATTGCACACTATTTTCTTGTCCAAAATATTTGTCACAAATCTCGTTTTGAGAGTGTAGCCGTATAAATTTTAACTAGCATTAAAATATGTTTTTCATCATATTGATATGAGAATATGATCAAACAAATAAAAAAAAATATTTACACGCCTTCATGAGGTCTATGGTGGTTCTATGATGATGATTTGACATGAGGTCCTTCATGTCTGGGATTTAATCTAGTCGTAGTCTTATTGGTTACTTGGGAGGCTATATGTGGTTCGAGGTTGGGACTACACTTTCTCCAGTTGTGGACTCACGGGATTCTACTCTCAGTAGTGTTAGCCATTCTCTATACCCGTCGGGCCTATAGAGGTTCATTCGAATTTTTAGTACTTATCTTGCACACGAGTGTATCTTTTGGATTTATAGGGCCCTAGTTAGTTGTACTTATTTTATTTCTGTTCTTTGTACACTCATGTGCATCTCTTTTAAATTCCACTCTTTGACATCTGTTTGTATTTTATTCTAGTATTTCATATTTCAAAGTCAAGAGGGGGGGAGTGAATTAAATTTTTCTTAAGTCGATTTCCTGCTCTGGTCAGTCGACTCACCTGCACATTAGTAAAACATATAAACAGTAATAATAACTTGCAGTAAGTAAATAACACAGTGTTTTTATACTAGTTTGGAGCATCGGTGTGGTGCCTGGTCTAGTCCCCATGGGTTACAAGGGTTAACCTTAAGAGCTTGTTGAGAACTTGAGTGTTACAGAATGTTACGATTAAGAGCCCGTCTGATATGCAAATCAGACCTTCTTCTCTGACACAACCTCTACCTGTATAACCTACACTCAGATCTTTCTTTTTCTTTTCTTTACAATTGTTCACTCAAAGGTGTGCAGAGTTTTATGAAAAGTAAAAGAAGATTACAATACAAGTTCAAGTGAAGTGCGTGATATTCTTGGTCTTCTGAGGCCTTCATTTATACGCTGAATGTTGAGGTGTATTTTAGCTCTAGTTGGAAAACCCAGGGGAATTTCCTTCAATCAAGGCTTTTGTAATGATGCCTTGATTGAGTATGATTTCAGTTGATTTACTTCGAATTTGCCAAGTTGATTTCTGCCTTGAATCAGAGGTTGTCTAGTTGTCATCTGCTGATTTCTTTTGATCTTACATTTTTTATTTTTTCTTGTATGAATCTGCTTCCTTTGTTGGAGTGATTTTCCTTCCAGCAGTGAGATTTGAATTTTAGTGATTAATTGGTTTAGTCAATCACTGTTGATGCTCCTTTCCATAGATACTAAGTTTTCTCTTTTTGATGTTCAGTATCCATAGTGACCATAGTTACTGTACTGTCCCTTATTTCTTACGATTTGATTTGTCCTTGATTTGCTAGTGATTACATAATCCCTGATTTATTGCAAAGTAATTTGTCTTGATTTGTCTGTCTCCTAGGTTCTTCATTTCATCATATCAATCAAGATATGCTTGATTGATTCTGGAAGCTCTTATTATATCTTTTCTTTCTTTGTTTGCTTTGGGGATTAAGATAAATCTCTTTTTGATGTCTTTACCTGCGAAGAGTATGAATAACTGTTTAAGTGTCATTTATCAATATCAATTGCATCTATGGAGTTAACAATATTAGTTACTTTTCTTGGTCGATCAGTCGGTCCATGAATATGGGTATTGAGTACTTGTTGTTTTCGTACTCATGCACGCTATACTCTACATTTGTCTTGTGATGTATGTTCAAGCACTAGTTGCCAGTGCTGAGATTCGAGCCCTATGCAACTACAACTTGGAGGCGAGGGTGAACACATGACGTCCTGCACTTACCTATTTTTATTTATATTTTGTTGGCTCGTTTTTTGTATTTTGAGACAAGTCTTGTATTTTTTGGGTTCACTTTTGGAACTTGCTCCTTTTTTTTTAGAAACTTTGTACTTGTGAATTCTAGGTTCAGTAATGGATCTTTAATTGTATATATATATTGATTTGCTTCTGCCTTGTTCTTCTATCTCTGTTATTTAATTGTCGCTTCCACCTTGTTTCTATCTTTACACTCATTAATTTCTATTTTGAGTTACGGATTGACTTAGTTATCAGTGGGTTATAGTAAATAAGGTATATGTGGATATTTTTACAACGATGAATATTCAAATTTCGGTTTTTCTCTTCATTTTTTTTATCAATACGAATTACGACAACTGATGTAGCTAGCTACCAATATGTTTTAATTCATATCACGAAGACTCATGAGATAAAACAATTATTGAAGTTGAATTATGATTATGGCTCCAAACTAAACTGAAAAAAATTGAGTGATTGGTATTGATAAATATTATTTTTACTAGATATTTACGTCAAATTAATATAGATATTTTTTATACATATTTTTAGATGCATGCCCGTAATAAGCGGGCTACCCCATATTTCACGTTATTTTTATTTTTTTTCCTTCCTTTTTCTATGACAAAACTGATCCCCTAAAAAACATTAAAAAAAAATTCACATTTTTCTATCTTTTATCCATGTAAAGGCAACCTCCTTTTTTGGGATCTTCAAATTTAATTAGGAGAACCCATAGAAATTTATTCTAGTTGCAAGATCCGAAAGGATTTAATTGAATTTCAGCGGTAAATTATATCGCGAAATTAAGGTAAAAATAAAAACAAATTGTTAAACATCTTTGAAAAAAAAAACATTTTTAGCAAAAATTGTTTTGGTACCATCAATGGCAGAGTTACATCATCCTAAGGGGACTAATTCAACTTAAATCTTTCGTCAGAAAATCATATTGTATTCCACAAGGTAAACACAAAAAAATTACAATTTTTTTATACATACAAATCATTGATTCTTGAAAAAAGACAATTTTTAACCATTGTTATATATACGTGATCGTAAAATTTTAGGTTTTTCTATCAAATCTTCTTATTAAAATTTCTGACATCGCCCAAGATGAGGCTAATAATTACCATAGGCATATGTTTGGTCATGGCAACACAAGTTAATAGTTTTGTGGGCATCACATGGGGAAGGCAACAAACACAACAATTGGTTCCATCTATGGTTGTTGATTTGCTTTTACAAAATAAAATTTCACAATTGAGATTAATGACTTCAGGGTATGATATTATTGAAATATTTTCAGGCACTAATATTAGTGTTAGTGTTCTTATGGGAAATTCATTTATGTATCAAGCAAATAGGAAAGACCTTGCATATAATTGGGTAAATGATAGAATCAAGGATCCAATCAACAAAGGTGCAAACATAGTGTAAGTAATTTATCATTATTATATTATTATTATTTGAAAATTGACTTGTCGAAAATATATTTGACATGTGTCCTTTTTATTAATTCAGGGAACTAACGGTGGGGTCAGAACCATTTTCTAATACGTTCTTAAAACAAGTAACGAACTACAATGTGGTGCCCGTGTTAAAACTCATGCGAGAAAGTCTCGATGAGATGGGTTTAGGGCATGTTAGAACAACGACTGCACATGGTATGGATGTATTGAATCACACAAAACTTCCATCGGAGTCAGACTTTCGCGATGACATAAAACCACAAATGATCGAATCACTAGCGGAGTTCAATCGAACCGGAGCTCCCTTTGTTCTCATCATGTTCCCAATTCATTTCGTTAAAGACGTAATGAATTACACCGTAGAATTTGCGTTCTTTGATAATAATAGCGGATTTAAAATCAAAGATGGTAATGTTACATACACAAACGCCGTGGAGTTAATGATCGATTCCGTTGCGTGGGCAATAAAAAAAGCAGGATATGAAAATATGAAAATTATGATTGCTCAAATTGGATGGCCCACAGATGGATATCCACATGCAAATATTAAAAATGCTGAGAGATTTCACAAAGGGTTATTGAAATTTATAACATCAAAAAAAGGGACACCAATGAAGCCAGGGCCAATTGACATATATCTACATAGCTTGTGTGATGAGAATCAATTTAACAAGATTTTTGGTTTATTTCAAAGACATTGGGGTATTTACCAGGCAGATGGCAATCCAAAGTACAAGATTGATTTATCATTACAGGTACGAATGTTAAATGATCGATTTGATTTGAATGAATTGAATTGAATTGCAATAACAATAGATTACTTGGTTGAGATAGGTTAGACAATGAGTCATAATCCATTCACAAACCCTAACCAAACTTTTTTTTTTGTTTTTTTTTATAAACTAATAATTTGTTATAACTATGTATAAAATATCAAACAAAAACTATTTTTATTGAAAGATTTTAACAAGGTCTCATTAGTCAATTAGGTCACATATCTAGCCTAAATAAGTCCAACTTTTTGATAGACCGCACTAAAATGATTGAAGTTATATTTTCATGAGTTGATTTTATCATCTCTAATTACAGGGCCGTGACGTGTTACCTACTCAAGCTAAGGGCATTGTGAAAATGCCAAATAGATGGTGCAAGTTCAATGGGGACACAACAAACATGGATTTGGTGAATAAGAATTATGATTTAGCATGTCAAGTTTCAGATTGTTCACAATTGGAAAAAGGAGCTTCATGTGATGGACTAAGTTATGCTTCCAAAGTTTCTTATGCTATGAATGCATTTTTCCAAAAAAACAAACAAGAAGTAAAAGATTGTGATTTTGATGGCTTAGGTCAAATTGTAGCAACAAATCCCTCTGAGCCAAATTGTGAGTTTCCCATCGAGATATTGTCATTCCAAGATCAAAGGGTTCAAAATGGTATGGTTTTAAGAGTTTGAAGAACAAAAAATAGAAATGAAGTTGTATTTCATTTTGAGTTTAAGTAATATACATTGTTATTGTAAGTTAAATCATATCATTTTTTTGTCTGTTGTAACATGTAACGTGTCTTATTTTTAAAATTTCAAATCTCACATAAATTTAAAAAAGTTTGCATATATCATTTGGACGATTTGACGATGTAGAAATTATATACTAGTCATGTTCGAAACTTTAAACTCCATATGTGATGCATGTCATTTAAAAGGCCAAATTGGACAACAATATCCCAAAAAAGTCATATAATTTCTTTTGCATTTTTACTTGTCCATTATACAGAAAATGGTTGTCCAACAATATAATATTTGTGCAGTTTACGAAATCAAGAGATAATTTATCATTTTATTTTTATCTATTTTACTCTTGCTATTAAATACTAGTATTCAATATCTAATACATTTTCCAAAGCATCAAATTTTAATATATTCAAATTCTAATCATGTAATGGTTGAAATTCTAAATTTACCACTACTACTATTTTATGTAGTTATTTAATACTCCATTCGTCTAATAATATTTGTCCACTATATTAATAGTTGTCCAGCAATATTTGTCCAGTTTAGAAAATCAAGAGATAACTTATTTTTTGTGTCTATTTTACTCTTGTTATTAAATATTATTTAATATCTAATACTAGTATTCAATATCTAATACATTTTCCAAAGCATCAAATTTTAATATATTCAAATTCTAATCATGTAATGGTTGAAATTCTAAATTTACCACTACTACTATTTTATGTAGTTATTTAATACTCCATTCGTCTAATAATATTTGTCCACTATATTAATAGTTGTCCAGCAATATTTGTCCAGTTTAGAAAATCAAGAGATAACTTATTTTTTGTGTCTATTTTACTCTTGTTATTAAATATTATTTATCATCTAACACATTTCTCAAAAAAGTAAATTTAATAAAGTCAAAGAGTAAAATAGTAATATTATCCCTGTTATTTATTATTTCTTAAGAAATATGTCAAGTCAACATAGTAGAAAACTATCGTTGGACGGAGAGAGTACTAAGTGTGAGAAGAAGAAAAAATTGTCTTGATTTGTTAAAATGGACGAGCACTCCACCCCTCCATCTTTACTTGTCTATGTTTAATTTGACATACCACTCAAGAAGCGCTAAATAAAATGATACTTTTATCATATCACCTATACTACTGAGAGTCGCTTAACTTTTATTTATAACCTCAAAGTCACTCAACTATAGATTTTTCTCACAGAAAGTCACTTAGCGAATAATTTTTTTCGTAAAAAGCCATTTAACTTTATTTTTATAACTTCAAAGTCGCTCAACTATTGATATATCATTTAGGAAGTCACCCAACCAATATAAATATGTTTTCATTAAATTTTAGGTGATTTTCTAAATAAAATATCAATAGTTAAGTGACTCTGAAATCATAAAAGAAAGTTGAATAACTTTCTATGAAAAAAATTATTATTTGAATGACAGTCTGTGAGAAATTTATAATTAAATGATTTTGGTGTTATAAATGAAAGTTAAATGACTTTTTATATAAAAAAAAAAAAGTATTAATTGAATGAACATATAAGATATCGGTGCCTTACACCATTTCTGGGATGACCTATAGTGGATCGATGCTATCATTTTATTCAACTCTTCATGCATATATGTGTTTCTTTTAGTGCCTCTAGTCATTATAAATGATTTAACTTAAGGTAGGTCTTTTTCTATTTATAATGTGTACGTGGTAAAAGTGTAGTGAAAAGGGAAGTTGACTACACTTTTATTATGTTGTAAAAATAAGATTGACTACACTTTACCATTTTGTGAAAAGGAAAGTTGACTATACTTTTATTATTTTGTGAAAATGAAATTGACTACACTTTTACCATTTTATGGAAAGGAAAGTTGACTTTACTTTTATTATGTTGTGAAAATGAAAATTGACTACACTTTTACCATTTTGTGAAAAGGAACGTTGACTATACTTTTATTATGTTGTAATGAGGAAAGTTCTAGAGGGTGGAATGTGAGGATAAGAACAATGACTTGGTGAAGTAATTTTTAGTGAGGTGGAAACAGAATATAAAAATATTATTCCTACAAAGTAAAAATAGCAGTATTAAGATATTTATTTATTTAAACACTTTATTTAGAATTTAAATTAACCTAAAATAGGTAAACCATTTCTTTTTGGAAATTCTCCTTTTAAAAAAATCAAAACAAAATGAAACTAATATGTACAAATGTGATTTTTTCTTCTTGTTTCTCATAATTTTCTGAAAGATTGATTAAAAAATGAACTACACAATGTAACAAAATTATATTATTTTTAGAAAAACAATTATATAGCTTAACATAAATATAATAATTTACATATTTAATTATGGAAATATTATGTGGTTAAGCAAATTTATAGTATTGAATTACTCATCATAGCTATAGTTTGTTATTATTACCACTAGCGACTAACATTATACATTAATTACGTGGGCTGGCTTGAGTTTGTATAATTAGTCACGTTTGTATATGTATAATTCACCACATTTGTATAATTCGCGGTTAACAGTTCTTCGTTTGATCTGTTTTTGCATATGATTGTTTGTATTTGTATTGACGATAATTTCCTTTGGTTTTTTCAGTTTTGTCATCATATACATTCAATCTTTTTGTGTATAAGTTTTGTAAAATTTGTATAAACATGTAGTTTTTAGATTTTCTATAATATGATTTTATTGGAATTCTGACCGCCGAATTTGCTTTAGGAACATGTTTATTCTATATGTTCCTGTGCAGATTACAACAATTACGTTTTGTGAAGCAAATAAAATAATGATACAATATTTTATCACAAACCCCAACTCACAAGGGTAAAAATCACGACCTACATCTCAGTAGGATTTAACTCCACTTTATTAAACTTTGAACATCAACAATAGATTACAAGCCTATGTAACCTATAAACTCTAATTCCAAGCTAAGTAATTATAAACTCTAATTTCTAGCTACCCAAGACAAAAACCCCAGGTTTAAGTCTTCTACCGTCCGTCAAGTTTCTCAAACTTGTTAGACGAATCGTATACACACGATTGTAATTAAAACTCTTAATTACGATCTTACAATGTTTTCCTCACAAATTGGCAACACTCCCAAGTAACTCTCTCAAACCTCTTGATTGTGTTTTGATCTTCTCTCTATGTAAGTGCGCAATCTTCTCCAAGCGAATCTATCGCCCTATTTATAGATTTGGACTTGAATCCAAAACCTATTTCAACTAGAAATCATATCCTACTTTGTGTTGAACTCCTAGTTCAACTCAAACTTGTCTTCGCCGCATCTTCAATTCCTTGTTTAACTTGAAATCCTTCTTCACGAAGAATTCCTTGTTGGACTCGTTTTGAAAAAAAAAAAAACTTTCTACGTATAATTTCCTTAAATAAATTTCTCCTTCAACTATGTCGCCTCAAGCTATTTCCTTAAACAAGTAGGAATAGTTCCTTTATCACTGCCGCCATAAAGAAATCTTGTAGCATTAGGACTTCTCTTTGTACTTTGCATTAAAAGGAAACTTTTTACCTGATTTTCCTTATTAGCTTACAAAAATTATTTTCCTTTCGAACCCAATTTTCCTTAATTAGGTAGTTGCTGCCTCAAGAAAACTTATGCCTTAGTTTTCCTTAAATAAATAGGAAATATTTTTGGAATCCCATTTAGAGTTGGACTAACTGACACATGTTGTTACTACCTGTTCTACGCAACTTGTTCCACGCAACCTGTTTTAGGAAACTTTGTCATAGTTCAAAACGTCTTTTCAAAGATTTATATATATGTCTAATATACTAATTCAAGTGGATGTGAAAAAAGAGCAGTCTAGTAGGAACAAAAGGAAAATGGAATTGAGATTTTATGTTTTATTATTTTTAGTTTAATATCATTCACTTATATATCTCGATACATAAAATGTGTGTCATCGTCATCATGTATTGTCCTCTTGTATTGAAATAGTTAGAAAATTTGATTTCGTATGTATATAGTTGTTAAAAAATGAGTACAAGAAGAACATGAACAAAAAAGAGACGGAGGATTTCTGATTGTCAATTTTGTATATAGTAGAATACTTATATACATAGACATTTGTATTATTATATAACCACAAGTTGAACTGTTGATCTGTGAATACAATTATATTTAATACATAAGCACTCTGTCAAATTTAAAAAGTTAATTAGGGAATTCAAGTATAGTTGGGTACATCAATACTATATTATTAGCCTTTTCAAAATTTTATTTAGAAGAATACTTATACAGTTTGATACCCATAAATTGTATTTTTTTTGCTCGTTTGTCTGATGTATCCATATTTATACAGTTTGATACCCATAAATTGTTATTTTTTTTGTTTGTCTAATGTATCTATATTTTAGCTCAACAACAGTGTTGAAATGTATCCATATTTATATACATAGATACTTGTATTGTTATATAAGCACAAGTTAAAATGTTGATTTGCGAATACAGTTATATCTAGATACATAAGTACTATATCCAAGATAAAAGGTTGATTAGGAAATACAAGTATAGTTGTATCCAACATATTCATTTTTGTGTTTAACAACAATGTATTCATTGTATTCTATATTATTGTATTCATTTTTTATTTAACAACTAGTGTATCTGTTGCCATGTAGTTCACCTATTCAAAATCGAAATACTTAACTTTCATTCACAGATTCAAAAATTTGCTTACATACAATAACTTGAATTAGCAAAAAAAATTATTAATACTTTCCGACGTCAGAATAAGAAATATGAAGACAACAAGAAAATTGAGTATGATGTATCACAATTTTTGTTAACTGATAAAAAATGATTTGTTATGTCTTTAAATAAGTAATTTTTAGTTATAAGTTAATTATGGGAAGTTACTTATTGCATGGACATAATGTAAGGATAGTGGGTTATTTTAAAAGTTAATTCTTAATTTAGTTTGCGGTACTTAAAGACAGGGGCGAATCCACGTTGGGTCCAGGGTGTTCACCCGAACAGCCTTGACAAAAAATTACACGATATATATAAGGTAAATTTTTTGCATTTCTGTAGATGGTTATATTTTGAACCCCTTCAATAACAAATAAAAATAAATTGCTCAATGGTAAGACCCCTGATTATTAAGTTGCATGCCCCAGGTTCGAATTCCTGCAATAACATTTATTAATTTCTTTTATACTTTCGGTTTATTTTTGTTTAAAAAAACCAGTTCTGTTTTTCAAGCATTTTTTATTTTAAAAACGTGTCAAAAGTGTGGTTTTAAACCCAAAAAAATTCAAAGGGCCCATTTCGAAAGACTTATTTACACATTTATATATTTATTTTTCGAACCTCTTGAACGAAAATCCTGAATTCACCAGTGCTTAAAGATCTATTAATGTATAAATAAAAAAAACTATACAAAGATACAACAAAAAATGACATAAATTATAATCATTTATAGTAAATAATATACTTATAACTATTGATATTTATTAACCCTATAAATATAATTATTTTTATAAGTTGCTCAACTTTTTCAAAAAGAAATGCACATGACAATATGCAAATTCCATATCGAAATGGAGTAAAAATGAAGAATTTATATGACATAAGTTCACACGGTACATATATAGTTTATTTGGCCAAAGAGAACAATATGTATGTGCTTAGGCTATGACAATTAACTTTTATATTATTTCATATAATGATTTTAACAATTTATTATAGGCTATTTGATTTTTAATTCATGCAGCAAAAATTGTTGGACCACACTACAATGTAAAGGAATTTTATAATTAGCCAAAAATTCCGCTAACCAACACCCAAGTTGGAAACTTTAATCTATTATTTTATAATAATAGACGTGATTAGATGCTTAATTAAAACTTAGATTTAAAAGTATGAAATGGAAAAACTTTAAGCTAAACAAATCATTAAAAGAAAAGTTTGTATTTTAAAGAAGACAAACAAAATGAAAATGTGTATACAAGAATACTTTTTTCAATTTATATCCGCTCTTTCTTCTTTTGAACAAGTAAGAAATATTCTTATCGTTCACTTTTACTTGTCATATTTTAAAAATAAATTTTCACTTTTAATATATCAAGAAAAAAATTTTACTTTTTATCTGTTCTAAATTCAATATTAATTATTTCTAACGATCTTAAACTATTTTGAATAAAGAGGAACATTTGGGCCAGAAGAAAATATATTTGGCCCAATAGATATTGAACTTTTAGGCCCAAACTTTATCTATTGGGTTTGATAAGAGCAATGGACCTTATCATTTGCCAACTCTCCGTCCATATATTTCTCCGGCTAACTCCTCGGCGATTTCTATCTCCGACCAACTACTCGGCGACATCACCTCCGGCCAAATCGAGTTGTAAGTCCGTCATCCTCTCTTTTGCTTTCTTCTCTGTAATTCCATCCTCTGTATTTGGAAATAAAAACCCTAAACCCCTTTCAATTGCATTGTATGGTTTTCTGAGTTTTTCTTTAGCTTTATGATTTATTTTGCATTTCTCCTTTGTGTTTTATAGTGATATTAGCTCGTAAGTTGTGTGATTTTATTGATATGCCATTGTGAAGTTCCTGGAAAAGTTTAGTAGAATGAGGAAAAAGATATCAATGTGTCAAAGATGAAATTTTTAGGCAAAATGCATAGACAAATACTCAAACTTGGCGTAAATATGGCAACTAAGGACTCCAATTTATATCGGAATGCGAAAAATAATTTTTTAAGAGTGGTAGAGGGAGTAACTTTTTGTGTAATCTGTGAACTTGAAATGCAATGTGTTACTCTGTTTGAATTAGTTTAAAAATGAGTTTCCATTACTGTGTTTTTATCGATTTTAATTTATAGGTCTCAAGCATTTCAACTCGTAGAGATAGGCTGGCTTCGTATAACACACAATAGCTTACTCCTTTCTATAAACTAATCGAAGTGTTGATATTTATTCAACTTTCTTTCCAGGGAAGTGGTGAAGTTTAAGGAAAAGCATGGGTAGCTTATGTGTTCTACTTTGACTAGCTTTGTTCGAAGTCTTCACTTAAATCCTTAAAGTTCATATTTTTCTTGTCTCTATAAGTCTTTCTCGTTGTTTCCCGTGAAAAGATTGAGAAGGACTCATGATCTCCATCCAACTGCGCTTCCGTTCATTATCTACTCACTTACATCATCTTACTGGTCCTTTTTCTTCTTTCCACATATCTCTCTCCTCTCTATCTCAGGTAGTAACCAAAAAGTCTGCTCAAAATGCAAAC
The DNA here is from genome assembly GCA_027705065.1 of Solanum peruvianum. Lineage (NCBI taxonomy): Eukaryota > Viridiplantae > Streptophyta > Magnoliopsida > Solanales > Solanaceae > Solanum > Solanum peruvianum. The sequence continues at coordinate 4,274,838 of JAKWJD010001758.1, read as the reverse complement.
CAAGAAAATCCTGTTCTCCTCAACTACCTAATAAACACGTTGGGTTTTCCAAAACCTAAAGCCCTTACCATATCCGGTCGTTTATCATGGGTCACAAGTGTTGAAAAACCTAAATTGGCTGTACATTTCTTCAAGTCCGTTGGATTCACAGATGCACATATCCAGTCCGCTGTTTGTACCGTCCCCCAAATCCTTCTTGCTGATGTTGAAAAAATACTCAAGCCAAAGATCCAGCTATTACAAGAATTGGGTATCACTGGTTCTGATCTGGGTAGGCTTTTGTCCACAAAGACGATATTATTAACACGTAGCCTGGACAAAATACTAAAGCCTTCCATTGAAGTTCTCAATAATGTCCTTATAAAAGGTACTGATAATGGTGATTGGTTTCGGGTTTTGCTAAGGTGTGATTGGGTTATTTATGGATCTCCTCACTTGAGACTGCTTCCTAATATTTCGTATCTGCAAAGCGTTGGAATTGTTGGGTCTCAACTATCATCACTCTTGAAGAGGCAACCTCATCTTTTCGTTACACATGGATCGAAGCTTAAAAAACTCGTCTCTGAACTTATGGATATCGGTTTTTCTACTGATTCAAGAATGTTGGTGCATGGCCTTCATACATTAAGTTGTATGAGTCAAGAATCTATTTCGAGGAAATTACTGTTGATTCAGAGTTTTGGTTACTCCCAAAGTGAGTGCATGGTAATGTTTAAGAGGGCACCATGCTTATTCCGTGGTTCAGAGAAGAAAATAAGACTCGGACTAGAGTTCTTCTTGGAAACAGTGAAGTTAGAGAAGTCAATTTTAGTACAGCGTCCTACTCTGTTGATGTTTAGTATGAAGGAAAGAGTGATTCCGAGATATCAAGTTTTTCAGCTGGTAAAGTCAAAAAATCTTATGAAGAAAGACCCAAAATTTTATGATATGATGTGTTTGACAGAGCATAACTTCTTGGAGAAGTACGTATCGAGATTTACAGAAAATGCAGAGGAATTATTGATGGCTTACAAAGGCCATCGTCTAGATTTAGGAGAAGAGTAAGAGGAGTGTTCACTGGAAAATTTGCTTGAAATATTTTCTTTCCCTGGTTTTGATCTATAGGCTTCGAAAATGCGCGGTGACATAGGGGCATTCATATTTCTATTTGTATTGTTGCTTTGATGAAAATGATGCTTGTGTTATGGCATAAGAGGCCATGAAATAGAAAATAAAGCTATAGAATTAGCACATTGATCTTAATTTCTCCCTTCTGATGAGTAGTTTCATTTCCTTTTAAGTATGTGACAACTTTGAAGTCCTCATACGATAAAGTCATTTGGTTGTTGATTAGAATTATATAGGTATGATGATTAAATATCAAGAATAGTCATGTACGGTTTAGTTATGTTGGATTTTGGACTGGTAACTGAATATTGGTGCTGAATTAGCAACCAAACGACCATTCAAAGGCATGAGCTTTTTTCTTCTTTTTTTTTTTGATAAAGTGAAATACTTAATTGGAGTAAAATTTCATGTCATATCCACTGAAATAAAATAAACCCAAGGATATGAAGGATTAGTTTTTTGGCCTCTATTTACACGTAAACATCATATGCTTGTTTGTATAGCCACCGAAAGGATAAATGTCATAATATCAAATTACAATCTATCAGTGTTAATTACATTAATTTTTTAAAAAGTAATATAAATTGAATATTATTAATATATAGCTTGGATATATTATAACATAAATAGATTCATTAAAAACTAGCTCGGATACATTATAAAATAAATTGAATATATAATATGTAGCTCAGATATATTAAATACTGATTCGAATACATTAATATGTAGCTCGAAAACATTGAAAAAATAATAGATTTTAGAGATTTTTAAAATAGAAGGAAATATTAAAAATAAGGAAAACATAATTTATGTATTTCAGTAATTTTTCATAAATTAATCATATGAGAATTGGTTAATCGCCAAGCTTGAGGTGGGAATAGATGATAATTAACCACAATTACGTAGTGAATTACTATCTATAAACAGATCCTAATTTTTATACATTTATTGACTTGATATAAATAGCGAGCAAACATGAATGTAATTTATTTTTATCAATAAAATTTTAAACGCACAACAAGCATCATGTGGTCCCGTAGCTCAGTTGGTTAGAGCGTTGGTCTTATGAGCCGAAGGTCGCGGGTTCGAGCCCCGCCGGGACCAAAGATTTAAATAGTGTCATTATTTTTGAGTTTTTACTTGTAAAAAAATCAAGTTATTTTTAAAAATAGCTACATTCTTTTTAATTTTTAATTTCTTAAAGATCAATCATTCAAATCAAATTATTACATGTGTAGTAGTTGTCAATGCAAATTAATTATTAAGTAATAATATAAAGAAAATTATCTTTTATTCGCATCTGAAAATAAATCACACACACCTCGATTCAAGAATATTCAATTACATGACAACCTATAATTAGGAATAGCCATTACATGTTTAGCTCTACTAACAACAAGACCAAATTCCTCACCCATGTCCAAATCATTTGGTAACATACCATTTGGAAGTTCCCAATCAAAGCAATGAACCAATTGTGCCACGATCAAACGTATTATGATAAGTCCTAGTTGTAAACCAGGACAACTTCTTCTCCCGGATCCAAATGGGAGAAGCTCAAAATCTTGTCCACGAAGATCTATACTACTCCCCTCAAATCTCTCTGGAATAAATTCATCTGGATTATTAGGCCACACCTTTGGATCGCGCCCTATAGCATAGGTGTTCACTAATATTCTTGATTTTTTTGGAATAAAATAACCATCAATAGTGCAATCTTCAATAGATTGATGAGGGAGTAGTAATGGTGCCACAGGATGAAGCCTTAATGATTCTTTTATGACCATATTTAAGTATTCCAATTTTTCTAAATCCAACTCCTCCACCATTCTTTTCATTCCAATTTTTTCTTCAAATTCTTTTTGAAGTTTTTTCATTATGTTTGGTTGCCTTAACAGTTCTGAGAGTATCCAATCAATTGCTGTTGCTGAAGTATCCATTGAAGCTATTAGCATATCCTGTTAACAATAATAGTTTAAATATATCCTTTGTTATGTCAAAATATAATGAGAAGGCATATTTGAAAAAAAAAAATAATACAAAAGATAGATTTGAACCGAAAATACAATGGGAAATATATTTATACTATTTCTAATAGTATAAGGGTATATTGACATTTTATTGTTCATCGAACGTTTAGAAAAGACTCATTTATGTCATCCATTGAAGCTATTAGCATATCATGTTAACAATAATAGTTTAAATATACCTTTTGTTATGTCAAAATATAATGAAAAGGCATATTTGAAAAAAAAGATAACACAAAAGATAGATTTGAACCGAATATACAATGGGAAATATATTTGTACTATTTCTAATAGTACAAGGGTATATTGACACTTTATTATTTAGAAGGAAAAGACTCAAATATGTCATCGAACTTTTAGAAAAAACTCATTTATGTTATCCATAAAAATTTTGGCTATTTATGTCATTGATGTTAAAGAAAAGGCTCATCCATGCCTTTTTTTTAACTCCGGTTTTGCTAATTCATTTTTTACACACCAAACAAGGTTTAACATTTTTCTACTGGTATTTTTGGATCAAATGTATACTTTTTGCTTGTTTTTCTTTGAACACATGAAGAACATAAACAACTCTCAAATTTTCAACATCTTCAATTCTTCACAAAATCATCTCAAATTTCGACTACATCATTAATTTATTTTTTAAAAAGAAAAACAAACTAAAAGTCTAACATCATTTGCAGAGTTCAAAAAATTCATTCATATTTTAAAAATATATTCCAAAAACGAAAATCAATCCAAAATTTCAAAATTTTCTTTGATTCTTGTTTTTGTTGTTTTTTTATAGTAGATCTTTGTTGACTAGTGTTTTTTGAGTTTATGTTCATAACTTCAAATGATTTGAAGTTGTGGAGAACCTACCATTAAAGAATGTTGAAGTTTTGAAACTTTGAAGAAATTCAATTGGATCTTGTTGAGTAAGGTTGAATTTGAGCTAAAAAGAAATTGAGTTTTGGTATCTAGCTTGGAGCGAAACTATTCTTAAAATTTGAGGCAATTCGTGAAGAATTGAATAAGTTTGAAATTTGGGAATTGTTAATGTTTTTATGTGTTCTTGGTGTTCTTAGGGATGTAGAAGCAAAAAATGTACATTTGATCCAAAAACACCAATAGAAAAGTGTTAAACCTTATTTGGTGTGTAAAAAATAGTTTTGCAAAAATCGAAGGTAAAAAAATGACATGAATGAGTGTTTTCTTTAACAGCAATAACATAAATGAACCAAACTTTTAACAAATGACATAAATAAGTCTTTTTTAAAAGCTTAATGATATATTTGAGTCTTTTCCCTTATTTAAAATAGCATGAGAAAAAAAAAAAGGGGTGGGGTAGTTGAAATTATTGAGTGGACCAAAAAATTAAGAGGGGTTATGTCATAAGTCAAAAATATCTTTCACAAAGAAGTTTTATTGGTTATCAAAGTTGTCAACAATTAAATATCTAAGTCTGAAGAGGATAATATATATATATATAAATATTATTTTCGATAAATTTTTCGTCTAATAAAAAATATAATTCACACGGTATTAATAAATAACGAAAAAATGAAAGAGAAAATAGCCAAACTTAAAAGGATAAGAAACTACAACTAATAATAGTGTGGCTAATAGAACAAAGAAACAAAGAGAGACAATATTTAATAATCTAACTAATCTTTTATCTTAATTTATGACTTTATTAACGTATAATGTAACTTGTCAAATATATTGATCGTAGTATTTCTACGATCGAGATATTCCCCCTCCCCTTCTATCAATCAAAACAAAAAAAGAATAATATTTTAGCCCTTTGACACCCCTATTAGGTGTAAATTCATGCAACTTACGAATTCAACGAAAAATCATAACACATTTAAAGCCTTATTACAAATGTTTAAAAGGTAGGATCTTAACAAATAATGAAGAAGGCATGATGCATGACATGTTTTTTTTTCGTAGTTAGTTCAACTGTCTCTCGGAGACAGGGTCGAGAAGTACCATGCAAGCTAGAGGGCTATCCCGATAAGAAGATGAAGCCTGATTGGGCCAAAAATGAAAGCAATAGAAGGAAGGGGTAGAGCATGACGATGTATATAACTTAAAATGCGTAGACTATAGACAAAAACGTACCAATAAAATAGCTTTAACATGACCACGATCAAATTGAAACTCGGTTTCTCCAGATTTCATGATGTTCAACATAGTATCAACAAAATCTTTGTTGTTTTGATGTTGTCCTTTTTTATCACTCTCTTCATGTTCATCAATAATTTTCTCTAAAAAATTATCAAACACCTTGCTAACTGCCTTCATTCTTCTTGTTAATCCTTGAAGATCCAATTTACCAAGAAAGGGGAAGAAATCTCCAAGATTAGGAGCTGCTGCTAATTGTAACCCTTCATTAACAACACTCTTAAATCCCTTGCAACCAAATTCCTCATCTTTATATTTTTTCCCAAAAATCATCCTACAACTTATATCGACCGATAAACGTGTTACAATCTCACTCAAATCAACCACAATTTTTTCATGAGATTTTTTCTTGAGAGTTTCAATCAATAGATTCAACTCTTCCCTTCTCATGGATTGATATGAATTGATTTTTAGAGTGCTAAGTAGCTCTAATGTGCATAATTTTCGCATATTTCGCCAATAAGGACCATATGTACCAAAAGCCAAGCTCTTTTGGTCATATGAAATGTATTTTGCAGCTTCATGAGGTGGTCTACTTGCAAAATTTTGATCATATGTCTTGAGAAATTGCTCAGCTACATGAGGAGAAGAAGCAATTATGTTGTCAACAAACCCTAATTTTAAGTACATGATTGGACCATATTTTTTGGCTAAATTGTTCAAATCTTGATGAGGGTTTTTGCCTAACAAATGATGAAAATGTCCCAAAATTGGGATCTCTTTGGGACTTGGTGGAAGTTTTTTTCTTTTGTTGTTTCTCCATAGCTCATGAAGGAGATAGAGAAGAGCTAAACCTATTGAAAATGTGGTCCAAAATAAAGCCATGGTATAAGAGTTAGGCTCCTCAAGGGGATAAGAGGAATTGAATTATATATATAATTTGTTGAAAGGTCATAAGAGCTTAGGGGTGGCTTGGTTGAGAGACAAGTCCATGTAGAAATAATAATATAATAATGATAAAATTGCTAATATTTTCTTTTCAAAAAGCAAGGTTAGGATCCTTTTATTGTGTTTTGACTATTATTGCACTATTTTTAATTTGTTGTTGTTGTTGCTCCCTTGTGATAAACTTTTCATTGTTTCCTTATGACTTGCTATATTTTTCTTTTTATATGAACTTGATGTATTTGAGTTCAGAATCTTTCAAAAATAATTTTTCTATCTTGATAATATCAAGGTCTGTGTATATTTTCTGAATTATATTTTAAGAGATTTTACTGAATATGTTATTGAAAAGCATGGTTAGGAGTTATATCAGGGCTGGACCTAGAGTTCTACCAATGAATTTGAAAAAATTGTATAGTTTCTGTAAAAGTTTTGTATTATAAAAAGGAAAATTTACCTAAATATATAATTTATGCTATCATATTTTCTAAAATTTTCTATCATTTGAATTTTTTTAATAAAAATTCCTATTTTTCCTCACTTTCTCTCCTATTCTCAAATTCATCACTCTTACGCGAAGTATCGGGACATGTGTGTCTTGTATCAATAAAGATAATGTATCAGGACGCGATGTATCAGGATGTTGCGCAATGTATTGGGACAAGTGTGTAACACCTCAATATTTAAAAGAGCTAAAAATAGAAAGAAGTAAATTGAAAGTATTAAAAATTTGAAATTTTGGCAAGTTATGCAAAAGATAAGTTTTGGATCAACTTCAAACGACCATAACTTTTAGTACAAGTTGAGTTAGGTGGTTTCTAAGATATCAAGTGAAAGGTCTTGGAATCCTCCAACGACGCCAAGTTAGCTTAAAGCTCGTATGAGGGAGATATGCTCATTTGAAGTCGGGTTGTCCAAATAAGGAAAGTTATCCGAATTTAAAAGAGCTATTTTGGTATTTTCCTTTCCCAATCAGATATAAACGAAATTTGATAATACTTAGGGGTCTAAACCGCTTGGTTCAGTTTTGCAAATCTTACATTACACTAGGGTTTTGAGAGAAGTTCAAGAAGAGGAGAAAAGAGAAAAGTCAAGGCGTTCTTGAAGATTTCTTGCGAATTCGAAGGGTTCTTCGCTAAGATTCGATCTTGAGAGGTATGGGAATTCTCATAGTATTAGGTTCGTTCACCTACACGTCAATCATGTTATATTCCACAAATTTTTATTCTTGAAGTTGAATTTGAGTTCTTGATTGTTTTGTTATTATCTATTGAGATCCTTAAAAAATTGTTTACGTCTTAACTTTATTGACAAAAAATGTTGAGTTGCTTTCCTCAAAAGAATACCTATCGTTGGAAATTTCTTGGCAATTGAAATATTATTTTCTTTTTCAATTATCTACATTTATAGAAATTCATATATGTGTTGTGTAAAGGAAAGAAAATAAATTATCTCAACTTTATTGACTTTTTAATGCATTATAATGCAATTTTATAGTATTCTTTTAAACATACTAACATTTTCTTTTTTGTTAGTTTTGAACCGATTACTAAAAAATAAATATTGAATTGTTAGTATTTGCCCCAACATTTTTCTTAATGACTATGAAATATAATATCAACATGCTAGTTTTTGCTATACGAATAACTCTAGCTAACTCAAAGGGAAGAAAATTACTAAAAAATAAATATTGAATTGTTAAGTATTTGCCCCAACATTTTCCTCAAAATGACTATGAAATATAATATCAACATGCTAGTTTTTGTTATACGAATAACTTTAGCTAACTCAAAGGGAAGAGAATTGTCCAAGCCTTATAAAGAGAATACCCATCTCATTAACCACCGATGTGAGACTTTTTGTCATTCTTTAACACCCCACCTCACGTCCTGGACAATTTTGATTTGGGGGTCCCAACATTGGGTGAGACGGGCCCTGCTCTAAAACCATGTGAAATTAGGTGTTAGGCCTAACTCACACCCCAAAAGCTAGCTCAAAGGAAGGAGGATTGTCCAAGCCTTGTAAAGAGGACACCCATCTCATTAATCACTGATGTAGGACATTTTGTCATTCTTTAACACTAATCCACAACCAAACAACATTCACAACATTATAATAATTTTTAATTCTTAACCCAACTTATTTAAGGAATATCTTAAATGTAATTATAATTACCTTTATTAATTAAATTTTAAATTTTCAAAGAAGTTCTATGTCCCAAACAAAATTCTAAAATCCAAATACTCATTTTGAATTCCTACTAAGAAGGATATTTATTCTCCAAACGTAGAATATAATAAGTATCTTCATAAATCATCTTTTTCTCATAATTAAAGATGACAAATAAAGCCAGACAATTTGTTTACCATTTTAGTCATCTTTTTTTCTCATAATTAAAGATGATAAATAAAGACAACTTTTTTTTTACCATTTTAATCAATAGTAGGTGAAGGCCCTATATTGTGTACATCTCATTAGAGCCTACTGTATTAAAGAGGCTAGAAGTGGGCGATTAATAACTAACGTGTCTGTTTCTAGTCGAGGATATTTTTAATACTTTGTATGATAAATTTTATGATTTAACAAAGATCGTTTAACCATTTTTTGTTTCAACAGAAATTAAATTCATCATGTGATGTTGTCCAGCCAAGCCACAATTACTGACTTTGTGTGGGCCATCATATCTTTCTTTTTTTTCTTTTCCTATTTTTAGCTAATTTTAAATTATTATTAATTTAAATTAAATATTATAATTATATTTTATTTAAATCGTATCTTATAGTAAATTATAATTATTTTTTCTTTTTTTTATGGTGAATCTCGCTCGTCACTCTTGTTCTCGTTAGATAATTTTGCTCGCCTCTCTTGCTTTTATATAAACAAAATCAAATGTTTTGTGTTTATTAAAGCGATAGAAAATTGAATATATACATATATTTTCGTTCCTCTCTCTCCTCTCTCCCAGATCTCGCCCGCCATTCTCACTCGTCTCTCTCACTTTATACAAACACGAATGTATACGTTGTGTTTGTATTTGTATAAAGCGAAAGAAAATTGCATATACAAATACAAAAACATATATTTTTCGTCCTCTACACTTGTGATTATACAAATACGATATTTCTCTACCTAGTTTTCTTTTGTCTCTCTCTTTCTCGCTTTATACAAACACATATTATAGGATTGATTCTTTTGTATATGTATACCAGAACAGATACAATTGTTTCCTTTGTGTGTGTATATATATATATATATATAGCGAAATAGACATGCAAACATAAAGTTTGTTATGAAGCGTTATTATGCAAACTATAATATATAAATATGATTTTTGTGTTTGCTATAGGTCAAAGTTGTTGTTTTTTTTTTTTTTTAGTTTTTGTAATTTTATATTTTTAATTATTTATTTTATTTTTCTAATTAGTTATATATTTGAATTTCATTAAAAAAAATCTATAAATTATAATAAATATATTAATAATTTGAAATATTAAAAAATGACATCTGAGATTTCATTTATCCTACCTAAATTAAGAAAAAAGGATTAGCATATGTCACCTAAATATTTTCTTAAACATATTATAAATCATAATAATTAATAGTTGATTCACATAATTCCGCCTGTAATACATAAGGAACAGATATATTTTCTAAAAATTATATAAAAATATTATAAATCATAATGATTAACTTAAAATATTAAAAAAAATATAAACGAATTGATTGACTCTCGAAAATTCATATGTTTAACATAATTTGAGACAAAAAAAGTTATGTATATTATGTACAAGTAACTAGAAGGTGTATAAGTTATAATAATTAAAACTTAAATATATAAAATATCTATAAAACTAATGATTGACTCAAAATTATATCTATGATATATAAATTAAAACAGAAATAATATATATTGGACCCGCAAAAAAAATCTTATGTGAGATATCCCTTTGTGAACTTTGAACCACATGTCGTATAAGGATTAGATTTTGCCGACACGTTATTATACTTGTTATATATGAATAGCTCCTTTCCTAATCAATAAGTAAACGATGTTCGTAATCGTATTTTTTACGCTAATTTTCATATATAGCAAATAAAAATTTTATATTTATATGTTATAACAAAGTTTGTATAATTGCGCTCCATAGCAAACATAGAAACTGTATAATTTCTTATACATATACATTTAAAGCAAATTGTATAAAACGAAGTATATAAAACAAGAAAGAGAAAGACACTTGAGCAGAGAAACAAAAATATATGTATTTATACAATTTTCTCTACTACAATTAGAAACATTTTTTATACACTTGTGTTTGTATAAAAAGTGAGGAAGCTAGTGAGAGATTGAAGGAGAGTGACGAGCGAGATATTTAGGAGAGAGGCGCCTGACAATTTTTTGCAAATGTTTGCTATGGAGCACAATTAAATCAAACTCTAGCTACTCCATCTATTTTAGGTTATTAGTTTGCTATTATATACAATTTTCCCTATTTTTAAATCCTTAAACTGTCTTTATTAACTAAATTTTAAATTGTCAAATGAAGTTCTATGTCCCAAACAAAATTCTAAAATCCAAAAGACTCATTTTGAATTCCTACTTTAGATATTTTTTTCTGTTTTTGTTAACTTTAAATCAGACTATTATTATCCATATCTTTTTATTTTTGCCCCGCCGCCCTATTGCTATCTCTATTATAAGTTTCATTTATATGGTTGATATATTACAACACACACAATAGGCCAACTTGTATATAAATATTTGCAAGTTAGGAAGCAAAAAAAACACACAAAAATAATAAATTTCTACATCTCATGGCTTTAATATTTTTACAAGTTCTTGCACTACTTGCAATACTATACATTCTTCAAGAATTACACAACAAATTCATAAAAAAGAAGAAAAAACTCCCTCCTGGTCCAAAAGGGCTTCCAATTATAGGAAATCTCCATATGATTGGCAAAAATATCCACCAAGATCTTCATAAAATAGCCAAAAAATATGGTCCAATAATGAGCATGAAATTTGGTGTTATTCCTATAATTGTTGCTTCATCTCCTCATGCTGCTGAACAATTCTTGAAAAAACATGATCTTATTTTTGCTAGTAGACCAAATAATAGAGCTACGCGAATCGTCGCGTATAATGAGAGAAATTTAACGTTTGCAAAATATGGACCTTATTGGAGAAATATACGAAAATTATGCATGTTAGAATTGCTTAGTCCAATCAAGATAAAATCATTTCAAGAAATGAGAAAACAACAAGTTACAAATTTTGTGACTTTTATCAATCAGGCAGCTTCTAGTCATGATGAAGTTGATATTAGTGCTAATCTTTCTTTATTAAGTGCTAATATGTCATGTTTAATGATATTTTGGAAAAAAATATATGGATGATGAATTTAATGAAAGGGGTTTTAAAGATGTTATTCAAGAGGCTTTGATTATAGCAGCAACACCAAATATTGGTGATTTTTTTCCTTTTCTAGATAAGTTTGATTTTCAAGGATTAATTCCTCGTACGAAGAAATTGGCAAAGGTATTTGATGAATTTTTAGAGAGAGTTATTGATGAACATGTTCAAAATTCCAAAGAGGAGAAACAAACCAAGGATATTGTTGATACTATGATGAATATCATGCAATCTGGTGAAGCTGAATTCGAATTCGATCGTCGTCATATCAAGGCTATTTTATTGGTAATTTTAATATAATGGGATCTATTTAACTTATAGTTTATAGTCATTTTATTTAGGAAAAATGTCCAAGTACCCCCTCAACCTATGTCTGAAATCTCAGAGACACACTTATACTATATTAAGGTCCTATTACCCTCTGAACTTATTTGATAAGTAATTTTCTACCCTTTTCGGCTTACGTGGCACTAGTTTGAAAAAAAAAAGTCAACCAATGTTGGGCCCACAAGATAGTGTCACGTAGGCTGAAAAGGGGTAGAAAATTATTAATAAAATAAATTCAGGGGGTAATAGGACCTTAGTATAGTATAAGTGTGTCTCTGAGATTTCGGGCATAGGTTGAAGGGGTACTTGTGCACTATCCCTTTTATTTATCATAACTTATGAATAGGGTTAGAACTCGTTAATAAAATTTCTGACTCGATCGTCTCCATGCAGGACTTGTTAATAGCTTCTATAGACACCTCAGCAACATCAATTGATTGGATTTTCTCTGAACTTGTAAGGCACCCAAAAGTAATGAAGAAATTACAAAAGGAGTTGGAACTAGTAGTTGGAATGAGTAGAATTGTGGAAGAATCAGACTTGGAAAAATTGAAATACTTAGACATGATCATCAAAGAAGGCTTTAGGCTTCACCCTATTGCACCACTACTCATCCCTCATGAATCAATGGAAGATTGCAAGATTGATGGCTTCAATATACCTAGAGGTTCAAGAATTCTAGTAAATACTTGGGCAATCGGAAGAGATCCAGAAGTTTGGCCCGAACCTGAGAAGTTCATGCCAGAAAGGTTTGTTGGAAGTGATATTGATCTTCGTGGACGTGATTTTCAACTTTTACCATTTAGCTCTGGAAGAAGAAGTTGTCCTGGATTACAGTTAGGGCTCATAGTGGTTCGCTTGGTCATAGCACAATTGGTTCATTGTTTTGATTGGAAGCTACCAAATGATACGATGCCAAATGATCTAGACATGACTGAAAATTTTGGTTTAGTTGTATCTAGAGCTCAACATTTAGTGGCTATTCCTACTTATCGATTGCATGTATAGTTTATATGAGTCTTAACTATTTAAAAGCTTTTATGGTGCTAGTGAGAGTTGAATACGCAAGCATTGACTCATTCAAGGTGTGTGGAACACATTTATGGGGTCTGAAACTGCTAGACTACAACAACCTATTATATTAAGGACGTCCAAAATATGTTATTTAATCACTATATGTATTATTTTACTTGTATGAATGATATCTTTTTCCGAGGACACCCTCACATGCACATGGCTACGCCTCTGCCTTCAACCATAAAATTTGAATGATAAACTACAAGAAAAATAGGGTACGAGGTAGAGCTATTATGAAAAGGTAAGATATAAGATAATATATGATTATTAAATAATAAATAAAAGAAAAAATGAAAAATAAGTTAGAATGATCATTTGGATTATATTTTAGCTAAATTTAATGAGTTATCTAGATTAACTTGTTAAGTAAGTCGTGTCCAATATCGAAAACATGAAATGAAATGCATATAGCAAAAACATAGTGATATAATCATCATATATTATTATAAGTGGGAAGAGTTTAACCCTAAAGTTGATTTACCGTTTTAACCCTACGGTTTTAATAAGTATTAATTTATTATAAATTAAATTTGCTCATAGTTTGAGACCTAATGTAATTTTCCAAAAAAACGCCTCATTGATCACTGTAACAGTTACATTGTAATTAGTCTGTTACTCTTTTCTGTGCATCAGCCAAGTAAATTTTTTTCCTCCTCTTTATTTACGAAGAGTTGCTCTGTTTCTCCTGTTTACTATCGTTTCATTGTCTTTATCAGAGTCGCTAAATACTCTAAACCTGCAGTCTTTATTGTAGAAAAATCGTCTGAATGCACTTTTTATTGAATATATTTCGTATATTAGTTTAAATAGGATATGTAATTGTTGAATATGTGTAAGACAGTATTATTGTTTATAGCAAACATGGATTATAGAGAGATTAGTTTCAAGAGTACGATTAAATTGTGTAACTTTGCTTTACATATTCCATTTTCTACGATTGATGGGCAATTTCACGTCCTATTACTCTGCTTGAATCAGTAACGACAACAAGTGTCATTTAGAATTTCATCTTTAAGTATCTTCTGTTGCTCAGAAACGTCACTGATATTTCAGTTTGTTGGTGAGAAAAGGGAATTGAAAATAGATGATCTATTATCCATCGATTGAATATAAGTTTTGTGTTGAAATAGTTGAGATTGGAAGTGGTCTAATAAAATACCCTTCACTGCAATTTTGATCTATGATTAGTTGGATAGTTACCCCAGATTCCACTACACTGAATATGTTATTGTTCATTAGTTCAAATTCTGGATCTGTCTCTCTAAGTGAGCAACACTCTTCCGAACCAAAACCTGTAAAAGTAAATATTTAGATGCAAATCTTCGAAAAAACATTCTCACGAGAAATCACAACATGATATTAGTCATGCCATTGCTCGACACATATCAATTTCTCATCTCCAACGCGTTCAAAAGTTGCTCGAAAACATAAGCCACAATAGACTCTTGGAGACCCTTTGTACAACTAGTATAATGTCCTATGTTCATATTGAGAGCTTTATTGACATAAACAAGAGCTAAATTTTAGCTTACATAGTATAGTTTCTCAAGGCAAAACTCGTCGAATGGTGTATTGAGGGATCTTCTATAGCTTCATTAGGCCGGCTCATGAAGACGAGTAGCCCAGTGTGAGCTTAGAACACGAAGCCGTTCAAAGTACTCCCCCAAGGCAAGTAAGCCCTGAGCTGCTTGGAGCGTATTCAGGATGCGGGACATCTGTTGAAGTGTTTCTTGGCGGAGATGATCTGCCTGTTTCCAGAAACGGAACAGAGACAAGTCAGGACAACGACTCGAATATCCACATCACAGACTTACCACACATAAACGACTTAGCCACAACTCTCCGCTCATGAAAATCTTACCTTGCTTACACCAAATGAACGAATTTAAGCATACCAGAAATAATGCTATCTTATCATTCCCTCGGGAATCTTAGTAGCTTTGTTGGTTAGTTACCTGAACTCTCTACGTTGTAATTACCTCCCCCATTTTCCCTTTCCATAAAAAACAAAAAATCTAATCATTCCCTCATTTCAGCACAAATTGTCTCTCAGAGTTTACTCGCAATCTTTTACGGGTGAATACGACATGAAGTTTATAGATATCACTTTGAAAGATAGAACATCTATTGAAAGGAAAGAAAATCCAATATGCGAATACTACCTGGTTTACGAACCTAACAAGAGCTTCCAACTTCTCGATGGCAGGCCCCATCTGCGGAAGAGAGTAATTCCCTTCACCTAATTGACCAGCTGCAACAGCCTCAGCGAGAATCTGATGAAGTTTTACCATTCCTTGTGATAAGGCATCTTCTGCTTGCTGACACGATTGCCTGAGGTTACAAACCTCCCGGAGTTGTTGTTCTGTCAAGAGCTCAAGATGTGGTGTGAGTACCTGTAAAAAAAAACTTGTATAAGAAACGTTGATACTCGAAAACATTGAAGAACAAGACGATTAATCAGTCACGAGTTTAAGGAAAGAAAGATCATATGTTTGGCGTCAATGATACAAACGTTTTCTCGACATATCCTAGCAATGGATACTAAGTATCAACATAAATATTAGATGTACTCAGATTAATATTGGAATAATTAACCTAAATAGTTGTCCATACAACCGCTTAAGCCGGCAAATGTATAATTAGTGTATAAATCATATATGCTGGTTTGGAAAAGTAAAAAATGAATCCGACCTGAAGAGTTTATTACCTTTAGAAGCTCGGATGGCCGAAACCCCCCAATCCACATAAAAAAGCGTTCTGCTGATGTCTTCCACATGCCAGACATGATATATAGGACATCAGCTTTAGCAGCCGTAGCCTTGACGCGAAAGAGCTCAAAGTAGTGGTTCAGGCAACCATCAACGATAATGCGTAATTCCGCTTCACTAATTTGAGAATGATGCAGAGCATTCCTTAAATCATTTGTTTGTCTATTTTGCTCTTCGACCCACTGACCATACTCCGTATCAAATACAGCAGTTTCTGTGGATTCGAGAAGTTAGAGAAAGTTCAAAGAGAGTAAATTGTTCTAGCATTGGTCTTATCTAACACACATTTTACTAATGATTATCAGTGTGATCAGAACTGGTATGTTACTCGGATTCTTCAAAAATGTCACCATGTGTGTGTCGGATCCTCCAAAGAGGGCATATTTGGAGGAGCTGACACAGGTGCGATAGCATTTCAGGAGAGTCCAAGTAACATGAAGTATTTGATAAGTAGAACAAATAGGATGAATAATAAAGGTAGCTCGATGCACTAAGCTCCGAATATACGAGAAGTCCGAGGAAGGTCCGGACCTCAAGGGTCTATAGTACCACAGTCTTGCCTTGCTTTTCTGCAAGAGGTTGTTTCCATCGCTCAACCCCGTGAGTTTTCGGTCACATGGTAGCAACTTTACCAGTTACACATGATAAATGAAATACATGTAAAATAATCCGGTAAGAACCAAATTCATTTCTATAGGTTCTCTAGTCCGTAAGTCTTATTTACAGATAAAGCCGAACAATGATATCATTTTTATGTTTAATCTGACTAAAGTGCATCTGCATAATTCAATCTCTCCGACAGATTCAAGCTGAAATTTGATCAAGTACATGAAAAGTTGACAACACTGTGTGAACCAACAAACCTGAGCTAGCAGTTCCAGAGTAACTTAGCTGGCTAGCATCTAAACCAGCACCTACATACAGACCCTGTAGCAAAACGTTTGTCAATGTGTTAGATTTCGTTCTCATCCTAAAATGTAAAACGTTGTGGCATTAATCACCGAAAAAGGATCAAAATCTCAGCTTCATAAATTTTAAAAAAAAAAAACAGAAATTGTCCCTTTACCTGTTTTCTGGCCCGATCTAGTTCTTGTTCCAATTGAATCAGCTTCAGTTTACTATTTTCTAACTGCTGAACATAGGCCTAAGTAACAAAACATTAACTCGGAAAATTAGTGACTTCATCAGAACACCAAATCGTGTGGTTCGAATATAATGTTGCATACTAAAATTAGAAAAACTCAAGGAATACCTTCTTCCTCAAACGGCTTTTACGAGCAGCCTCACGGTTTTGAGCAAGACGTCTAAGTACCTGCATATCAGGCTTGGACATAAATTTTACTGCAACAGAAATTTTATACTTTTGACTTCTCATTTCCGACAGAAGAATAATCGAAAAAGAAACAAGAACCTTGAGAAAATAGACAGAAGATATAAACAAAAGCTCTTGCTTGGAAACAAGAAGCCGAAAAAAAAATGTGCGTTGGAGATACTTGTCAACATGTCAATGAAATTAAAGAACAGTTAGGATTAACTAATTGATCTAGTTGAACCGTCACCCCAGCATTTCCAGTCCCGATACATTTTCATTATGTTATCCTCAATGCACACTATATATATGCCCCCGTCCAATCAAAGACATCCATACCATAGAGAATCAGGCTCGGGAAACCAAGACTAGGGACCACTCTCCCTGCTTGCTTCCTGCCTCATTGCTCAATTTTCTCCACAAACAATTCACATAGGAAGTACTCCGTAAATGTGGGCATCTAAATCCTGAATGTCGAAACCTCAAAAATCACAGCTTAAAACCTATATAACCATGCGAGGAACCGTTAATTATTTGAAAAACCAGAGACTATAGCTCCAAGAAAGTTTAAAATGTATAGGTGGCCTAATTCTGTTTTTTGCTAAACAGGAACTAAACAGTCGAAACTATGAATCAATCAACTCTAAATACCTCATGCCAAAAAGACTTTTAGATTCATGAGAACGGCGTAACAAACAAAACGCTCATTTAAGATACGAGATTATAAGAACAGAACACATGTTTACCTTCTCGATGGGTTTACTTGTTTCCGCTTCATATCTATTAGAAGTCCCTACTGTTCCATGCGAAGTATCTTCTGTCTAGACACGTTAACTATATCGATCAGTACAATCTGCTGCGTAACTAAAACAGAGAAAAATCTTCTTTTTTTCTTTATGGATAAAGCTAAAACACGAGTGATCGAAAGAGATTGAGAAGAGAAAAGGAAAAAAGAAACGAACCTCAATGTCTAATCTTTTGTCCATCATCGGTATCTGCTCCTCTAGGCATTTCTCAACTTCTAGAATCATGGTTGTCGATGTACTCGGACAACTAGCATTGAAATCATCCCACATGCCAATCTGATGGATCGGCTCACATATGCCCATCCTTCTCGAGGCAACAAACTGAGTGTATGTTGAAGAATTCATTTGTACAGACTGACATTTAAAAGACACAAGTCAGCTATCATTGACATGAAAATCAACAAGCACAGAAGCTAATCACATCGATGAATATAAAGCATGAGAAAAGATATATGAACTTCATCTAAGCTTTCCATATGCACAATTTGGCACTGATGTAGACAAGTATCTAATACTTTCCGCAAATTGACAATAGCAACTTTGTAATAAGACTTGTGAGAAAGACATATCTCGTAACATATAGTCATTAAGCACTAGATTTAGAGGTAATGGATCGATAACCAAAACACCATATTATCGAAATCCATGTTATTTACTCTCGACTATAGCTAATATGAAGAATTCGCCTTATAATCTATCACACGCCACTTCTTAGAACTTTCCCCTTAATGTCATATTTCAACAGGATTTGATCATCATAGTACACACAGGAAATAGACTGTCCATAGTACCAAGAAAATCGACTGATCCTTAACGAAAGCTTACGTAATAATCTTAATCTACGACACATTGCTGCAACAGGACTATAAATAAGCAAGTTCTTGTACAAGTAAGAAGTGCAGGCATCAAATTCTAGTAGCTTTTCGATATTTTAATCAAGATTTTAAGCCACTTCATACAACTTTTATAGCCTTTTTCACCTCTCTGTATTACTAGCATATACCAACAACAGTCTAAAATTACATACCGATAAATGGGGCAAAAATTAATGTAGAAATCAAGGTTTGGAAACACCAATAAGCAAATCAAGAAGCTAAAAACTATTAAAAGATTTAATCTTTTTCATCCTAAAAGGCTCAAAACATTATATCTATATACACCAATCATCAATTTACTACAACAACAACATATCCAGTATAATCGTACTAAGTCGTCAGCTATGAGGAGGATAGAGTGTACGCAGACTTTACTCCTCGGTTTCCAAAACAACCTATGCTCAAATCAATCATTAATTTACTATTTTTTGCTCAAAACTCTTGCAATCAGCACATGAATGAAATTCAAAAAAAATCAACTTTTTCAAAGAAAAAGAATAAAACTTCAAGAAACAATCAAATTAACTTAACTTTAAGCCCTTTTGACTTTAATTAAATGCTAAATAAGTTCTTTTTTTTTTTCTTTTTTCCAAAAATAAACCAAACAAAAACAGTAGAAAAGAGAGAAAGATGAAACCTTTTAAAGGCCAAACAGCAAAATCTCAGCTCAACTGAAAAAACCCAAATGGATTCAATTTTGTGAGAAGAAGATAAAAGAAAATCTTATCAAGATTCAATTTTGAATCAAATTAATGGTAGAAAAATCCTAATATTTACACTTCTTGATATAACCAAACAAAAAAAAATAATCATAGTGTGCAACCATCCCAACTTGTTATAATATTGCACATATACATACATTATATATATATATATATATAATTCTATATGGGGGTGGGGGTAGGGGGTTAATGGGTATCAATAGATACAGATATAATATAGAAATATGTTAGTGGTATTAGCTTATGTATTATTGGGTGCCTACACTCTATCAAGATTAGAATTTTAGGATGATAACTTGTCATATTCCCACTACTATAAACTATAATATTAGTTATTTTTGTTTAAAACACGTTATTTTTCGTCTATCATGATATATACAATGAAATGAATAATCTTAGGACTGTGTAATACCTTTAGTTAAACACATAATAAAATAAGATTCTATATTTTATTTTTGAATTCATTATAACGTCTATCTCATATGAAAAGATTTCTAAAAATAATAGATCCACCATCACAATTCATAATCAAATGTCTCGTATTTAAGCTTTAGGGGGAATTTTTTTTGATAAAGTATACTCTTGTATCGTAATAAAATTTATGTCATTTGAATCTGAATTATCAAAAGACTTTAAAATGAATATTACATATGAAACAAGAAATAAAAATAAAAAATCAAATATATCTATGAATTATTAGAAATAGAGTAATTATGTACCCATTTGCTTTTTGACAATTGGCCTTATCACTAGCCATGTAGAACAATTATCTCATTTGTTTTTGTTTTATTTTTATTTTGCATAAAAAGCAATTATCATACGCTCTTATTTTTAGTATATATATATATATATATATATATACACACACGCGTTTGTTAATTCGTAATACTAGAAATTTTATCTAGTCGTAGAAATTTATCAAAAAAACAAAGCATTCATTATTAGTCAAGTGAAAGCGTATACATCATTTTTATATTATATAAATTATCATTATCTTTATTTATTTATTACTACAATTTTAAGTAATCTGAATGTATAAATATTTTTATATCGAACTTTATTTATTTTTATTTTTATTTTTATTTTCTTTTTCTTGGCTATTCACCCCCCACCCCATGGGAAATATGCTGTCCAAGTCACTCTCACTCAATTTTGTCATTGTTCATTGGGTCCTTAATATGGGAACACAAATAGCCGCATGTTTCTAGTTGGCCTTTTGGAATTCAGACAATTATTCGAGGACAATATTCAAAAAAAATACTTCTAAAATTATATTATCGTCAAAATATAGAGAGACTGATACGAGTTTAATATACACATGATAATTATATTTGTGATAGTGAATATTTACGAGCAAAAGGATGAAAAGTGCACATTCAAGGATAAATTAGTCTAGTAAGAACTAAAATTAGAACTTAGTACCAACTAATGGACCAAATATATTATTTACCATTATATATATATGTCTATTTTGTTTTTATTTATTATATTAATAAATTATTATGATTTGAGAGCGTGGATTACACGAAGATAATAGGCGCGTGAACATGGGAGGAAATATTTAAATGTTAGTTGTCAATTCGCGGGAAGATAAGTGACGGAAGCAAACTTTTTGTCGTTAATTACACCTACTCATACGTAGAAAAATAATTTTTAAAAATAAAACAATAAATTTGGATAATTAAATAAATAAATAAATAAAATTTGAGGATTGAAATTAATATATGTTATTCCAACGAAGGACTCTAAAATTGAGTAATTAAATATCGAGAGGTCATTTGATTTGTGAATACATTATACTTTGATTATATTATAAGATACTATAATATGAAATACGTGTATGATTTTATGTGGCTTAATTGGTTGAATTATATAGGCTTCTAGATTACGAAGATATTATTCTTGTCTTTCAAGTGAATCTTTTTTATTTGTAAAAGTGTAAAGAATTAAGTTAATTTGTATAAAAGTAAGGAATAAAATTGTACTAGATAAGCATGGATAATTTTTAATTGTTTTTTTAACCTTGATTTCGTTTTTTAAAAAGATAAAAATCATATAAGCTCTGAAGAAGTCAAAATATATCATTTTTATTGTTTTACCACGATATTGTTACATATGGAGTATGCATAAAAATAATATCATAATTGCGGTATAAATAATTATGAAATTTTTTATACTGAATTTAAAATATTTATAAATTGTGGGATAAAATAATTATATGTTTTATCCTAAAATTCTTATCCCTTATAATTAGTAACCAAATGAAGAATAATAATTGCACCAATCATTATATAATAAAAAAAGAATTCTTCTTAGTGGGGTTATGACTTTGGAGAAGGAAAACTTGTTTACGCGACGGAATATTAAGAAAATTAATTAATGAAAAAGTTAGAAATTAATTAATGAAAAAGCTATTATATATGACTTACTTTAGGACATTGAAGTCTTCGTTTGATAATTATGGTATAGTAAAATTAAATACATGAAATAATTAAGAAATTTCAGATGTAATATTGAAATTTTAGGATTGTTTAATGGGCGACTCTAACATTATGTTTGGATCATTGTTATTAATTGTATTTGTACTGTATTGTTACTATATCTATTTTATGGAACAACCAATTTAGTGTGTATTTATTGTTACTTAATTTCTTTTTTCAATTATATCTTTACATAATATTTTAAAATACTATTTTACCCTTTACCTTAATTATTTAAATCTTGTCAAACCTCCTACCCTAGAATAATTAAAGATATTTAAGTAAATTTATAAATTATAATACAGACAATCAAATCAAACAATTAAAATGTTACTAAATAACAACAAACAATACAATCTAACCAAACATTGTATCTATCATACAATACAGTACAATAGAGTACAATACAATATAATACATTATGAAACAATGAATAACAATGATCCAAACAAAGTGTAACTAATAATTTAAAAACAAAGGAAAAAGAAATGTAATTTCTCCCTCCTTTTCAATGATTTTACTTTCCTTTTTCCGTTTTTAAAATGTCATTTTCAATATCAAGAATGTTAGATTTTAAGTGTAATTTTTTAAAATCTATATTATACATGTATTTAGTATAGTAAGTAAGATTACAAGTGTAAAAATTCTTTTTATACTTTTAAACATACTACCCAATCACATAATAAAGACACGTAAAATAAATCAAAGATATCATTATATTTGAAGAAGAAAATAATGAAAATTCCATTTTAATATTAGGATTGAATTCACACACACACTTGATAAATTAAGAACACAAGAACTTTCAAGAGAAAGAGATGAGAGATCTAGAGAGAGAAGACAGAAACCAATATTTCGTGGTAACACCCCGTGAGTAAACTTCTACGGCGGTGGGATATATATATATTAATAAATCAGAGTATTTTTGGTTACAGAGAATAAATAGTACATCCTAAAATTTAGGTCATGGCGTTGCCCCGAACCCCTCCTTCGGATGGGGGCTCCCTTCCTCCATAACCCCCTCGCAACCTCACCGCGGAGGTTAAAACGCGTAAACAGTTATATATATTAATCAGGCTCCACAACCTAACATTTAATTGATCAGATCTTCATAAATTTGTTTACAGGATATTTCAAAAATTATATAAAAAATAAAGGAAAAGAAAATTAACCACAAGAAGAAAAATGACAACATGTATTCTATGATATTGCGATCATAGTTGTCAAATGACAAAGTTAATTATTAATTTATATGAAATTATAAAGAACTTTCAAATTATTTACTACAAATATGATGTCAACGTCTTCATGCACTTACAAAGTATTTTTGTTTTTCAGTGCACATCAAATATCCAAGGTGAACAATCTTTGATTAATAATAAAATATGTAGGCAAGGAAAATCTTAATTCAAAATTAATTCGAACATCATAAACAATTATTTTAATTAAAATAAAACATTACAATAATCTCAACGTGTTATGCTCTAGAATGTCATAGTGCACTCACAAAGTAAAGTACATAAAAGTGATTATTTTTTTACGCATTAAAAAACTTTAAGATTAGTAATTAATTACTATGAGTCAAAGCAATTATTTCATTATGTGATTATATTTTAGATTGTAATAATGGTGAAGTGCAAACCTCCATTAATTTAGGCATTTAGCTAGCTAGGTTAGGTTACAAGACTTCACATATATAATAATATAATGTTTTCTATGATATTAAGTCAATGTTTATTAGGTTTTTTCCCAATGAATATGTGACCTTTTCCTTTGCTACTATTTTAGGATAGGGAAGAAAAATAAGAGAAAATTATATATAATAACAAACTAATAATCTAAAATAAATGGAATAGCTAGGATTTGATTTAATTGTGCTCCATAGCAAACGTTAGCTAAAATTTCTGAGCGTCTCTCTCCCAGAAATCTCGCTCGCCACTCTCCATTCTCGCTCGCCTCTCTCGCTTTATACACAGAAGTGTATAATTCTGTTTCTGTTTTGTATAAAGCGAGAGAAAATTGTATATACACATGCAAAAATATATATATCTTCGTGTTATACACTTAATTATACAATTTACAAACATTTTACTTCAAATATTGCAGAGAAAAAGGCCAACGAATTATACAATTGCGAATTATACAATTGCAGTGAAATACAATTTTCTCTAGCTTTATACAACAAAAGTGTATATATTGTGTTTCTGTTTTTGTATAAAGCAAGAAAAACATATATCTTCTTGCTATACACTTATAATTATGCAATATACATACATTTTAATTCGATTCAACTGTATGCAAAACAAATTATACAATTGCAGCGAAATAGGTCAGCGAATTATACAATTTAGGCCAGCGAATTATACAATTGTATATGTATAGCGAATTATACAGTTTTATGTTTGCTATAGAGCACAATTATGCAAACTTTGCTATAGCACACATATGAATTTTTTGTTTGCTATATGTGAAAGTTGCCCAAGAAATAATCATCAATTTCGGATTCTTAAAATAAAATATTCAACTAGTGCATGCATAATAGTTTAAAAATTAGTTATGCGGATATTATAATATAAAAATATTTATATGGCATATGTATTAATAATAAAGAAATTAATTAATATGTGATAATTAATAATGAAGAAATCAATTGTTATGTGATGATTAATGATGAATAAACTCTTTGTCATATAAGAGTAAGCTACTCCAGAACATTTTTGTTTTTAAATAATTTATTTATCATCATATTAATACAATACACGTATTCTTATTACATATTTCTTTAAAATAAAATTATGTATAAATTTTATCATAACTACCGCATATTTATAAAACTATTAGGTACAGCTATCTAAATAACGCTATGCATTAAACAATGCAACGATAATTTTTTCTTATATGACTAGTCAAATATTATATTATTTTATGCAAAATCTTATACTAAATTAGTTATACCACATAATCAAATCAAATAATCCTTGGTGGATCATAAAAGAAAAAAGTTGAAAGAAGTTATAATAAATACATTAATACTTTCAAAAGGCAATAAAAAGAAGCCACGTAGCTAACAAACAAATGGACAAGTTGGGGTATATATATATATATATATATATATATATATATATATATATATATATATATATATAAAGCTTTTCATATCCCATGCAACTTTTCAGTAAATCAATTTTTCAACTATTTATCTATTTACTTCGTTTGCTAAATGACTACAAATTGATAAACATATAATATAAATATGTTTTTTAATTTGGTCTCAATTGATATTATAATTTTCAATTTTATATATATATAAATAGATATTTGACTATCTAAAAGTTAAACATTATTAACACATGTGTTATATGTGTATATATAATACATATAAAATGTCATGCAAGTCGCAGAACAGTCACGTATGACACCACATAAGACATGGATGTTTATTGAATAATTTAAGTGTCTACAGATGCACATTCAAAGTCAAGTAAGGCCAATTTAAAAAACACAATTATTATGTCAATACTAAATTAAAAGAGTAATAACTAAAAACAACAGAAACAAACATATATTAGTATATATAATTTTACGAGTGAAATATGAAAGATAGAATATACACATATATATTATTCTTCCTTTTATGAGATTATCATCAAAGTTAAAAGTCTACAAGTTGATAATTTTTAAAAGGTAAAATCAAATCAATTTAAAGAAACATATAATTTTATTTAATAACATTAATTTGATAATTTAAAATAGATGGTAAACAAAATGATTATTATACTAGGATCAATATATATAATTTAAATTCATCCATGTCATGTGGTTATTATTTATTATTTCATCCACTAATGAGAATGAAAAGACATAGCTTTGGCAAAGTTGATTGTGTTTAAAATAATAAACTACACATTATATCCACTTAGCTCCTATGCTTTTTTACTAATAGGATCTTTTTTCTTTTTAAAATTTTGTCTTTTTCTAATAACTGATAAACTCTTTAATTAAGATTTATTAGATAGATATGATAAAATTTTAATATACTTATCTTTTGTAGTTCGATTAATGTCCTTATATTCTTCCAAAATGTCAACCTTCCCACACCTAATAATTATGCCCCTTCAAATTCTATAGAGATGGATATATACCTAATTAAGATTTATTAATTTTTTGTTAATCTTTTGGTGTCATGCAGAGGCAAAATCACCTTACAATTTTACTAAATATATATAATATTAATAAAATGTAGAAAAAAAGTAGTATATATATATATATACATGCATGGTATAAATTATCGTCTTCAGAGTTATATGTTAGAAAAAAAAATCACTAATCAAAATGAGTCAACCTGATATTAGACAGACACCATTTTTTATGAATTTCCTATATATACGTCATTAAATATTAGAGGTTTTAACCAAACTAAGTCATTCACCAAAATAATATGTTTTTCTAAAATTTTACAAAACTATTATAAACGTATTCCACAGTAACGTTTTAGGATATATTTTATTTTCTAAAAGTTGATGGCGTCAGATTGAATACGTTACTCACAGTAACGTTTTAGGAGTAAAACGTTACTGAAAATAAAGTTTTAAAAGTAAAACGTTACTTACAGTAACGTATATCAACCTAATGCTGTTAGTTTTTAAAAAATAAAATATACCCTAAAACGTTACCGTGAAATACGTTTATACTAGTTTTGTAAAATTTTAGAAAAATATATTACTTTGGTAAATTATTTTATATAATGACTTAGTTTGGTTAAAAATTCTTAATATCGTGTTTGTATTTTCTATAGTAGGAGCTTGCTGTCTTTAAAAATTGATATTTTTAATGGAGAAGTCAAAATTCAAATACTGTACCTAAACTATTAAAAGTATAACTTTGAAAATGTATATTCATTATTAGTACTATAAATATCAAACCAAAAAAAAATCCCACGTAAATAGTGGAATAATTTACACTGGTGTTAAGTTCCATGCATTTTACTATATAATTATACGTAATCAAGCATTATGCTTTATATAATAATTTTTTATGACTAGTCAAGGGATATGTTATAGTGTTATAGTATAGATTTTAATTCCATAAAGTTGTATATTTTTTTTCCAACTACATTATTGTACGCTTTGACCCCAAAGCTTTTGGGCCTTGGGATTTTGTTTCGGGTCATTTGCACTTTTGTTCCAATTTGGTAGTGGTTTTTAATTTTTGGCTCTCAAATTAAATAATTTTTTTATAGGGTATGAGTTTATAATTTTGCATCATAATATTCTAGTTACGCCCCATAGTTTTAAAGAATTTATGCATGACCACCTATGTTTTTCAAGGGAATTTATTGATTAAAAAAATTGATCTTGTTGAGAAATTAATTTCTTACCGTCCACTAAAGCGTAAATTCGATTGTTAAGGGTCATCACATTTGAAGAGAAAATCGTACAATTAAATGTTTTGATCCCTTAACTTGAATCCAAAAAGTGTTTGCTTCATCAAAATTTGTCCGTAGACGATTCTTAGATTTCTCTCTCAATTCGAAGTGAGATTTTCTTGAAGACAAATTTTACAATCATTGCAAAAATAAATTAATAAAATCACGTACCTTAAAATTGATAACTTTAGGTCGCCTCATGTTTTCTAGATCGATCTCACAATAATGGAAATAATTGTTACCCACATTTCTTTCCTTCTTTTACTTTTTTTTTTAATTATTATTTATATTATCAAAATATATCAAATAATGGAAATAATTGTCCACCCAATGATTTTGTGGGAGAGGTCAAAATACATTTAAGTTTTCAATTGGTAAAATAACATTTTTAATTATAATTATAAGGTGATGGATAATTTACTAATGACGTGAGATATTTTAGAAAAATATACCAATTTGATCTAAAATAGATATATAGTAGCCTCAACATTTAAATTCTCATAATAAAATTTTTTTAATAGGAAAAGTTCGACTTATCCCATAATAGACTTATTAATGTAAGTTTAAATTAGTCGATCGAATTGTTAAACCAAAAAAACTTCCCTAGGGAAATGTCCATTAATTTATTTTTCATATGTGAAGGAAATGATGATAATGACTTGGGAAATGATGTAAAGTTTAGTATATATTTAGTAATTTATTTTTCTATATATAGTTTTTTTTTAAAAAAAAAAAAAGAAAAATGATATTTTTAGTCCTTATATTAAGGCTAATTTTTTATTTTAGTCTCTGTATTATTTAACTTACCGCTATTGATTTTCAATTATATCAAGTGAGTGATTTTAATCCTTCAACTAACAGATTCGAAAAAGTTAACAGAGAATTCACTGCTAAAAAGAGTAATTCAAGTATTTTTAAAGCTATTGCTCGAGAAAACATACAACTTTTAAAAAAAAATTTCGCTGCAAATCTATCGTTCATCGATGTAAGAGGGAGGATTAATGCCTATCAAGTTGATTTTGTTGACATTGTAGCTCAGATTGTTGAGGTTGTTCTTCAAGATAGATACATGAAAGACTTAACTTGTTTTTTAAAAAGAGATAATTAAAATGAAATATCTGAACTATCCATTTTAACAGTGAACCCTCTGTTTAATTTTTTTAAAAATATGTTAGTTGAAGGATCAAAATTACTCACTTGATATAATTAAAGGTTAATAGTGTTATGTTAGATTACACAAAGACTAAAATAAGAATATAGTCTGGACTAAGAAAATCATTTTCCCTTTTTTAAAAATGGCATATATACTTCCTGAATGTAAGCTAAGTCATTAATCAATTATAAAAATGTGATTTATTATTGTATAATATTTTAAAAAAATATTTTAAAAGTAGAAATCAATATGTCCTTGCAGTTCAAAACAATTACGTAAACACTTATATTGAAGGTCGGTTAGTAGCAGTTTTTAGTTCCTCAATTTATTGATAAAATTCAAATATTATAGTCCATAGATAACTAACTAAGCAAACGAAACTTTTAATTTCACCACGTAATTACTAATATATTATACTATAATAAAATTATAAAATTACTTTAGATTTGATGGTAGTATAACTCTATATATATATTACAAGAACTAAAAATATTTATCAATTAAGTTTTGACTTATCTATTGAAGCCCCTTTACTCCTTGAGGGATCCTTTGGGAAAAAAAAAGGTTATCACTATATAAAAAAAGAAAGTATAAATTGATTTATCAGAAAAATTTTAATGTAACTCACAGTTTTTTTATAGCGTAGACTAAAAGTATTATACCTTTATTATATATGAATTATAATAACTTACCTTTGAGGTTAGCTCAACTTGATTTTCAAGAATTGGCCCTTTGCTTGGTACCAAAGAGCAACTCTTTTGCTTCATTTAATTATTTTTTTAAAAAAAAGAAACTATTTATAGGAATTACTCTAATAAAAGTTAGAAGAGAAAAGAATAATATTGTGATTTAACTTGTAGTTGGAATACATTGAGACAATGCACCACATTGAAACTATTTAGTCCAACAGGATGACCTTTTGTGATATTATTATGCCATCCAAAAATTTGTGACAAGTCACTTTCCATTTATATTCCAATAGTCATACTGATTATAAAATTATCAAATCAATAAGTACAAAATGATATGTGTATTTTATATGTATGTTCATTTTATTACTTAATTATGGATGGTACTGAGGAAAAAACTTTAATTATGTATGGTCAAAACTCAAGTAATAAATATTTTCATTTTCATTTTAATTATATGCTAAAGTTAAATTTATAATTTAACATAAATATCGAGCCAAAATAAAACTATCAAATTATATAGTTCTTTCATTTTACATCATTTAGCAAAGAAGAAAAGTGAAATATTTTGCTTTTCTTTTTTCCTCATGTGATTTTTTTACTAGGGTTAACTTCTCGATCAGGCTCCAACAAACCTCTATCGCGATCATGACAAACACCTGGGGGCAACAAAACATTCTTAAAATACAGATAGGCAGAAAACATTATGCTAATCATAAACGCTTTCCTTCAATGACCGATGAACAGACGAACCAAGCGAGCTCAATGCAAAGAACTCGAGTGAGGGGATCTGATTACTTTGTATAATATGTCTTACGAGTAGGCAATAATTCCACATCTACTTTACAAAAGTTTACATACCTATAAATTTTCTTATATAAAGTGATAATGAACATTACTAGTAAGTGGGCTTTATTGAGTATCAATTTTCCATATTACACCCCACCAACTTAATAACATCTTTTTTAGAATGATATATATCTAAAGATATAGATGCCTAAAGAATAGAAACTTCTAAAAAAGTAACATAACTTTTTTTAGATAAAACTATAATTAATGATGAGTACCTAATAAAAAGCATATTGTTTCACTACCCCCCACTCACTATTTATGTTTATTGTTGCATGTAATTAACTTAATATTCTTTGAGGGGTCATTAATAGAACATTCACCTTTCATTTCATCCATAAGAATCCACATTTTTTAAAGGTGAAATATCACTATCAACTCCTAATATCAAGTTAGTTTCACTAATTGCTCTCTTTGAATGTGTCCTGGAAAACCATTAAAGAAAATGGAGAAAGAACAAGTTAGGGTTAATTCATTAATTTATGAAATGTGCACATAAATTACTTTTACTTATGAGGCAAGAATTAAAAGGATATTTCAAGAACTTATATAAATGAAAGATGGTATAATGTTGTCACGACCCAAATCGGGGACGCGACTGGCACCCACATTTACCCTCCTATGTGAGCGAACCAACCCATATAACCCTTAACATTTTAATACAATATCAACAGAAAGTAATGCGGAAGACTTAAACTCATTAATGTAACAATTCAAAACTATTATTAATATTCCCAAAATCTGGAAGTCATCATCACAAGAACATCTATCTCAAATTACTAAACTAGGAATGTCTAAGAACAAAATATAACTAAAAAGCTAGTCCATGCCGGAAGTTCAAGGCATCAAGACTTGAAGAAGGAGACCCATTCCAAGCTAGACGCATTAGCTCACCCTGAATTTCCGATGGAGTGAAGACTGGCTTGATCTACTGCTGAGTCGAAGTTGACGGAACGTTTGCTGCATAACACAAATAACAAGGGGAAAACATAAAAGTAGGGGGTCAGTACAACCACACGTACTGAGTAGATATCATCGGTTAACTCAAAATAGGCGATAATACATATCAAGTAATATTATAAATCAACTATAAACTCAACATGTAGCAACAACAAGTATTATAATCGTCAATAAATACCATCAAGTTCATCCACGAGGGCTCAAGCCTCAATACCACACTCATTTGGGAAATAAGTTCATTATGTTGAGTATATTAGCATCTTTCGAGATTCATTATCTTTCTTCCTCTTGTGTCGGTACGTGACACTCCGATCCCCTACTACTATGTGTCGGTACGTGACACTCCGATCCCCTATATGTGTCGGAACGTGACACTCCGATCCCCTATATGTGTCGAAACGTGACACTCTGATCCCCTATATGTGTCGGTACGTGACACTCCGATCCCCTACATCTACGTGTCGGTTCGTGACACCCGTCCCACTAATACTATGTGTCGGAACGTGACACTCCGATCCACTAATTCTATGTGTCGGAACGTGACACTCCGATCCACTAATCTCATTATATCCGTTCATCAAGCCTTCTCTAAACCAAGGCATCATCAATCCCAATCACTTTAATTCATCAAGCCTTCTTTTATACCAAGGCATTATCATTAATATCATAGATTAAAGTTTTCTTTCAAGATTTGGGATTCAATGGTTTTCATCATGCTTGTTTTATCAAAATCACATGATCATATTCATACAAGCATACAATTAAGCATATAGACAAGTTTACAATATCATCAACACATATTATTCACTACTAAGAGTTCACTACGAATATCGTAATATAAACCATAACCTACCTCCACCGAAGAATTGAATCAACAAGCTATCTTCTCAAAATCCTTGCTATCCTCTTCGTTTCTCTCTCTCTACTCGTTTGTTTCTCCTCTCTTTCTGTCCTTTCTCTTTTGTTTTCTTATGTTCAAACCCTCTTTCTTTTACCCTAATTAATCATATAATTAAGTGTGAAAGAGGACAATAAACCCCTCTAATTTACTTAAGGTTACCCCTTTTAACCCCTAAGTAATTAGACTTATTAATGTTACCCCTCAATCTTTATAATTAAGGAAAGAATAGTCAAAAACGACCCTTAAAACGTGTGGAGAAATCCTATTTTGCCTGGGACTGCGCAACCTGTGACGGGCCGTCATGCCTGCGACGGTCCGTCACGCAGGTCGTCGCAACTGCCCAAAATCCCATCGTCACCACGGACACTGTGACGGTCCGTCCTGCACGTCCGTCATGGCGGTCAGAAACTCGTTTCTCGAACCAAATTCTCAAATGTTGAAGTGTTTTGTAACGGAAAATTACGACGGTTCGTCGTAGATGTGACGGCACGTCCTGCAGGTCCGTCACAATTTACAGAGAGTCGATTTTAACATCCAACTTGAAGAATTCTAAGTGTCATGGGACGACACATCCTCGACGGGCCGTCGTGACTACGACGGTCCGTCGTTCCATCCGTTGTCCCCGCCAGTTTTTCCAGAATTAAAATCTGTTGCTCAAAACGACTAAACAGGTCGTTACAATAGATACCAATTTACCCATCGTTCGTCCCCGAACGATCAAAGGAAGAAAAACAGTGGCGAAAAGGAGTACCTGAATCTGTAAACAGATGTGGGTATTTTTCTTGCATATCTGCCTCCTTCTCCCAAGTAGCCTCTTCAACCGGTCGATTCTTCCATTGAACTTTGATGGATGCAATCTCTCTCGACCTCAACTTGCGAACTTCTCTATCTAATATAGCAACCGGTTCCTCTTCATAAGTCAAGTTCTCATCCAACAAAACTGAATCCCAACGGATAATGTAGTTTCCATCTCCGTGGTATCTCTTCAACATGGACACATGAAACACCGGATGCACTCCGGACAGCCCTGGGGGCAAGGCTAATTCATAAGCCACCTCCCCTATCCTCTTAAGCACTTCAAATGGTCCAATATACCTTGGACTTAGCTTACCTCTTTTTCCAAACCGCATCACCCCTTTCATGGGCGAAACCTTCAACAAGACTTGTTCACCTTCCATGAACTCCAAGTCTCTAACCTTTCGGTCTGCATACTCCTTTTGTCTACTTTGAGCCGCTAAAAGCTTTTCTTGAATAGCTTTCACCTTCTCCATAGAATCTCTTAACAGATCAGTCCCCCAAGGTCTAACTTCAAAGGCGTCAAACCAACCAATGGGAGATCTACACCTCCTCCCATACAATGCTTCAAATGGAGCCATGTCAATACTGGAGTGATAGCTATTATTGTATGAAAACTCCGCCAAAGGTAAAAAGCTATCCCAATGGCCACCAAACTCTATCACACACGCACGAAGCATATCCTCCAACACCTGAATGGTTCGCTCAGACTGACCATCAGTCTGAGGGTGAAACGCAGTACTAAGGTCCAACCTAGTACCTAATTCAGCATGTAAGGTTCTCCAAAACTTAGAAGTAAACTGCGTACCTCTATCAGATATGATTGAGAGTGGAACCCCATGCAATCGAACGATCTATGAGATGTAGATTTTTGCTAACTTCTCTGCATTGTAAGTCACCTTGACCGGAATGAAATGTGCAGACTTAGTTAACCTATCAACAATCACCCAAATAGAGTCATACTTACTCAATGTCTTGGGAAGACCAACCACGAAGTCCATCGCGATTCTCTCCCACTTCCATTCAGGAATGGGCATTCTCTGAAGTGTTCCTCCGGGCCTTTGGTGTTCATACTTTACTTGTTGGCAATTTGGACACTTGGCAACAAACTCAACAATATCTCGCTTCATTCTACTCCACCAAAAGTGCTGCTTTAGGTCTCGGTACATCTTGGTTGCACCAGGATGTATAGAATATCCGGAACTATGAGCCTCTGTCAGAATAGTGGTGATCAAATTATCAACGCGGGGTACACATACTCTTCCCTTAATCCTCAAAACACCTTCCCCATCGATTATTGCTTCCTTAGCCTCTCCTTGCAACACTTTATCTCGAATTCGCCTTAGTTTCTCATCATCAAACTGTTTCCCCTTAATCTGATCAAGAAAAGAGGATTTTGCCTCTACACAAGCTAACAGTCCTCCCTTCTCGTTTATTTCTAACCTCATAAGGTCATTAGCCAAAATCTGCACTTCTCTAGCCAATGGGCGTCTAGAAGCTTGCAAATGAGCTAGACTTCCCATGCTTCCGGCCTTTCTACTCAAGGCATCTGCCACAACATTCGCCTTCCCCGGATGATACAAGATAGTGATGTCGTAGTCCTTTAGTAGTTCCATCCATCTCCTCTGTCTCAAGTTCAAGTCTTTCTGAGTGAATACATACTGTAGGCTACGATGGTCCGTGTAGACTTCACACTTAACCCCATACAAGTAGTGTCTCCATTGCTTTAGTGCAAATACTACCGCGGCCAATTCCAAATCGTGGGTCGGATAGTTACGCTCATGCACCTTTAATTGCCTCGAAGCATAAGCAATCACATTCTTCTCTTGCATTAGCACTGCACCCAACCCAGAATAGGATGCATCACAATAAACAATGAAGTTTTTGCCCTCTACCGGCAAGGTGAGGATAGGCGCGGTAGTCAACAAAGTCTTAAGCTTCTGGAAGCTCTCCTCACACTCATCCGACCATACAAATGGGACGTTTTGCTTAGTCAAGTTCGTCAATTGGGAAGCAATGGAAGAGAATCCCTTGACGAATCGGCGGTAGTAGCTAGCTAACCCCACAAAACTCCTTATTTCTGACACGTTTGTAGGTCTTACCCAATTCTTCACTGTCTCAATCTTAGATGGATCCACCATCACTCCATCCTTAGAAACCACGTGCCCCAAGAAGGACACTGAATCTAGCCAAAACTCACACTTGGAGAATTTCGCATAAAGCTTTTTCTTCCTCAACAACTCTAACACCATTCTCAAATGCTCCTCATGTTCCTTCTTACTTTTGGAGTATATCAGTATATCATCAATGAACACAATCACAAAGAGGTCCAAGTATGGCTTGAAAATCCCGTTCATCAAGCTCATGAAGGCGGCGGGGGCATTCGTAAGACCAAATGACATTACCACAAATTCATAATGCCCATACCTAGTTCGAAAAGCAGTCTTTGGCACATCCGTTGCTCGTATTTTCAATTGGTGATAACCGGACCTCAAGTCAATCTTTGAGAAGACACAAGCACCTTGTAACTGATCGAACAAGTCATCAATGCGAGGAATGGGGTACTTATTCTTAATAGTTACTTTGTTCAACTGTCGGTAATCTATGCACATTCGGAAACTCCCATCCTTCTTCTTCAAAAACAAGACCGGAGCACCCCAAGGAGATGCACTTGGTCTAATGAAGCCTTTGCTCAACAACTCTTGAAGTTGTGCCTTTAACTCTCTTAATTCGGCGGGAGCCATTCTATACGGGGGTATAGAAATGGGGCGAGTACCGGGTTCCAAATCAATGCAGAAGTCTATATCCCTATCTGGTGGCATACCGGGAAGATCTGCAGGGAACACATCCAAAAACTCACAGACTACCGAAACTGACTCAATCGATGGTACTTGAGTAGTGTCATCCTTAAGATGTGCCAAGAAAGCTAGACAACCCTTACTAACCATCTTCTGAGCACGAATAAAGGAGATTATACGCACCGGATCGGAAGTGTAGTCACCCTCCCACACTAACGGATCTGCCCCAGGCTTGGCTAGCGTCACCGTTTTAGCATTACAATCCAAAATCGCAAAATTCGGAGAAAGCCAAGTCATACCCAGAATTACGTCAAAGTCACCCATTTCTAAAATAACCAAGTCTACATAAGTGTTGCTCCCCACAAAATTCACCAAACAAGACCTATACACTTTTTCGACTATCACAGACTCACCCACCGGAGTAGAAACACGAATAGGCATGTCAAGTAATTCACAATGTAAATTTAGACCGTTAGCAAATGAGGAAGATACATATGAAAACGTGGAGCCAGGGTCAAATAATACAGATGCCATGCAATCACAAACCAAGAGATTACCTGTGATAACAGCATCAGACGCCTCCGCTTCAGACCTCCCAGGGAAAGCATAACAGTGGGCCCCATTATTTGTCTGTCCGTTGCCCCTACCATGTTGTGTAGTAGTGGCTCCGTTTAGCCCATCACCTCTGCCATTTTGGTGACCGCCATTACCTCGACCACCACGTCCTCCAGAAAAACGACCTCTACCATGACCACCCCTTCCTCTAGCTAGGGGGGCTCTGTAACTCTGTTTTGGACAATTCCTCCTAATATGTCCAATCTCCCCACATCCATAGCACTCTCTGGAATCGGGCATAGGTCTCTCGGAGTAGTGTTGACCGTTCTGAGGTGGACCCCCAACTACAGTCTGTAGTGAAGACTGTATTGGTCGATTTGAGTGACCCCCGGAGTTCTGTCCTCTAGAATAAGAACCATTATACTCACCTCCCCTTCGAAACCTTTTTGATGTCGATGTCGTGGTGAAGTCATCTGGTTTCACTCCTTCCACCTCAATCACAAAGTCTACCACCTCTTGGAAGGATGTTGCCGTTGCCGCTATCTGTAAGGCTGAAATCCGCAATTCTGACCTCAACCCCTTCACAAAACGGCGGATCCGTTCTTGTGGACTGAAACAAAGTTGGGTGGCATATCTGGATAGTGCGCGAAATTTAGCCTCATACGCGTTTACTGTCATCCTTCCCTGTTCAAGACTCAAGAACTCATCCCTCTTCCTATCCCTCAAAGTGCGGGGGATATACTTTTCCATGAACAAACTAGAGAATGATTCCCAAGTCATAGGTGGTGCCTCCGTTGGTTGACACTCAACGTGTGAACGCCACCACATTTTGGCGTTCCCTTGGAACTGATAGCTCACGAACTCGACACCAAACCTCTCCACTATCCCCATCTTGTGTAGTAGCTCATGACAATCAACCAGAAAATCATAAGCATCCTCAGATTCTGCACCCTTGAAGACTGGGGGTTTCAATTTCAAGAACTTACTGAAAAGTTCGTGTTGATCGTTTGTCATAATAGGCCCAGTAGTCAGACGTGGAAATGTGCCTATTCCCAATGTTGCATCCATGCGGGGAGCCATAGTATCCGCATGTCGTATCTCTGAAACCGGAGGTGTTGGTGCAGAAACCACTGGAGGTGCTTGACCCTGATCAGACAACCCGCTAAGATAAGCAAGTACTTGGTTGATCATCTCTGGGGTAGGTTGGGGTGGCATTTCCTCATTCTGCCCTTGTTCGGTTTCCCCTTCCTCACCCTCTCTTACTGCATCCTCAGTCGGTGGAGGAGTCACCGCCCTAGTATCAGATGGGCTAGGGGCTCGTCCTCTTCCTCTAGAGGACGTCCTCCCACGACCTCTTCCACGGCCTCTTGCCGCTGTTCCTCCTCGAGCCACATCCCCAGTGGCTGGCTCAGTAGTTTCATGTCTTTCCGTTGTCGCTGCTGGTGCGGTCGTTGCTCTAGTTCTAACCATCTGCGAAATAGAATGAAGATGGTCAGATACCAATTTGTATCACCTAGATACCAATTGGACTCAAGTAGTAGCACGAAAGAAAGAATGAAAGAATGGAATTTTCCTAAAGTCTTATAGCCTCTCAAAGAAAAGTAAAGGCGTCCCCCTACCGTTCTTTAAGACTCTACTAGACCTGTTCTTGTGTGATGAGACCAATGAACCTAATGCTCTGATACCAAGTCTGTCACGACCCAAATCGGGGACGCGACTGACACCCACATTTACCCTCCTATGTGAGCGAACCAACCCATATAACCCTTAACATTTTAATACAATATCAACAGAAAGTAATGCGGAAGACTTAAACTCATTAATGTAACAATTCAAAACTATTATTAATATTCCCAAAATCTGGAAGTCATCATCACAAGAACATCTATCTCAAATTACTAAACTAGGAATGTCTAAGAACAAAATATAACTAAAAAGCTAGTCCATGCCGGAAGTTCAAGGCATCAAGACTTGAAGAAGGAGACCCATTCCAAGCTAGACGCATTAGCTCACCCTGAATTTCCGATGGAGTGAAGACTGGCTTGATCTACTGCTGAGTCGAAGTTGACGGAACGTTTGCTGCATAACACAAATAACAAGGGGAAAACATAAAAGTAGGGGGTCAGTACAACCACACGTACTGAGTAGATATCATCGGTTAACTCAAAATAGGCGATAATACATATCAAGTAATATTATAAATCAACTATAAACTCAACATGTAGCAACAACAAGTATTATAATCGTCAATAAATACCATCAAGTTCATCCACGAGGGCTCAAGCCTCAATACCACACTCATTTGGGAAATAAGTTCATTATGTTGAGTATATTAGCATCTTTCGAGATTCATTATCTTTCTTCCTCTTGTGTCGGTACGTGACACTCCGATCCCCTACTACTATGTGTCGGTACGTGACACTCCGATCCCCTATATGTGTCGGAACGTGACACTCCGATCCCCTATATGTGTCGGACCGTGACACTCCGATCCCCTATATGTGTCGGTACGTGACACTCCGATCCCCTACATCTACGTGTCGGTTCGTGACACCCGTCCCACTAATACTATGTGTCGGAACGTGACACTCCGATCCACTAATTCTATGTGTCGGAACGTGACACTCCGATCCACTAATCTCATTATATCCGTTCATCAAGCCTTCTCTAAACCAAGGCATCATCAATCCCAATCACTTTAATTCATCAAGCCTTCTTTTATACCAAGGCATTATCATTAATATCATAGATTAAAGTTTTCTTTCAAGATTTGGGATTCAATGGTTTTCATCATGCTTGTTTTATCAAAATCACATGATCATATTCATACAAGCATACAATTAAGCATATAGACAGGTTTACAATATCATCAACACATATTATTCACTACTAAGAGTTCACTACGAATATCGTAATATAAACCATAACCTACCTCCACCGAAGAATTGAATCAACAAGCTATCTTCTCAAAATCCTTGCTATCCTCTTCGTTTCTCTCTCTCTACTCGTTTGTTTCTCCTCTCTTTCTGTCCTTTCTCTTTTGTTTTCTTATGTTCAAACCCTCTTTCTTTTACCCTAATTAATCATATAATTAAGTGTGAAAGAGGACAATAAACCCCTCTAATTTACTTAAGGTTACCCCTTTTAACCCCTAAGTAATTAGACTTATTAATGTTACCCCTCAATCTTTATAATTAAGGAAAGAATAGTCAAAAACGACCCTTAAAACGTGTGGAGAAATCCTATTTTGCCTGGGACTGCGCAACCTGTGACGGGCCGTCATGCCTGCGACGGTCCGTCACGCAGGTCGTCGCAACTGCCCAAAATCCCATCGTCACCACGGACACTGTGACGGTCCGTCACACCTGTGACGGTCCGTCCTGCACGTCCGTCATGGCGGTCAGAAACTCGTTTCTCGAACCAAATTCTCAAATGTTGAAGTGTTTTGTAACGGAAAATCACGACGGTTCGTCGTAGATGTGACGGCACGTCCTGCAGGTCCGTCACAATTTACAGAGAGTCGATTTTAACATCCAACTTGAAGAATTCTAAGTGTCATGGGACGACACATCCTCGACGGGCCGTCGTGACTACGACGGTCCGTCGTTCCATCCGTTGTCCCCGCCAGTTTTTCCAGAATTAAAATCTGTTGCTCAAAACGACTAAACAGGTCGTTACAAATGTTGACTATTAGAAATGTGTTTCAATTGCATTGACTTGTGAACAATTAAACAACACATGCAAATTAACTCTACACAATCTAATTATTTTACTGCTTAGAGTCGAGAAGCTCGTTAATTAGTTTATAACGGAAGGATCAAAATTGGGTTTTAACACCTATGACTTATGTCTGACGATACTATAATAAAAATAACTTTATATTAACATTAATAAAGAGTTTTAAAGTTTTTTTACCAGCATTAATTAAGTATCATTAGAATCAGTGTCGCTAAAGACTTTAGAAACATATACAAAAAGAGTGATAGTTACCGCTAAAAATACATATTTATCATTAATTAAAAATTAAATGCTGCTAAAAATCATTTTTATTATAGTACGAGCATCAAAATTCATTTCTTAAAATTTTATTGCACAGACACAAAAGTTGGAAATCAGCCATCAATTCAACTTCAATTAAATATATTTCATGTTTTAAGATTGTGCATAATATTAAACTATACAAAGGTCATAAACCTAAATATAATATGTCCCACTTAGCCACAAGATAAGATTTAAGGATAACAATTTAATTTGGTCACGGTCCAAAAATATGTGTAAAGATACAATAACAACATGGTAGGTACTTACATATATAAATTAATTCAATGGATAAATGATTTTCCTTAGTGATTTCCTTTTCATATTCTCTATTTGATTGGTAAATTATATGGAAAAATACGTCATACTTTCCCCAACTTTATGTATTTTTTTTTTCCTTTTTTCATTTTCCTCTCAAGTGCACTTCTTGATTAAGTGGATTTGTCACTAAGAGGGGCTAATGTGTTATCACAATATGTAAGGATTCAATTCATAAAAATAAAAAAAAAATAAAAAAACTCTATGATGAATTTAGATTCTCACTCTATGTTTTAATTTGGAGTATGTGAGTTGATCAACTAAATTCAGTAATTTTAAGGGGAAATTAGTAAATACCCCGTAAAAGAGATAATTATAAATATATAGTATTTTGTATGCATATTCCATCAAATAATTACACTATACTCTTCGCTTAACTGATACTAAATCAGTATCATATATTGTATTTATATCATTAAAACTGATAATTTCGCTTAACTGATACTAAATCAGTATCCTAGACTATATTGATATCATTAAAACTGATAATTTCGCTTATTTGTGCTTAAATTAGAGTGTGTATATATAAATATATTATAGCATCGTTAACTAACGAGTAATTTCTGAACAGAAAACTTTAATGATACCAATCAAGTATATATATACTAATTTACTTTCAAGTTGAGAGAAATTATCACTCTCAATGATACCAATATAACATATGATACTGTAATTGTTTATGAAAGAATGAGTATTTCATGAATTACTTTGAATTTGGATATGAACTTGTAATTATTTTGAATTTCGTAACATATTTATGTAATTTCCCTAATTTTAATTTAGATTTATTGGTTTTGTAAGAAATTATTCGTTATATATACATAAGTTATTTAGTTTAGAACTTAATAACTGTTTCAAAAGAATTAAAATCTCAAATTCATAAGTTTTAAATTTCAATTGTTTTATTTTTTGTTTTTGTAAATTAGATTATTTGCATGACTTTGTTTGTGGCTCCATTAGGAATGTTTTTCGATATGAAGATCAATGCGATTTAGCTAGATGAATATGATTAGTGATGCACTTTATTTTTAAGTATTTCCTAGAGTAATTAATTGGATACATTTTTTTCTTTTGCTCTGTGTTTCACCTCATAATAGTATTTTGATAGCAATCAATGCAATAATATATACAAGGAACAATAATATTTTTTATTTTGTAATAATTCTACTCAAAGTATTTTTGTTAAAAATATTAGGGCAACTTTCACATATAGCAAACAAAAAATTCATATTTGTATGCTATAGCAAAGTTTGCATAATTGCGCTCCATAGCAAACATAAAAATGTATAATTCGCTGGCCTAAATTGTATAATTCGCTGGCCTATTTCGCTGCAATTGTATAATTCGCTATCCTATTTCACTGCGATTGTATAATGCACAATTGTATAATTCGCTGCCTATTTCGCTGCAATATTTTTATAAAATTTACTTTGCATACAGTTGAATCGAATTAAAATGTATGTATATTGCATAATTATAAGTTTATAGCAAGAAGATATATGTTTTTCTCTCGCTTTATCAAAAATATATACACTTTTGTTGTATAAAACTAGAGAAAATTGTATTTCACTGCAATTGTATAATTTGTTGGCATTTTTCTCTGCAATATTTGAAGTAAAATGTTTGTAAATTGTATAATTAAGTGTATAACACGAAGATATTTATTTTTGCATGTGTATATACAATTTTCTCTCTCTTTATACAAAACAGAAACAGAATTTATACACTTCTGTGTATAAAGCGAGAGAGGCGAGCGAGAATGGAGAGTGGCGAGCGGATTTTGGGGAGAGAGACGTCTGGCAAACTTTAGCTAACGTTTGCTATGGAGCACAATTAAATCAAACCCTAGCTACTCCATTTATTTTAAGTTATTAGTTTACTATTAAATATAATTTTTCCAAAATATTATCATTTTTCCATTTAACCAAAGCAAAAAATCTTTGTTTGTATTCTTATAATTTCTTTTAGTATCTAATTGAACTTTTTTCTTCTATTATGATTATATATGATTATCAATAACATATCAAATAGGGAAAAAAAATATTTTAACAAAAAAAAGTTAGACAAATTTTTTCATGATTCATTCTGAACAGTATATTAACTTATTTTTAAAAATGAACTCAATTGAGCATGTCAAAATAGATCGAATAAGAAAATAAATTGATTAATAACCCATACAAACTTAGAAAAAGTTGAGCGAATCTCAATTTTATGGACTGATTTTGTCACTTTTACGTCTATACATAGATGTGTGTATGTAATGTTGTGTGGTCATATGGCTAAATTGGTTAACATTTGATCTGGTTTGGATTAGGATTGGATTGGGCCATATGTTTTAGAAGGGTGGACTGAATAAGAGTCTAAATGGGCCTTTGCAAGGCCTAAATAGTTAGCCTTCTCATTTCTTTTTGAACAACTTTCACATATAGCAAAAAAAAATATTATGCTATAGCAAAGTTTGCATAATTGCGCTCCATAGCAAACATAGAAACTATATAATTCACTATACATATACAGTTGAAGCAAATTGTATAAAACCAAGTGTATAAAAAAAGAAAGAGAAAGACACTTGGATAGAGAATTGTATAAAAACGAAGTGTATAAAATGAAGTGTATTACTATAAGTGTATAGAATGATTATATACAATTTGAATTTGTATAAAATGAGAAAGAGAGAAAGACAAAGAGACTTGACAAGGAATATACAATTGAATCGAATTGTATGAAATGAGAAAGAGAGAAATTAGATACAATTTGAAAATTGTATAAAACGAGAAAGAGCAAAAGACAAAAGAAACTGGGCAGGGGAGTATTTTTATTGTATAATCATAAGTGTATAGGATGAAAATATATGTACTTGCATGTGTATATACAATTTTCTCACGCTTTATACAAACAGAAATACAATTTATACATTTCGCTTCTGTTTGTATAAGTGAGAAAGGTGAGGGTGGCGAGCGAGATTTGGAAGAGTGGTGAGCGAGATCTGGAAGAGGAGAGAGAGGGGAACAAAAATATATGTCTTTATACAATTTTCTCTACTTTATACAATTAGAAACAATTTTTATATACTTGTGTTTGTATAAAAAAACTTAAAACTTTAAAGTAAACTACTCAAATCTTCATAATAATAAATCAAAAATTTATAACAACATCCAAAGTAATAAACTGCAATATTTTGGCTAACATATCATACACTGAATTGATTCTTTATTATTATAAATTAACACTAGTACACTACATAAAATTAAAGATTTTAGGTAGTATGAAGGGAGAAAAAGTAAATCCTAATTTTTTTTTCCTTACA
This sequence comes from Solanum peruvianum, assembly GCA_027705065.1. Classification (NCBI taxonomy): domain Eukaryota; kingdom Viridiplantae; phylum Streptophyta; class Magnoliopsida; order Solanales; family Solanaceae; genus Solanum; species Solanum peruvianum. Next base: position 4,231,082 of record JAKWJD010001758.1, on the reverse strand, counting down.
TACTTGAATTTTAATTAGGGATGTTCATAGTTTTAAATAATTTAAATGATTTTAAATTTTTGAAATTTTTTACAAAATCAATAGCACATTTAAATCATACCCCAAATCAAATAAAATAAAACAGCACAAGATTCACTGAAACAACAAGTAGACAGATCTAGCGGAACTGCATTTTATGTTCCATGTAGAATTAACAAAGTGGATGTGTGTACTTCACACATCATGATTAACTTGCCCCGGCCCATTTTTTTATTTTGACATTGTATCTTAGCTTTATTTCATTTTAATTTTTCAACTCTATTTTATATACCATTTAAATACAAAATACTAATTTTATGATTTTTTTATTTTTATATATGTTTTTCATTTTAAAAAAATACTAATGGATGAACATCATTTTAATTATTTTTTAGAGTTCCTCTACATTATTATGTGAAAAAATAACCAACGGAAAGTGTATTGTTGTTTTCAAAACAATTAATTAAATTAAACGACATAACATATTTTTTTTCATATGTAGTCTATTTGGATTTAACTTAAATACCCGCTTTCTAATTTTTCATCAACTAAATACGAATTAAAAAATCTCATGTTCATTACTAATTAATCACACTACAAAAAAAGGAAAATTTTTATATATGGCAAACTTAATTGATTAAATAACATTATATGGGTATAATTTACCTAATTACATTCTATGGGTATAGTTTAGTTATTTAGGTATCTTTTATTTTGTATATAATGTTTCTTTTGTTTTTTATTTATACAATTTTCTTTTAGAAAAAGTGGTTAGTAACTGAAGCCTTAAATAAGCTAAAAATAAATTTAGATAATGCCATAATTTAAGGTAAACGTTCAAATTCATATTTTTTTTCAAAAAATGAAAAGTATACAACAATTGAAAGACAAGATAAACTTGTTTCTGCACTTTGACGAAGCAGCAGTTTTTTTTTTTTTTTGATTTTCTGTATATTCAAATTCAGTTAATGGTTCATTGGATGAAAATGTATGTTTATTATTGCAATAATCATACAATGTTTTATTGGATTTACAAATTTGGATATATGTGTGTTCCTTAGTGTTGAGAATTGTATATGTCCATAACGTAAGTGTATATAATTTTTTTTGGAGTGTTTTTCTTTTAAAACTGATTTCAATGTTTATTGTAAACGGCAGTATGTTGTATCAGTAATTTCAATTTGCAGTTGTATATTAACTTTTTTTGTATACAAAGGTCGTGTTTTTTAATTGTATATAAGTATGAAATATTAGTTCTGTATCTATTTACATTACATGTGATATAGTTGTGTAGTATACGTTCTGTGATTTCTAATTTTGTATAAACAAATATTGAAGTAATGTACATGTTGAAAATATATATAAATTTTTTAAAATGAAAACCCATAAGATACAATTATATACTTTTTTTGAAGTAGTATTTGTATATTAGAATGAAGATCAGTGTAAACATAAGTTTGTAGTTATTTATTAATCTGATTGTATAAAAGTGTTGTATCAATTCTATATATGATTTCTATGAATGATTTGAAAGCTTTAAAAGCTTTCAACCAATATAAAAGTGTTGTATTAATATGCTTTAAAAGCTTCAATTAAACGACCTTTAGTGATAGGAGAATTTTCTGGAAAATACTCAGCGATGATTCTATTGAGTTGATCAGTATCAAAGCAGAAGTCAGCAACATTATCAGAACAATTCAAACCAGAAATTATTGCAAATTCCCTGATTGTGAATCGAAGCGTTGTGCCATTTATATAAAAAAGTATTGCATTGACAGAACTACCTTCCAACTCCCTCAACATAAAACATCTAAACAATTGTGCTTGCACATGACATCGTCTCATTGTTGTCAACTGTGCAAAACACGATAATGTACATATACTATTATATTGATTTGGAGGCAATTTATTCTGAAGCTCATTCAATGTATTGATTTGCGTATAACATTGCATGTGAATTGTCCTTTTTTCACGGTTCTTGCAAATAAATCTAACTACCTAAAAAAATAGGGGAAAACTACATTATTTCAATCAAGGGCTACATATAAATACATTTTTCATATACATAACAAAAAAAAAGTATATTAAATATACATTTGTAATTGAGTTTCTTTTGTATATATATACAAACTTACTTTTTTTTGTATATTAGTATGTGTACATGAATATTATACTTAAACATGTCAATATATACAACTGTCTAAATGACTTGTATATACTACAATAATATATAAACTTAATATATACTTAACTTCAATAATTTGTATATAACTACTAAAATATACAAATTATAATCATATATGAAAGTACAATTACTTTTTGTATATGTATACAAAAATAAAAATAATATGGAGCCTTTAATATACAATCCACTACTACTCCTATTAAAACTTAGTATATTATTCATTATACATAACTTAAAATATGTATGAACTAATCAAATATACAGACACGTACAATAACTAAAGGAATATACAAATAAATAATGAAAGATATTTACAAATAACTAAAACATGTGTGTACTAAACATGCAATATACTATATACAATTACGTGAATACAAAAATTACTTAATCTAAATCTCAAGTCGAATCAAATAACCAAACTAAGTAAATTATTAATCTAAAATCAAATAAAAAAATCAAAAAAAAATAATTCGAATTAAAATTCAATTTTATTTGATTTATTTTTTTTGGTTTAGTTCAAATAATGTACACTCCTAATTATAATGAAGTAAATAGAATGTGTTACATGAATTATTGATATCCATCAATCCCAATATTCTAAATTGGAATTTTTTATCAAAAATAAAACAATATTAGGAAAAAAAGTTTGAAATATGTTTGAACTTTGACGGTAATTGTTGTAACAATTTTCAATTTTGGGGTAAGATCTATTACCCTTGCAATATTCAATAGTGTATTTGAAAAATATATAATTGCTCAGTTGACAAATTATTTTTTAAAATGATACAATATTTATGTTGTCCACATTGACACCCTTATATCTTTAAAATAAATTATTAAATAGTGTAGGGGTAATAGATCTTGCCCAAAATTTGAGATTGTCACAATTATTTCGATCAAAATTCTGATATATTTCAAATTCTTTTTTTTAAAAAAAAATAATCATTTCATCTCAATATTCAAATGCAATACCTCTAACTAAGAATAAATGAATATTTACCGATCTATTACTAATTTTTTTTTTATAGTATTTAGGCAAATATTGTGCAACCTACTAAACCAATTTTCCCAATATTATATGGTACCAACTTGTCACTAATTAAAGAATAAAAATCCGTGAGAATATCCAACTCCGAGTTGTTTGGTGCTAGTCTTTCTCTCTTTGTCAAAAGTAGGAAAAGCTAACTCAAAATAAATTAAATAAAAAAAAATTGAACTTTGAAGTTGAATATTTCCAAATTAAAAAATGTCATGGATAAGAAGAAGATACATTTAATTTGTTCATCCATTTATTATTAGTTGGATGGAATTGGGTCTTTTGAAAAGTTCTAATTGATGAAGTAATGTATTGTCACATCCAAATTAAGCAATTCTAGTAATACTAGCAACTCTTTAAGACCAAGAATTTAATATTAATATCAAAGAGGATGCGTGTTAATCCTTATGTACTTTTTTTTTTTATTCCTTTGGCGCTCGATATATCAGGTTCAAGTTTTAATTAATTTAAATTTATATTATTTTAAAATTATTGATGAAGAAAATGTTTTTTATTCACGTAAAAATAATTATTCAGAATCTAACCTTGAAACTTCTAAATGAAAATGAATGATTGTATTTGTTCCATCAAAACATTTGAGTATTTATGGAAGAAATGCTCTTTATAAACAAAACATGTCAGCGAGGTTCGAAATGATAGAGTATATGTAGATTTGTTATTCCTATTTCGTGGAGAAAGAAAAATTATTTTTGAAAAATAATTATTTTCGAAAAACAACTCTCGGTAATCAAATACTTTTTATGTATTAGAAATAAAAAAAAATAACATCTATTCAAATTCGACACCTCTATTTAAGGATGAATAATCATATTCATCACATCGAAACGACAAGTCGACAACCTCATCGTATACACCGCCCACCTTCTTTTCTCTTTTTTTTTGGGTTAATTTTACTCGGTGCATGATATTTATATTGGAATTCGACTAAAACTGGAATCGTGTCAGGAAATCACACAGGGGTAAAATGTTTCCTGACAAAGACAATTTGATATCCAAAAAAATTTAAATTCAAAATTTCTGATTAAGAATAATAAAGTACATATCACTCAACTACGATGCTAATTGGTCAACCACCAAGTTCAATCACAAAAACTTACGTCTACTTTTCAACCCTCACAAGTCATAACAACTACCTCGAATCTACTTGAATGAACTATGTAATTAAGTTAATACATTAATCATTTGATAAGTATCTCTAGTACTTATATTACTGATGAGTAGTTTGTGTAATTAATTGTAACTGACCAGTCCTGTTTAAAATGCCTTTTTCATTAAATTACGAAAAAAGAATATGTAATCACGTTACAAATGGTATAAGTTAATTAAACAGAGTAATTTACTTTATTTAATTAAAATACTATTTGTAACGTGAATCTTATTTTACAAAAATCACAAAATATAGAGTGGATGTTTATGAGATTTTGTCATAAATATATCCTCAACAAAGTACGAGGTTAAGTTTTTATTTATATTATTGGAATATTTTTATAAATATAATTTTTATACAATTATTTTCATGCTAAAAGAATTACATTCTACTTTTCAACTTTTACGTTTTTACATCTTCCTCCGCACAGACCAAAAAAAAATGCTTACTACAAATCAATTAAATAATTTATTTTAGAAAAACTTTTCCAACCATTTTGACTCTTCAATAAAGCATTCTTTTAAAATATTAATTACACTAAACACGTCTCTATAATTTAGGCATGATACTATTTTTATTGTTGGATCTATATTTTAGAGATTGTACATAATTAGAAACCAAAGAATATTTCTCAATTTAATATATTTTGTTTATATTTGTATGATATTGACATAAGAAAAGTTTGAAAATGGAGTTACATAATCGATAATTAATTCAGGTTATAGATCACTCAGTCTATTTGAGTTTGACTCATAATTTTTGTTATTATATTTCTATGAAATAAGTAATTAGAAACGATAAATTCAATTAAAATTCAACAATGACTACTAAACATGAGAATTATGCTTGTTGTGAGACTTAAATCAACACCTTATGATACGAGCTGACGACAATCATGCATTGCATGTGTCCATGTTTCCATAGATATATACCCCTCTTTTTCCAGAGGATTCGCTATATGTCAATCCCTAATACGCTTCGTCTCTTCAGCTTAAATTATCTGTTGAGATTTTTTTATAAAAATTATCTCAAATTATTTATTGTTTTAAAAGTTTAAAATAAAATTAATTATTTTTTCTCATGTAACTCTAAATTAGTAGATTTAATTAACTAATTATTCTTGAATATTATACACACCTTAATTATAGAGGGTAATATTATGACTTTTCAAATACCAAATAATGGAAAAAATATTTTTACCATTCATCCCTTTTTATTTATCTAATTTATTCCATCCAGTTCATATTTACTTGATCCTTATACTAAAGATAGATTTTTCATTAACTTTACTTGTTCAATTAAAAAAATAAGATAGTTTTATCATATTTTCTCACTATCTATCTTTATTATTAAATGACCACATAAAATACAAGCAAACAAATTTTGATTTTCAAAACTCAATTAATAAAATTAGCTTACTTAAATAAACCCCTAATAATTATTTATTAAAAAGAGAAGTGTCTTATCACAAAGTAAAAGAAAATGAAGGAAATATTTAAAATAGATATCACTTTACTTGCTCAATTTACAAAATAAAAAAAATAACATTTTTTAATTATTAATTTATCATTAATAATATTTACTCTTATTATTTACTACAGACAAAATTAGATGTTTCCAATGTTTGACCGGACAATAATACCCTTTTAACCGGACGTTTCTTTTTTTTTTTTTTTTCATCACATTTTAAAGCATATATATACCCGTAAAAACTACCTTACATCATTTTTGTGGGGTTTTAGCACTGTTGCTTTCGGTTTTATTTTATTTCTCAAACCCAGAGGTTTTTCATTTCTATCCAAAAACAAATCCATTTAGAAAAAAAAAAAAAAACTAAAATCAAATTCAACATAAATTAATTTTCATCTATTTTTTGTGCAAATTTTCGTTGTTTGATTACCAAATTCTCGAAGAATCTGTACAGAATCACATCCAGATCTCTCTCATCAGGTAATTTTAAACTTCGTTTTGTTTGGTTGTTTGGTTGATTTTTGTGATGTGGAGTATTTGTTCTGCATTTGTTTGATTTGATGTTTTTTTGTTGATTTGAGTGCTTGTAATTTGGTTGAATAATTGAATTTTGGTTAATATTTCGATGTATTTGATTCCGATATGTTTGATTGATTATTTGTTAGTGGAATTCAGTTTGATCATTGTAGAGATCTGATCGGATTTTCTGAATTTTTATTTTTATTTTTATGTTATTCGATTGCGTGAATTTCAAGGATTCTACAGAGGTTTTTGCTCATAACTCAAAAAGAGAAAATGGAATTTGCTGTTGGATGAGATTTTTTTTTCTTCTTTTACTGTTGGAATTGTAACATTAGAAAAGTGATCAGGTGTAACTGATCGGTAATTGTTGAGAGAGATTTTATTTTTCGGATTTTCGAGAATTTGTCGAGTTTTTTGCGGGTGATCCGAGTGTTGAACTTTAAATTGCAAAATTCGATGCATCAAATTGTGAAAATGGAAAATGATTTAGGTATGTTTTTTTCTGTATCATTGTTGATTGGAAGTTGGAGGTGTAGGGACGGATCTGCTTTGTGGAATGAAAGTTTTCTTTTGAAGTTGTGTTGCTCGGGCTCTCCGAATTCGGATGAGTGTGTATCGGATCTTCCAAAAGTAGTACATTCTACTTTTGGAGGATCCGACATGGGTTTGGCAGGTATTCTGGAGAGTCCGTGCAACGTATTCATTGTCATCGGTTTTTTCTTGTTGGCTACAACTAGCAGGTTGATATATTCGAGGAACAGGCTAGATCTTTTTTATGATTTCAGCATTCCAAATTGTCAACTCCAAACATCTTGAGGGGCTTAAAGTACAATGATAAAATGTCACCCTGAAACTAAATCAATTAGTGTCATTATATTTCGTGCCTTTGCATAGTAATCAATGAATGTACTTAATTTTCTGATTTGGGAATGATGTATATTTTGACCTTTTGTTTATGCTATAACGGTATGATTTATAACCGGCTTTTATTTACTTCTCTAGCTTGAAGTGATATTGGTGTCAAGGGCTCATTGTACATGATCATCACACATTGGCATGCTATCTGAGATATGTCGTCGAAGAAGAGAGTAAGGCATGGTTTCAGTGGCTTTGCATTTCCTGTTATACCAAAAGCTCCTAGATCAGTTAGAGTAAGTAAGCTCAAATTGTGAATATTATCCATTCTGTTATGAGTTCTCGTTCTCTTTTTTTCATTTATGTTTTTCTAAATATCTCTGCAATTCCGATTTGTTTCAGAGGAGACACTCGCACAAAAATATAAACAATGATCAAATTTGTGCATTTGAATTACTGGCGACTGTTGCTGGTGAACTATTACAGGAGAGCGAAAGCTCTGCTTGCAGTAATGCAGTGATAGAAAAAGATAAGCTCTCCGATTGCAGGGAAGTTGTGAAACGTGAGCAACTCAAAGAAGATAAAGCTGTGAAATCAGAGTGCTTTGACCAGGGGAGTTGTGTCGAAAGCGCTTATCTACCGGAACCTGCAGTGCAAGAGCCAAATCTCAAGTATAGTTTGGATAAACCTAATCATATAGAGAATAAGATTTTTCGCACTGAAGTAGAAGGCGCATCCTCTAATCTTGAGGATGTCTGTGACAAGAGAACTGATACAGGTACTCAGAAACAGCTGACTGATGACGGCAAGCAGACTGAAGACTTAACTTTGGCTAACTCTAGCAGTGTGAAGGGTCCAATTGAGAAACGTGTGAATAACAATTCCGCAATTAACTCAGACAGTAGTGTACAGTTGCCCTGGTACAGGGCGGTTCCTAGGCCTTCTTTTGGAAAGCAAAGGAACAACGTTAAGTTAGGTATTAGAGATGATGACGAAAATTCTTTTGGATCTTATCGACACAACACAAACATAAGAGCCTTCAGGCAAACATCACGTAATGGATACAAAAGTATGAGAAAGATGTTGACTTCTAGACGCTGGAAAGTAGCTCCTCAGTTGAAGGACTGGGAACGTTCATGCTCCAGTAAGTGGAGTTATACCTCTTAGAATTTTGTTACTTACTTTTACCTTGTTATCGCTCATCTTCTAACAGCATGTTTTTGGTGTTTTAGAATATGGAATGAAGTCTTTTCACAGAAACAGGAAAAGAGTATGTGCACTAGAAAGATGCCGATTTGAAATTCCATCAAAGAGAAGAAAATTGTGTCACTATAGCTCGGTTGTCACTTATGATCAGCAGGCCAATAGTAAAAGCATTTCAAACTCACCTGAAAAGGGAATCAAGAGAGACATAACAGGAGCGGGGGCTTCAGCTTCAGTCAGAAATCATCGAAAGAAGGATTCTAATGGTAAGACCATTGAAACTTTTTTATTTGTTGATTTGACACATTGTTTGATATTTTTTAACACGCGTTTGATTTGTTTTCTCAGTAAAATTTAGCATCAAGTCATTCAAAGTACCAGAGCTTTTTATAGAGGTCCCTGAAAATGAAACTGTTGGTTCCCTGAAGGTAGGCATCTTAGTTAGGTTTATGATGAAAATTACTTAATCTTCTGCATCGGGGGAATCATACCAACATATCAAGGATTTGACCCGGTTTATCAACTATGCATTATTAATTTTTATATTTATAGTATACTCTTGTGGATTTTGAAGATATCCAAGATCTGATTAAAACAAAATTTACTTTGGGGTTATGTAGAGGACAGTAATGGAGGCTGTAAAATCTATTCTGGGAAGTGGATTGCGTGTCGGTATGGTTGTCCAGGGTAAGAAGGTCAGAGATGACAATAAAACTCTACAGCAGGCTGGTATCTCTCAGAATGGAAACCTTGATACTTTGGGTTTTACGTTGGAGCCAAGTTCTTATCCAGTTTCTCCATCGTTGCACTCTAAAGATCTTCCTGCTCTGTCACCATATGTTGCTGATCATGAACTAACTCGGTATAGTCGAGGACTTGTACATTTTGTGCTTTTGACTACTATTCCATTATACATAAAAGTTAAAAGAAGATCATAATTTCAATAGATTATAGCCTACCATATGACAGTTTATTGTGCTTGGACTAATATAGCATCTTTGTATTCAGGCGACCACCTAGTCCTATCATGGAACTAGAGCTTCCAAGTTTTTCATCGGCTCTTTCAGAGACTAGGTTGGATGAGCATGATAAAGTTCACCATGAATTGGCGCTATCACCTACAAATCCTATCGATCCTCCAAGTGATGTAGCTATTTCTGATTCTAGAGCCTTGGTCGTTCTCTCTCCTCTGAATGCTGAGGCACATCCAGTGGTTCCTGTGAACCCAAAAAATAGATGTTCTGAACATTCACAACGTAGAATAAGGAGACCGTTCTCAGTCGCAGAAGTAGAAGCTCTAGTTGAAGCTGTGGAGCAGCTTGGAACTGGAAGGTATCTGAACTATAATATCATGTTCTGTAAGTTTGTGATCCTCCAAGCAACTGCATTCTTATTGATCTCTGATTACATGCAGATGGAGGGACGTCAAAATCCGTGCTTTTGAGTATGCTGACCATCGAACTTATGTTGACGTGAAGGTTAGACATCTAATTAGTGCATTTTTATCTTTTCCGCATTGACGAAGAAAGGATATCGTTTTATTTCACTCGGTGACTTGGCTAATTTTGAGAATTGATGTTCTATATCCTTGATATTTCTGGATGCTATGCTTAGCTCCAAAGTAAATATCATCGTAATTTTGTTAAAAGATGATTTACATACTGAAATGACTTAGTTTGATATCGTAAACTTGTTTAGTACTTTTTGGCTTACTAAATATATGACATCTCTGAGTGATTGCATGAAGAGGCGAAATCAGAACATGAGTTGTTCTTGATAAGCTTAGATCTTATACTGTCTTATTTCTGTATTAGCAAATCGAATGACTCTTTCTCATCATCTCGTGTGACGTGGTTTACATTAGGATAAATGGAAGACATTAGTCCATACAGCAAGCATTGCCCCACAGCAAAGAAGGGGCGAGCCGGTACCACAGGAGCTTCTGGACAGGGTCTTAGTTGCCCATGACTACTGGTCTAAGCAACATGGGAAGAATCAAGCTGAACCTGCAAAAATGACCGAGGCTCAGATGCTGCACGTTGGCACCTTAGAGAACAGCAACGATTCCAACTCAATGCCAAGCAAGATGGTCGGGTCAGCTATATGAATCCCTCATTGTTTAACATACTATTATGGGAAACACAACGATGAATTGTCTTTCCGGTGAGTAGTTAACGTAACTAAACACACGCCTGTTTTTCCTCTGTGACTGGAAAACAGGTAGTTGTAAATGAATTCATTGAATAAAGCAGTCTAACAAACAGGGAATTAGGAGGGATCTCTGTGTTTATGTTGGTTCTATTCTTTTCATATAATTGTTAGCATGTGATAAGAATATACTGCAATTCAAATGTATTATTATGTACATTAGGTTGTTTACTGGGGGGTATAATTTCAAATGTACATTACTTCATTTACATTTTGTAATTTTCATATGATATACTTTTCCTTCGGTCTAGAATCTATCGAAAACAATCTCTCTACCTTTCGAGCAGTAAAGGCTGAATACATTATGTGAGAAAGAGACTCAAACTTCATCTTGAACATTCTAATCTTAAAGAATGCATATCTAGACACCTTAACATGTTTTTACTGTGTCAGCTGAACACTCTAACTTATAAATACACAATAAGGACGAGTTGGAGTTAATTGCCGATTGAAATAAAGTTAAGATGTTTGCATATGCATAGTTAAAAGTACTTATTTGTTGAAGTCAAAATTTTGAATATCGATTCATGATTATGACTAGAAAAAATTTGAATTAAGAATGAAAAATAAATATTAAAAATATGAAGAAAAAAAATAAAAACACAACAACAATAATAATAAATAAATAAAGATACATAAATAAAAGTAAGTAATCCCTTCCTTTAAGCAACACGTTACTTGTGGCTTGAGATATAAAGACTTACGTAACTTTAGTCTTTAGGTTGCTTCAAAAGATGGGCAATGAAATAATTCTATTGAATAAAAAAAATATTTATATTCGATATTCATATCAAATTATCAAACAAATGAATGCAAGATTAATCTTTCTTTTAATTATTTAGCATGTTAGACTGTAGTTAGGTTCGATATATATGTTTTAATTTTGATTTTTCACTCTTCTAGCTAAACTTTTTTATTTGGTATAATTATATAAACATCGAATATAAATAAAAAGTGTTAAATTAAAGTTGCGACCAAACTAGGACAGACAAATACATAAGCAAAAAGGTCGTTACAACTGACTTCTTCTTACGTTTAATTTAAGTAAAGTAATCAGAAATAAATATACCGACAAGCACCCATTTTTATCTTTGCGAGTGATTTGATGGTTGATTAAAATTATGTAAATATTAGTAATATAATATTTTAATGTGTTAAAATTTATATATTATTACTAAAATAGGACGCAAAATAACATTCCTAAGTAAGAGATTTAATTAATTCAAATTCAGAAGTTTAACATTTCACCTCTGTTAACAACAATTCCTTTTAGTGTATCGAAATTGATATCTTTAAGCGTTTATTTAAAATATATGTATGTATAAAATCTACTAAATTCTCAATAAATATTAAATTGAATTCATAATTTTAATATAAAAATAGACCGAATAAATTTAAATACTAAACCCCTCTATATTAACCACGACTTTTGAAATTGAAGTAAAGTGATAATTACTTCTCAATTAAAGATCGCAAATTAAGCTATGAGTATGAAATTATTTTTGATTGAACGTATTTTATTTTTAAAATAATAAATTTAAATTATTCAAATTTAAAATTAAATAAAGTGACATTTTTATGGTCATAAATATTTACCTTATTTAATACAGCATGAGACCACTGACATACCTTGATCTAACTTCCCAAAATAAAGGTCTGATATTAAATTTAAAGCAAACCAGTGATGCAACCAGCCTGGCAAATTTCTTTATTTTTTAATTTTAATAATAATATAAATATCTTATCCATTCACTTTTTAATCAAAAAAATATCAGATCTGTGACATTTGTCCTTTTACTGTGGATAAAATAATATTCTTTTTTAATAATTAATTAATTATAGGAGTTTGGACTATCTTAAATATTCATATTGGACCAATAGAATCTTTTGATTCTTCTGTCACAAAAAAGATATATATTCTAATAATTTTCATCTTTTAAATTTGTCAAAAGTGAACAATCTTAATTTTTGTATATGTCTTGACAAATTCTATCGGCTAGATCTAATTAAAACCATAAAGAAAAAATATTATATTAAAATAATAAAAAGGATTAGACCAAAAATGACTAGTCAAAAGTTGTGCTTAAAAAAATGAAAGGGATATGTGAATTGTGATGGTGAAATCATTGCTAGATCCTACAAATTATTAGTATATAATAATAATTAATTTAGTGTAATTTTATGAGTGAACGAGGAAATAATTTGTATATCTTTTTTATTTTTACAGGTAGAGGTATTATTTTTGATAGAATTTCAGTTAAAGTAAAAACTCCACAAAGCAGTTTGGCAAAAATAATTTGAATTTTATTTTTGAATCACCTCTTAAATTTCAAGTTTTGAATTTTATTAAATTTTAGATGATATATTTATACATGTTAATGCACTTTTATGATAAATTAAAAAATTAAAATAAGTGAATTCAATTAAATTCGTAATCGATAATCTAGTTCTTCACAATATTATTTTGAAAGAATTACATAAATATACATCTTGTTCTGTTCATTTATAAAAATTTTACAAAAATTACCTCTTGGATACATTTGTATCTCTTCTCAGATACATTTGTATCCCTTCTCAGATACATTTGTATCCCTTCTCGGACACATACTTATCCTTCTAGGATACATTTCTCCCCTTTCGAATACATCTCTCTCATTTATCATTCACAAACGATGAGCTATGTATTATATGCAGGTTTCCTGATGTATCTGTGATCGTATGAATTTTAATGAATTATTGCATTTTGAGAAGAAGAAAATAATAGAAATAAAATATTATTAACTCTTAACCCTAGGGTGTGCATCGGTCGATTAGTTCTATTTATCGGTTTTTAGATATGTTAAATCAATAACTAAATCAATAAGATATTTTTTATCGATTTTTGATATATCCATTTTGGTTCTTAATGATTCGGTTTTCGGTGTAATCAATAAGAAAATACTATAAAACAAATATATGACTTTTCTAATAAATTTGATGCAAAAACACAATAATGTAATTTTACAAATGTTCATAAAACAGAAACAATAATAACAAACATGAAAAGAACTATACAAGTGTAACACAAAGAGAAATTAAGAAGAATAGGATTCTTACTTCAAAGTTTAACGTTTTGTATAATGTGAAATTGTGAACTCAACTATAAGTTGAAGCGTAAATTGAAGGCTAAAGGACGACTGTATTAACTAGTAAGATATAGAAATTAATATATAATATTTATATACAAGTAAAAATAGTAAATTACCAGTCTTAATAGGTTATCGGTTTATCCAATAACAACTTAATAGTAAAAACCAATACCAAACCGATAACTCAATAATTTTTTTTTATAAAACCATTAAAAAAATTCATTAACTCAATACCCCAATAATACCAAATCAATAACACTTTTCTCAATTCGATTTACCGATCTATTCAGTTTTTACACTTCCCTACTTAACCCTATGCAATTTTTTTATGGCTATGATTAGCCATCTAGAGAACTTGGTGTGGATAATGGCCCACATATATTGGGCCAAAAAGGTGATATGGACCTATACTTCTTGTTAGGATGTTAAAATTAGTGCATGATACAGAATCTTAATTTAATATCTTTTTTTAGTCTCATTTTGTGTGGTGATCTTTTATAATTTGATATTGTTCTAGAAGAGCAAGTGTAGCTGGCATGTTGAAACATATCTGTCAATGATGAAAGGTAGCCTTAGAGTGAGGGGCCAGTATATGATATTTTCTCTACCCTAAAATGTAAGCATTTCAAGTATATAAAATCATAATATAAGAAATGGGAGGGAGTACTATAATATGCTCTATTATTTAAATCAGTGAATTAATTTTATTCAGCTTTGATATAAATGTACAAGGGAGATCAAAATACAACTAAGATAAAAAATTTTACTTAGAAATTGAATCTATCATCAGAAAGAAGAATTAAACCAAAAATTAAGATACTAAGGGTGTGTTTGGTATGAAGGAAAATGTTTTTCCATGGAAAATATTTTCCTAGAAAATGTTTTCTTGGAAAACAAGTAGATTTTGAACTTGTTTTCTCATGTTTGGTTGGTGTGTAGAAAATATTTTTCGAAAATGATATTTAGTGTTTGATTTATGAATGAAAAATATTTTTGTGGAACATCTTTTATTTTTACTAGAGTAGAAAATAATTTATGAAATTGAAAATATTTTTTAAAACAATTTTTTTGGGGTGGGGTGGTTGGGGTGGGGAGGCAGGGAGGGGGATAGGAGTGAAAAAATAAAAAATTAAAGTTGATATTATTTTTAAAAAGCAAAATTAATTTTTTGAGGGGTTGGGGGTGGGGTGGGGGTTGATGGGGGTGGGTAGGGGGCTGACCAGGGGGAGGTAGGAGTTTAAAAATAAAATTTGAAGTTGAAAAAATTATTAAAAAGCAAAATTAATTTTTCGTGGAGGGGTGGGGTTGGGGGAGGGAGGCTGGGGGAGGGTGGTCAGGGATCGGGTTTTAAAAATAAAATTTTGAAACTGAAAATATTTTTATTTTTTAAAAAATTGATGTTTTCCCAAAAAAAATGTAATTTGAAAATAGATGAGAGATTTGGAAAATGTTTTCCTTAATTTTTGAAGGGAAGTCATTTTCCTTAATTTTGAGGAAAATGAGTTGATTTAGAAAATATTTTCCAAAACTTTTGCCCCAACTAAACATTAGAAAATTAGAAAATGTTTTCCTTCGTACCAAACACACTCTAAGAAAATTAACTTTCTTAAAAAAAAAAAAAAGGAGCAAACAAAAGACTTTCATAAAATTCTCTTAGAATCAAGAATGAATTTTTCATTCTGTACATGAATTAGCAACTGCTAAAACGGAATCTAAAAGATGGGATGAGTGATATATAAGATCATTTGTCAAGGTTCAATCCTCAACATGGGATCTTTCTGAAAATCCAAACTAATTTTGTTGAGGAACGAAATAGCTCGTTATTTGCCCGTATTTCTCTTGATATATCCATTTGTGTCTCCTAATTTCATGAAATCCTTGAAGCATGTGCGATTCATTTAGGATACTTGTCTAAGAAAAAGTTTGTACTTGTTCTTTATTTTATGTCAAAAGGTTTAGTGTTTAGACCAAAAAAATAACTTTTAAAACTTGTAATCTAACATAATCTTTAGATATTTGTATGGTTGTAAATTATTGAATAAAAGGAAAACTTAAAATTAAAATTATTTTTGAGATAGACTAAAAAAAGAATGCTACATAAAATAATAGAGGGGAGTATAATTTCTTTATATTTGAACAGTTAATAACTCACTTCTTTTATTTATCAATTTGATTTATTTTTTCCATTAAGTTTAACAGATTTTAAACTTGTGCTAAAATGAAGCCTATCAACCAAGATTGATTACTAAGAAATTTTATTTAAATTTTTTAATTATATATTTATTTATTTGATATGTTTTTTTTACCATTTATGACGGTCAAATAAATTATCAAAAATTAAACAATAATTTTAAACTTAGTAAAAATCGAACCAGTGGAGTTATTATCAGCTTAATTTAACTGAACTCGTTCCAACCCAAGCAATATTTTAATATATTAATGTTCCGCTCATTTATTAATTCAATTTATTTCAACATTTTAAATTCGTTATTATCCGTCCATTTGACATCCCGAAAGTTGTCACAATCCATGCCTATAAAGTGGGCCTTGATAGATGGACGCATGTAAAAGAAGTACCTTTCATAAATTTAGAAAGTCGATTTGGAGTTATTGGGCCTTGTCTGGTCTTTGATTTGTACTTTGTTTATAGGTAAAATAATTTTTTTGAATTGGTTAATATTTACTTATAGTTTAATTTACGGGAAATTTTTCAAAATGTCAATATTTTAGCATTTAAGAGGGCTCATTAGCAACACTTTCAATATTTAGTAAAAATGTCAAATTTTAGTTTGTTATGTATCTTATTTATGTTTTTATTATTTGTTTTTATTTAAATATAATTATTTAATAACAAAAGGGAGAAAATCAAGGGAGAGAATATTTCAAAAAAAAGGTAAGGATCCTTAATTTTCTCATCAGTTACATTTTCAAATAAAATTTAAATTTTATTCTTTTTTTTTTCTCCAGAATTTTTACCTTTTTAAAATTATATTCATTTTACAATATATTCTATTTATATTTATTATAGTTTTTTATTAGTTTGTATTCATCCCAATAGGTATGCCGAATTTATCTATATAGTCATTTAAGAAATATATTTGTATCTTCATATATTTTTTTCCCTATATAGTTAATTTTTCATCAAAAATCTTGTATTCATCATACTATTTTTTTGTATTTTATATATTATTATACAAAATTCTAAATACAAAAAACAATAAAACTATGAAATACAAAAATAAATACTAAATGTGGTACATTGACATAACTATAAAAAAAACATAATACAAAATGAATTAAATATATGAAATACGATTCCAAATCTATGGATACAAAATACAATAAAATAATGAAATACAAAAATACATACGTCATGTAAAACAACAACAAAATTCAATATACACTTCCAAATCTATGAATACAAAAAACATCAAAACTATGAAATATACACAATCAAACTCATTATATTATATTGACATAACTAACACACAAAAAAAAATAGAACACAAAATACAATAAATATATGAAATACAAAAATAAATACTAACTATAACACAATAAAAATTCCATAAACACTTCCAAACGCATTGTAACATGAATTTTTTTGAATCTTAAAAATTACTAAACAAATTAAACTAACATGCAAGACACAGAACATGTAAAAAAAAAACATCTTCTCCAACAAATTGGTCTTCTTCAACTTCATGGTTATGAATTGTTGTTTAATTCTTGAGTGAAAAAAAATTAAATGATGGAAAATCAGAAGAACTTTGATTATTTTGTCTAATAACTCTGGTAACTCTCTTGAAAACATCAATTGAAGAGAGAATTATGTAGTGTCAAACCTTAAAAAATAATTTAAGGACAACAACAAAATTTAAAAAAAAAAACACTAAAATCAGTAAGTAAATAAATAAGGAATCTGAAAAACATAATACCCAAATCAATGTTAATCTTCAAATCAAATCTTGCAACGAAATTAAATGAGAATAGTAGAAAATATTAATATATTCAATCGAAAATCTGTGGAATTGATTTGGAAGAATGTTAGAGAGAGAAATTAAAAAGAAGAAAAAGAAAAGAGAGAAATCTGGAAATTTGATTAGGAAGAAAATAAGAGAGAGAAATTGATAAAC
The DNA here is from genome assembly GCA_027705065.1 of Solanum peruvianum. NCBI lineage: Eukaryota > Viridiplantae > Streptophyta > Magnoliopsida > Solanales > Solanaceae > Solanum > Solanum peruvianum. Next base: position 4,213,153 of record JAKWJD010001758.1, on the reverse strand, counting down.
TTAAGAAAAGAAAGAAAAAAATTAAAATGACATTAATATTTATCCAATTACATAAATATAGGAAAATGTGTAATTTATGAGAGAGAAAGAAAAGTTGTAAATAATGAGAGAGAAAATATTAATAATATTAAAATAATGACATTTTTGACATGTTTACTAATATTATTAAAGTATGGATATTATCACTAAATAAATTGGTTTTTTTGACTAGTTAGCTAAATTTTCCTTAATTTACACGTAATTTTTTAATATTTTATTTGATTCAATAATTTAAATATATTAATCTCATTCAAATCGGGTCATAACAAAAATGGTGCCAAATATAAGTGGTGTTTGGGGCGGGGGGAGGACGGACATTATTGAAGATATGGGTCCCATTTTGTACTACTTATTCGATTTTAAAATAAATAATATTTCGAGCTTACGCATATATGTTATGAAAATTATCTATTTTTAAAAATAAGATATACTTTTGTCAATTTTTAACTTTAATAAATATCTTAAATAAAATGTAACTTTTTAAACGTTTTAATATAGTATAATATATAAGTAAAAATATTCGTAAGAGACACTATTCTACCATTATATAATAATAAGTAATGAAGTATATTTTTGTGTAGGAAAATTTGAGGAGAAATCAAAATTTCATTATCTTTATAGAATTTTGTGTCTACATTTTTGTCTCCTATTATTTGGATTTTATTTAAAGAGAGTGACATTACTAAAGGAAAGTGGCATTGGAGTACGTGGCATCACAGAAACCAAATTATATTAATTTTTTACAATTAAATAAAATAGGAATTGATAATAGGAACCACATATTAATAAACTACGATAAAAACGATTAATTTAGTGCTAATTCGATTAATTTAGTGCTAATTTGGTTGGTTGGCATGGGGAATCAATTTATGATAGAAATTTTATTACCATTGTTTTGTACATTGTTTAGTTGCTAATTTGCTTTGTGTATATAAATAAAATAAATGTTATGTTTGTATAAGTTATGATATTAATTATTTCAGTTTAAATATAATGATAAATAACAATCCACGTTATACTTATACAAATTAATTATACACCAATTTACAAGAAATAATTATGCATTATTAACTCTTACATATAACGGCGGAATCATTTTATTCAAAAAGTGTCAATTAACTTTTTTTTTCTTGATGTTGAATATATATACACACACAGACTTCCTAAATAAAGTTCTTTTCATCTTTTCCTCACAGTAATTGTACACTATCGATCATTGAGGTATACTTAGGCTTAGATAGTGGTCCCCTTTTCTCGCGTTAAAGCGATCAGAATTTAAACACACCCTATTTTACTAGAAAGCATCAAACCATGAGAACGAATCTACAAAATTATTATTGTAATACACACGACACTTACATGACTTTTATATGAATATATTTTTAATATAGTTACAAATTTTAAAAACATGATAGAAATGAATTAAACTGTAAATTTTTTTTACTCATGGGTGAGAGATGAAATGTCATTGCTAGCCATTAACATGCCAATTCAGATGAGATGCTTCTTTTTAATATATTATATGTGTCGCGTATATTATGATTTTTTAATAAACTTTTTGACTCTACGCAATTTTCTTATTATATTATAATGAAAACGATTAGAAGATTTCATCTTATATCAAATTCAAATTAGTGAGACACTAAACTTTAACATCAATTAATTTTGAGTGACTAAAGATAAAAATATAATTACATATATAGATAGTATTACTAATGTAGGTATTAATATTATGAGATCACAAAGGAATAACCTTTTAATTGCAAAAGACGCATAAGTAAAATATATAAAGAAATTTTTAGAATACCTGTTTTGTCTTATTTAATTGAGGGTGACAATGTCAATTTTTTTTTAGGATAGTATATTCATATTAAAGATCAATTAAATTAAATTTTATGTCAAAAATTAAATTTTATATTGGAGCGCTTTCACCAATTTCAAATGTTGAAACACAAATAATTCTTTTATTCCTTTTTAATTGTTATAGTTTATTTTTTTTAGAGTTAAACTATGAGAATTTTTAATAATATTATATGATGTATTTTTTTATTATTTTGATATATAAGAAATTTCAATTTATAATACTTTCTGTATGATTTTTAAATATTTAAATTTTTTTATTTAATATCCCAATATGTAAAAGGGGAATGAGTAGATATATCCGTCAATTATGTAATTTATTAAAGTTTCATACTCATTTTATATAAGATGATCCTAATATGTATTTGAGATAATTGTATAGAATGATAAATTAATAATATAAAATAAATATAATAATTTATTTGTGTTTCATAGCAAACTGTTTGAAAGTCCCTCTCTCCCTCGTATTCTCGTTCGCCACTCTTCCTCTTTCGCTTGCTTTCCGTCGCTCGCCTCTTTCGCTTTATACAATTGAATTGTATAAATTGTGTTTCTAATTGTATAAAGCGAGAGAAAATTGTATAAATGCATACAAATACATATATCTTTGTTCTATAAACTTATAATTATACAATACAAATATTTATCTGCCCAAGTCTCTTTGCCTTTATCGTTTTATACAAATTCAAATTATATATAATTTCTCTCTTTCTTGTTTTATACAATTCAATTCTGCCTTACTCGCTTTTTCGTTTTATACAATTCAATTTGTATATAATTTCTCTCTTTCTCGTTTTATATAATTCAATTCTGCCTTTCTCGCTTTTTCGTTTTATACAATTCAATTTGTATATAATTTCTCTCTTTCTCGTTTTATACAATTCAATTCTGTCTTTCTCGCTTTCTCGTTTTATACAATTCAATTTGTATATAATTTCTCTCTTTCTCGTTTTATACAATTTGCTTCAATCGTATATGTATAACGAATTATACATACATAGGTTTGCTATGAAGCGCAATTATGCAAATTTTGCTATAGCATACAATTATGAATTTCATGTTTTCTATATGTGAAAGTTGCGCTATTTATTTTCATCTAAATGAAAGTAAAAAACTATTTTAAATTTTTTATAAAAGTATATTTGATTTTTCTAATAATGTTCATATGTATATTTGATCGTCCTTACACATAATTTGTAATTTTTTAATTTTAGTAGCTACTTTTAATTTTTAAATATCTTCTTTATCGATTATTTGCTTATTATTATTTAAAAAAATTTATTCTATTTTTTCATGTAAAAATATGAAAAATTCAAAGATGAATAAAAAAGAAAAAAGAATAAGAAATTGGAGCTATATTGTAATGTAACGACCCGCTAGGTCGTTTTGAGAACTAGGACTAGTTTGACTCCTTTTGAAAATTTAAAGGGGTATTTTTAAACTATTCGAAACTAAGAATATTTAGTTGATAAAAATTTTAGTGAAGAATTAATCTAGTTAATAGTTAGTGGGTCATATCCATAATTCATTTAATACCTATAACCACTTAACTATAGGCAAAAGTGGACTAAACTAATTGAATTTTTTTTTGTGGGTCATAACTAAAGAAAAGAAGAGGGGAGCGTGTTATTCATATGGAATGAAAGAAAAGCATAGGCGGAAAACCTATCTACGCATTGCCGCAACCGCAAATCAGGTGAGAACTTTAGATTTCCCAAATCCATGGAGTATGTACTAATTTACTAGGTGTAAAAATAAAGTATGCATTGTTCTCATAGGAAGTGGGTCTTTTTATATATTGAAGGTGGGAGAAAATTGAATGTTCTACTTAATAATGCTACATGAGTGACCATTCTGATTGATTATTCGATTAGGACTAATAAATAAGTACGGATTAAATAAAATAAAGTAACCCAAATGGAAATTTGTTGCCGATACAATCTGTAAGTTTGTGGGATATAAATAATAGGTTATTTAGGATTGGATTGTTAGTAGCTTGAAAATATATATAAAGGAATCATCTTGAGTTAATAATTAGTTTATGGATGTGTTAGTAGTAAGGACTTGTAATACACTGCCAATATCACTGTGATGGGTTGGATTGCGGATAATTAATTTTTGATTAAGAATAGAAAATTTAATTATTGGCAAAAGGTAAGACTATTGCATAAATGGGTTTCTGTGCATTTTGTTGTTAAGGTTCCAGGCTACGGGAATTTGGCTTTAAGTTTGGAACTTTCCAATGCTTATTACCCTATAGTTGAAGTTTTAATATATTGCAAATAGGTAATTAAATAGATGTAATTGGATATCATTACATTTATAATGCTTTGGAAATTAAGACTTAATCTTAGTTTTGAAGCTTAGAATATGAGACTTGACATATTAGTGACACCAAAATTTATAAACTTTGATATAGATTTGAGTGTAGGAAAAACATATAGTAGAATACGGGTATGTACGGATTTGTTTACTTATACATATTGCATAATTGATAGATTGGGAACGATTTCAAGCTTACTAAAAGGAATTGCAAAAAAAAATCTTGAAGATTCGTGGCACGTATTCTGCATTCAAGGTATGTTAAGACTTTTTAGACTTGTTGAAGGACGTTTTCCTAATTAAAGATTAAAAATAAAAATAGACAATGGAGTAAGGGGGAAAAATAGTGGTCTCGTATCAATGGTGTGACGGGCATTGGTACGAGTACCGGTGTTATAAAAAGAGAATTTCTATTATAGAATGTGGATTGAAATTTGAGAATGCCAAAGTATATGGGCATTAGCTGATATATTATTGACTTAAATTCCTTGTGTGATTGTGTTTTATTTATTTCACCCGTATAGTTGTGATTATTGAGGTGGTTATGTATTATGTTCATATTGATTGATTGAGATGCATCATCATCCCCTATATTGAAATAATAATGTGCACGTGCATAGGCATGAGATTGAGTATAAGTTGGGCACGTGGAGATCGTCCGTGCTGGGGATGGTGAGATGTTAAGATTGTAATTTGGGCACGTGGAGACCGTCCGTGCGAAAATTGTTGGATATTATGATAGTGCGTTGAGATCGTCCGCACAGACACGTGGAGATCGTCCGTGTCGGTATATGGACCTCGCGAGTCCCCCATGGGTCATGAGCTCTCGATGTATTTCCGAGGAGTATCATGTATATACGGTTGAGTGAGTACTGGGTATTCTGAGACATATCATTACATGGCATCATATTGCATTGCATTTCATCCCATCGTTCATTCTTGATGACTATATGTTTCGTTTGGTGTTTGGAAAATATTAAATGTTGATTTCTTTTTTGATGAAACTAAAATAGTAAGTGTAATATATATATATACTTGTACAATCTAAGAATTTATTTTCTTATATAACTCCCGTCACTACTTCTTCGTTGTCGGTCAATGAGACATACTGGGTACACGTGGTTTCGTACTCATACTACGCTTGTTGCACTCTTTGTGGTGCAGATTCGATTCCGAGTAGGAGCACATCTCGTGGAGCAAATTGAGTCCGGCTTGAAGTTCTTGGAGTTGTGGTGAGCTGCTTGGCTGTTCCGTGGCCCACACCTCCCTCTATCTTTACGTATTCTGTTATTCAGTATTCAGACAGGATATCCCTTAAGTTAGATTTGTCATTTTAGTTTCAGACTTGCATCGTATTCTAGAAGCTCTTGTACTTAAGACACCAATTCTTGGGGTGATATATTTTATCTTCCGCATTTCGTACTTATAAGGAACCCAATGTTGGGAATTCTTGCTAAGTGTTAGTCTTTTTACTCATTTGTTGATTTAGTTGGGTTAATATGTTGGGTTGGCTTACCTATTGGTTGGGAACATAGGTGCCATCACGACTCGTGATTTTGGGTCGTGAAAAATTTGGTATCAGAGCGCTAGGTTCATCGGTCTCAAGAGTACAAGAGCAATGTCTAGTAGAGTCTTGCGGATCGGTATGAAGACGTCCATACCTATCTTCGAGAGGCTATGGGACATTTAGGAAATATTCTGTTCTTTTATTCATTATCGTGCACACTTGACCTTGTAGAAATTCTAATCTTGATATCTCATTCTCTCTCAGATGGCGAGGAACCGTACATCGGCAAGTGGTGGTCAGGATCCTATTCCTGCGCCTGCTTTTGGGAACACTATCCGAGGTAGAGGTAGGGGACGAGCTCGAGGTCGGGGTAGGGGCCGTGTGGCAGCTCCTGTGGATGGTCAAGTACCAATAGCTACCCAGGGTCGTGATAGGACTGTACCTCCTGATGCAGAGGTTATTCATGGGGATGTGCAAGATCGTGTCGAGGGGGATGGGCCAGCTCAGGATCCACCCAGTACTATTATCCCCCCGGTGCTTCAAGATACATTGGCTCGTATGTTAGGAATCTTAGAGGGGATGGCCCAGGCAGGAGCTTTACCTGTCACTTCTGATGGCTCACAGACCCGTGTTGGAGGTCAAACTCCAGACCCGATAGTTGCTCCAGATTCTCAGACTCCCAGGGCTCAGCCAGCTGCCGCTGTAGCTCCTCGTTTGGATAGTATGCAGTTCCCAGATATGACATCACATTTGGTGAATAGACCTTCTATGACTATTGATGAGCAAAAGATGTTTGGGAGGTTCAGACTAATGAATCCTCCTACTTATACTGGTGACTTAGCTGAGGACGCATATGAATTTATAGTTAGTTGTCATGAGAGGTTGCATAATCTTGGATTAGTGGAGTCTCATGGAGTTGACTACACAGCGTTTCAGATGACTGGCTCTGCTAAGCAGTGGTGGAGGGATTATATTAGTAGTAGGCCAGCTGGATCCCATCCACTATCCTGGACTCAGTTTACTCAGGTATTTCTATCCAAATTTGTTCCACGCAGTGAGAGGGAGCGCAAGAGGGCCGAGTTTGAGGGTTTGCAGCAAAATGGTATGTCAGTTGCAGAGTATGAGGGTAAATTTCATGCCTTGGCTAGGCATGCTTCGATGATACTTCCCACAGAGGCTGAGAGAGTGAGGAGGTTTGTTAAGGGGCTGATTATTCCAATTCGTCTAGGAGTGTCTCAGGTTGCTGCTTCTGGTGTTCCATTCCAGAAAGTGGTAGATGCTGCTAAGGAGTTGGAGATGATTCGACGTGAGGGATTTGAGCAGCGAGAGGGCAAGAGGACTCGTTATTCAGGTGATTATGGTGGTGCTCCGTCTAGGAGTCGGGGTTACACGGGCAGAGGTTATCACCCTCAGTCCAACAGACCCATTCATGCTGCTATACCAGCGTCTGAGGCTGGTTACGCTGGGCATAACTCTTCGAGCTCGGTGCATACTTCGCAGGGTTCATCTTCTAGACCTGTAGTTCGTGGAGGGCATTCTGGTCATTCAGGTTCCTCTCATCAGCCTGCGTCTCGTAGGGGCTGCTTTGAGTGTGGTGATATGGGACACTTTGTGAGAGACTGCCCTAGGACCAGACGTGGTGGCTTACATCAGGGTTCTCAGGCTTCGACTTCCAGGGCTGCACAACCTCCAGCTAGGGGTGGTGCACAGAATGGTAGAGGTGGATCTCATTCAGGTAGAGGTGGTTCTCCTTCTGGTCGAGGTGGTGGTCGTGGAGGTTCACAATCTGATGGAGGTCATTCTCACTGTTATGCTTTTCCAGGTAGGCCAGAGGCTGAAGCCTCAGATGCTGTTATCACAGGTATTATTCCGGTTTGTCATCGATCAGCTACTGTATTATTCGATCCAGGCTCTACTTATTCTTATGTGTCCACATATTTTGCTCCTAGTCTGGATATATTGTGTGAGTCTCTTGATTTGCCGATACGTGTTTCTACTCCTGTCGGGGATTCTGTAGTTGTAGATCGGGTGTATCGTTTATGTACTGTTACTTTGGTGGGGTATGACACTCATGCAGATTTAAAGGTCTTAGAAATGATAGATTTTGATGTGATTCTTGGTATGGATTGGTTATCTTCTTACCACGCAATTTTAAATTGTCACGCCAAGACCATCACTTTAGCTATGCCTGGAATTCCTATAGTAGAATGGAGAGGTACTCTTAGTCATCCTTCTAAGGGTGTGATATCATTCCTTAAGGCTCGTCAGTTGGTACAGCGAGGATGTTTAGCTTACTTGGCCCACATTCGAGATACTAGTATTGAGACTCCTATGCTTGAGTCTATTCCAGTGGTGAGTGAATTTTCAGAGGTATTCCCGACCGATTTGCCAGGTCTTCCACCAGATCGTGATATTGATTTTTGTATTGACGTGGAGCCAGGCACTCGGCCTATTTCCATTCCTCCTTATCGTATGGCACCGGCTGAATTGAAAGAGTTGAAGGAGCAATTGCAGGATTTGTTGAGCAAAGGTTTTATTAGACCAAGTGTATCTCCTTGGGGTGCTCCAGTGTTATTTGTGAAGAAGAAAGATGGATCTATGCGTATGTGTATTGACTATCGGCAGTTGAACAAGGTAACCATCAGAAATAAGTATCCGATACCTCGTATTGATGATTTATTTGATCAGTTGCAGGGTGCTTCAGTTTTCTCCAAAATTGACTTGAGATCTGGCTATCATCAGCTGAAGGTTAGGGCTGAGGATATCCCTAAGACGGCTTTTCGAACACGTTATGGTCATTACGAGTTTTTGGTGATGTCTTTCGGACTGACTAATGCCCCAGCAGCTTTTATGGACTTGATGAATGGAGTGTTCAGACCGTATTTAGATTCCTTTGTTATTGTCTTTATAGATGATATATTGATATACTCACGCACTAAGGAGGAGCATGAGCATCATTTGAGGATTGTTCTTGGGATTCTAAAGGAGAAGAAGCTTTATGCAAAGTTTTCAAAGTGTGAGTTTTGGCTTAGTTCGGTAGCATTCTTGGGACATGTAGTGTCCAAGGAGGGTATCATGGTGGACCCTAAGAAGATTGAGGCGGTTAGAGATTGGGTCAGACCTACTTCAGTTACTGAGATTCGGAGTTTCTTGGGCCTTGCAGGTTATTATCGACGGTTTGTTGAGGGTTTCTCATCCATTGCATCTCCATTAACTAGATTGACACAAAAGGAGGTGACTTTTCAGTGGTCTGACGAATGTGAGGTTAGTTTCCAAAAGCTCAAGACTTTATTGACTACTGCTCCAATTTTGACCCTACCCGTGGAGGGAGAGGGTTTTGTCGTATATTGTGATGCTTCTCGGGTTGGTCTTGGTTGTGTGTTGATGCAGAAGGGAAGGGTGATAGCTTATGCTTCGAGGCAGTTAAAGGTTCATGAGAAGAACTACCCTATTCATGATTTAGAGTTGGCGGCTGTTGTGTTCGCATTAAAGATTTGGAGGCATTATCTTTATGGTGTGCATTGTGAGGTGTTCACGGATCATCGTAGTCTCCAGTATATATTCAATCAGAGGGATCTAAATTTGAGGCAGAGGAGATGGTTGGAGTTGCTCAAAGACTACGATATGACTATTCTTTATCACCCAGGCAAAGCAAATGTTGTAGCAGATGCCTTGAGTCGGAAGACGGTGAGTATGGGTAGCCTAGCCATGTTACAAGTTGGCGAGCGTCCCTTAGCTAGGGATGTCCAATCCCTGGCCAATAGCTTTGTGAGACTTGATATTTCAGAATCTGGTAAGGTGTTGGCTTATATGGAGGCTAGGTCATCCTTGTTGGAGCAGATTCGGGCTCAACAGTTTGATGATGGTGATTTATGTAAGATTAGGGACAAGGTTTTAAAAGGAGAAGCCAAGGCTGCAATTCTTGATAGTGAGGGAGTTTTGAGGATTAAGGGTCGTATATGTGTTCCTAGTACAGGTGATTTGACTAGGTTGATCATGGAGGAGGCTCATAGTTCGAGGTACTCTATTCATCCGGGGGCTACTAAGATGTATCGCGACTTGAAGCAACACTATTGGTGGTGTCGTATGAAGAGGGACATAGTAGATTTTGTATCTCGATGTTTGAATTGTCAGCAAGTGAAGTATGAACACCAAAAGCCTGGAGGTATGACTCAGAGGATGCCCATACCTGAGTGGAAGTGGGAGTGTATTGCTATGGACTTTGTGGTAGGGTTGCCACGTACCTTGGGTAAGTTTGATGCTATATGGGTCATCGTGGATCGACTGACTAAGTCTGCACACTTTGTACCAGTTCAGACTACCTATAACTCAGAGAAGTTAGCCAAGATCTATATTCGAGAGATAGTTCGTTTGCATGGGGTTCCTATATCTATTATTTCAGATCGTGGCACCCAATTTACATCTCATTTCTGGCGGTCTATGCAGAAAGAGTTGGGCACTCGAGTGGATCTTAGTACAGCCTTTCACCCTCAGACTGATGGTCAATCTGAGCGGACTATTCAGGTTCTTGAGGATATGTTGCGGGCATGTGTGATTGACTTTGGTGGTCAGTGGGACCAGTTCTTGCCTCTAGCGGAGTTTTCTTACAATAATAGTTACCACTCGAGCATTGAGATGGCACCATTCGAGGCTCTTTATGGCAGGAGATGTCGATCTCCAATTGGCTGGTTTGATGCATTTGAGGTTAGACCATGGGGTACAGATTTGTTGAGGGAGTCCTTGGACAAGGTCAAGTTGATCCAAGATAGACTTCTCATGGCTCAGAGTAGGCAAAAGAGTTATGCAGATCGAAAGATTCGTGATTTAGAGTTTATGGTTGGAGAGAGGGTTTTATTGAAGGTTTCACCCATGAAGGGTGTGATGAGGTTTGGAAAGAAGGGCAAGTTGAGCCCAAGGTATATTGGTCCTTTCGAGATTGTTGAGCGTATTGGTGAGGTCGCGTATCAGTTGGCTTTGCCACCTGGTTTGTCAGGTGTTCATCCTGTATTTCATATCTCCATGCTTAAGAAGTATCATCAGGGTGGTGATCATGTGATTCAATGGGATTCAGTGTTACTTGATCAGGATTTGACTTTTGAGGAGGAGCCGATCACCATTTTGGATAGGCAAATTCGGAAGCTAAGGTCCAAAGAGATTGCTTCAGTAAAGGTTCAGTGGAAGCATCGTCCAGTGGAGGAGGCTACATGGGAGACAGAGGCAGACATGAGGAATAAATATCCTTATCTTTTGAGCGTTCAGGTTAGCTCTTTTCTTTTTACGTTCGAGGACGAACATTTGTTTAAGTGGTAGGTGATGTAACGACCCGCTAGGTCGTTTTGAGAACTAGGACTAGTTTGACTCCTTTTGAAAATTTAAAGGGGTATTTTTAAACTATTCGAAACTAAGAATATTTAGTTGATAAAAATTTTAGTGAAGAATTAATCTAGTTAATAGTTAGTGGGTCATATCCATAATTCATTTAATACCTATAACCACTTAACTATAGGCAAAAGTGGACTAAACTAATTGAATTTTTTTTTGTGGGTCATAACTAAAGAAAAGAAGAGGGGAGCGTGTTATTCATATGGAATGAAAGAAAAGCATAGGCGGAAAACCTATCTACGCATTGCCGCAACCGCAAATCAGGTGAGAACTTTAGATTTCCCAAATCCATGGAGTATGTACTAATTTACTAGGTGTAAAAATAAAGTATGCATTGTTCTCATAGGAAGTGGGTCTTTTTATATATTGAAGGTGGGAGAAAATTGAATGTTCTACTTAATAATGCTACATGAGTGACCATTCTGATTGATTATTCGATTAGGACTAATAAATAAGTACGGATTAAATAAAATAAAGTAACCCAAATGGAAATTTGTTGCCGATACAAGCTGTAAGTTTGTGGGATATAAATAATAGGTTATTTAGGATTGGATTGTTAGTAGCTTGAAAATATATATAAAGGAATCATCTTGAGTTAATAATTAGTTTATGGATGTGTTAGTAGTAAGGACTTGTAATACACTGCCAATATCACTGTGATGGGTTGGATTGCGGATAATTAATTTTTGATTAAGAATAGAAAATTTAATTATTGGCAAAAGGTAAGACTATTGCATAAATGGGTTTCTGTGCATTTTGTTGTTAAGGTTCCAGGCTACGGGAATTTGGCTTTAAGTTTGGAACTTTCCAATGCTTATTACCCTATAGTTGAAGTTTTAATATATTGCAAATAGGTAATTAAATAGATGTAATTGGATATCATTACATTTATAATGCTTTGGAAATTAAGACTTAATCTTAGTTTTGAAGCTTAGAATATGAGACTTGACATATTAGTGACACCAAAATTTATAAACTTTGATATAGATTTGAGTGTAGGAAAAACATATAGTAGAATACGGGTATGTACGGATTTGTTTACTTATACATATTGCATAATTGATAGATTGGGAACGATTTCAAGCTTACTAAAAGGAATTGCAAAAAAAAATCTTGAAGATTCGTGGCACGTATTCTGCATTCAAGGTATGTTAAGACTTTTTAGACTTGTTGAAGGACGTTTTCCTAATTAAAGATTAAAAATAAAAATAGACAATGGAGTAAGGGGGAAAAATAGTGGTCTCGTATCAATGGTGTGACGGGCATTGGTACGAGTACCGGTGTTATAAAAAAGAGAATTTCTATTATAGAATGTGGATTGAAATTTGAGAATGCCAAAGTATATGGGCATTAGCTGATATATTATTGACTTAAATTCCTTGTGTGATTGTGTTTTATTTATTTCACCCGTATAGTTGTGATTATTGAGGTGGTTATGTATTATGTTCATATTGATTGATTGAGATGCATCATCATCCCCTATATTGAAATAATAATGTGCACGTGCATAGGCATGAGATTGAGTATAAGTTGGGCACGTGGAGATCGTCCGTGCTGGGGATGGTGAGATGTTAAGATTGTAATTTGGGCACGTGGAGACCGTCCGTGCGAAAATTGTTGGATATTATGATAGTGCGTTGAGATCGTCCGCACAGACACGTGGAGATCGTCCGTGTCGGTATATGGACCTCGCGAGTCCCCCATGGGTCATGAGCTCTCGATGTATTTCCGAGGAGTATCATGTATATACGGTTGAGTGAGTACTGGGTATTCTGAGACATATCATTACATGGCATCATATTGCATTGCATTTCATCCCATCGTTCATTCTTGATGACTATATGTTTCGTTTGGTGTTTGGAAAATATTAAATGTTGATTTCTTTTTTTGATGAAACTAAAATAGTAAGTGTAATATATATATATATACTTGTACAATCTAAGAATTTATTTTCTTATATAACTCCCGTCACTACTTCTTCGTTGTCGGTCAATGAGACATACTGGGTACACGTGGTTTCGTACTCATACTACGCTTGTTGCACTCTTTGTGGTGCAGATTCGATTCCGAGTAGGAGCACATCTCGTGGAGCAAATTGAGTCCGGCTTGAAGTTCTTGGAGTTGTGGTGAGCTGCTTGGCTGTTCCGTGGCCCACACCTCCCTCTATCTTTACGTATTCTGTTATTCAGTATTCAGACAGGATATCCCTTAAGTTAGATTTGTCATTTTAGTTTCAGACTTGCATCGTATTCTAGAAGCTCTTGTACTTAAGACACCAATTCTTGGGGTGATATATTTTATCTTCCGCATTTCGTACTTATAAGGAACCCAATGTTGGGAATTCTTGCTAAGTGTTAGTCTTTTTACTCATTTGTTGATTTAGTTGGGTTAATATGTTGGGTTGGCTTACCTATTGGTTGGGAACATAGGTGCCATCACGACTCGTGATTTTGGGTCGTGTAATTTAATTTTCGGTATATGCAAGAACAAATCAATTAGGGACACTTATAAGATTGGATTAAATATAGCTGATTGTGTTATATTAGTAGGAGTGCTTCGTTTTTAACTAGATATTTTTTGGTATAGAGAAAATTCAATTGACAGCGCCATCCTAAAATGAGCTCAACAGTGCACGATTCAGATTTAGTCGAAGCTCCAATATGAGCTCTAGACACCGAGTTAAAAATCGAAAAAAAATATAATTTTGAACTTTGTCACAAAGATCAAATATATGCCAAATAAATTTATTTATTTTACTAATTATTTTTCGTGATTATAAACAAACACATAATTAACTATTTCATCTATTCAATAATAGTTATTCATTATTAACTTTGCACATATATTAAGAAACTATAAATAGAAAATAGTTTTATTATATCACCAATTAAAAATAATATCTTGAAAAACATAATAGGAAAAGACTCTAATTAATGATAAGACTAAATTAGGAACTAAATAAAAAAATTTCTATTGATTTCATCAAATAGACAAGTATTATTAAACATCTCAAAATAGTATAATGAACATCGATTATTTAACGGAGTAACAAAAAATGTGGTGCAACCCTATACAATCCGAATTTAAAATAATGAGACCTTAATATAAATATCGAATATGAAATATGAAATACATAATTAAAAAAACTATATTATGAATAGTAGTCCTTCACCCCCCTCACTCACCCCCACCCCACTACCCCCTCCCTCAGATTTTGTGATTTCAATGGCTGAGATCTTCTTTCTCTCAAATCTTTTATACGGTTTATACCTATTTAAATATGAGTCTAGAGCAAGTGGCATTAATTTTTTCCAGCACCGCCGCTCTGATTATCTCCCTTTTTGTTCTTGCACTTTTTTTTATCCATCTGGGATTTCTCAGAATCACAGGTACTTCTCCTTTTCTTCATCATTATATACAGTAAAATAATTATTATAATTATATATATAGACACACTGTATCAAGTTTTGGAGTAATTTATCCTTTATTGAATGCTTAATCTTTGTAATTATTGATTTTTAGCACTGTTTATGAGATTAAGAATACACCCTTTTTAGAGAAACTGATACTGATAGCATTAGTTTTGCTTTTTCTTATGAATTTGTCGATAAAGATTTCATTTTTATGATAAAACTCCGTTACCCATTTCGAGTAATAATGTATTTTTTGTGTTAAAACAAAAGGGTGTTTTCTTAAATCTTAAATATAGTGCTAGTTTGTTGTTTTGAGATTTTTTTTTTTTTTTTTTTGGGTGGCACTTGTATAATTAGTAAAGATTATGTGTTGTTGATGTGTTTTGGGGATTTGGGTTGTTGTTTTCTTGCAGAATAAATGGTCATGGATAGTAGAAACTATAAGGGGTTATATGATGCAACATCTGGAATTCAATTAAAGGATGAGGATGATGATAAGCTATTTTTTCAAGATCTGAATCTGATTAATCATCTTAGAGTTAGTGATGCTTTAGTTGAACGAAATCTGGAACCCGGTGGTTTCGTTCCATCAGCTATGGATAACTCTCATGAGGATTATGACTTTAGTGATGTAGTGCTTAAATATATTAGCCAACTGCTTATGGAAGAGAATATTGAAGAGAAAACGTGTATGTTTCAAGAATCTGCAGCTCTTCAAGCTGCTGAAAGGTCGTTTTACGAAGTTATTGGAGAGAAGTACCCTCTGTCCCCCATTCTTGATTTAGGTCAGGATGGACGTCGCGGTGTGGACTGTAATAGTAATAATTACTATAGTTGTGGAAGTGATGTTACTGATGGCTTACTATGCCCAAATTGGAATCCTGATCTTGGTGATACTGACGCTTCACATACTCAACAATTTGCGGTTGATTCTGGGACTTCTCAGTCACCGCTCAGTTCACCAAGTAGCTCCGGAACTGTCACTGATGCACATGTGGATTCGCCTGTGAACTCAATTCAGATTCCGGACATATTTAGTGATAGTGAGTCGATCATGCAGTTTAAGAAAGGTGTCGAGGAAGCAAGTAAGTTCCTTCCTACAGGCAATAGTTTGCTCCTTGATGTAAAGTATAATGTAGTGGTGAAGGAGGATAATGAAAACGGAAAATATGCAGTGGAGAAGATGGAGGATCGTGGGAAACAGAAATCTCCCGAAGGATCGAGAGGGAAGAAAAACATTCATCATGATGATATTGATGTTATGGAAGAGAGAAGTAACAAGCAATCTGCAGTTTTCTATGAATCAGCTGTTCGATCAGATTTGTTTGATAAAGTGTTGCTATGCAGTGGAGGGAAAAATGAATCTGCTCTTCGTGAGTCCTGGCAGGTGGTATCAAGTAAACATGCTTCAGAGAACGCCCTTCCAAAGGGATCTAACGGTAGGAAGTCCCGTGGAAAGAAACAGGGGGGTAAAAGAGATGCAGTAGACTTGAGAACCATCTTGACACTTGGTGCGCAAGCTGTTGCTGCAGATGATCGAAGGACAGCAAATGAGTTTCTGAAGCAGATAAGGCAGAATTCTTCTCCGACGGGGGATGGGATGCAGAGGCTGGCCCATTATTTCGCCAATGGTCTTGAGGCACGGATGGCTGGTTCTGGTACTCAGATTTATAAGGATCTTATTTCGATGCCTACATCAGCAGCTGATATCTTAAAAGCTTACCAGCTATTTCTTGCTGCCTGCCCGTTTAGAAAACTCTCTAACTTCTTCTCAAATAAAACAATTATGAATGTAGCTGAAACGGCATCAACCGTACATATTATTGATTTTGGAATCATGTATGGCTTCCAGTGGCCCTGCTTCATACAACGTCTCTCCAGTAGACCAGGTGGACCTCCCAAGCTCCGGATAACTGGGATAGACTTTCCTAATCCTGGTTTCCGGCCAGCAGAGAGGGTTGAGGAAACGGGGAGGAGGTTAGCTGATTATGCTGAGAGTTTCAATGTTCCATTTGAGTTCATAGCTATAGCACAGAAGTGGGAGACAATTAAAGTGGAGGATCTTAAGATCCAGAAGGATGAGGTTCTTGCAGTGAACTGCATGTATCGGTTCAGGAATCTACTCGATGAGACTGTGGTGGTAAATAGTCCTAGAGATATTGTATTGAATCTCATCCGGAAGTTAAATCCTGATGTTTACATACAGGGGATCGTAAACGGTGCTTATAATGCTCCCTTCTTTATCACACGATTCCGGGAGGCACTTTTTCATTACTCGTCCGTGTTTGATATGCTTGAAGCTAATATTCCCCGTGAAATTCCTGAGAGATTGCTGGTTGAAAAGTTAATATTTGGCAGGGAGGCAATGAATGTTGTAGCGTGTGAAGCTGCTGAGAGGATTGAGAGACCAGAAACATATAAACAATGGCAGGTCAGAAATACAAGGGCTGGTTTTAGGCAGCTTCCTTTGAACGAGGAGATTTTGAGGATTGCAAAAGATCGTGTAAAGGTGTACCACAAGGATTTCGTGATTGATATAGACGGTCATTGGCTACTTCAGGGATGGAAAGGTCGTATCATGTATGCAGCTTCAACCTGGAAGGGAGCTCTTTAAATCTCTTCTCATTACACGTGAAGGAGCAAGTTCATCCGCAAGGCTTGGCCTCTGCCCCTCAACAGTGAAATCGTCTATGGTGCCGGTCCTTCTGAAGGACAAAGGTATTGTTTTAATGTTTAGCTACTTTGTTTTCAACACAAAATAACTATTTTCTTGTTTTAGCCACAAATCTTGCACCTCTGCATGGATTTGATTATGGTAAATTTAATAAAAATGAATATTCTTCGTTCTGCAGACAAATTTTGCAACTTTGCATGGACTTGATTATAGCGTAAATGTAATTGGTACAACGCAAAGGTAATGTCATGGCTCTGCACAAGGATAAGCGGGATCAGAACTTGGAATTTGCTGCCTCATCTTCTCCATTGCAATAACTCGTAGTGTTCGTTGTCAATGTAGCTGTTAACAGACAAAAATAGCCCGGTAACACAACCTTTTCCCAGAACTTATTTTTCTCGGGACATTTGAATAAGTGTGAGCCGATAGGTGGTTAAATCGATCCTATGGCATGAAAGGCCTACTCCTTCATTTGTATTTTACATCTGTGATTGACTATGCCTAAAGTTGTAGCTTAAAATGATCACTGAAGAATTTCCATTGGTATCACTACTAGTATAGGATAAGTGTCAAATGCTTATATTGTGCAATTTCACATCTTACCCTTGCTTAGCAGGCGCTTCAGTGTCGTCATCAAGTCTCAAAGACATGTTGTGTACTTCTTAAAAGATAACTTAACAATTGATATTTCATTTTATTCGTGCTTAGATTGTTGGTCTTGTACATCTACTTTCTAGTAGTATGATTTGGATTAACTTCATACTTTATAGTATTTGGAATTGATGTTGAATTTGTCAACTTTATGATTGAGTTTATTATTCCTAGGAGAAAATGTACTTTGCTTATATCTCTTTATTAGTTGACTTGTCTTATTAAAATCATGCCTTCAACAAACTTGTTAACCAAGTAGATTAATCTACTATATGTTGCTAAGTCGTTGCAATTTTTTTTTATACAAACGTGAACGATTCTAGGGTTTTAATATTATAATTCATATTCAACAATAGTGATGGGAGAGATGACTAGGCGTAACGGTACGAGTTGATTTTCACGTCCATTTTTGGTCTAGTCGTAAGAGCACAACTCGTGATGTGTAAGTTGAACGCACGACATGTAAGGTGCTAACTCGG
This sequence comes from Solanum peruvianum, assembly GCA_027705065.1. Lineage (NCBI taxonomy): Eukaryota > Viridiplantae > Streptophyta > Magnoliopsida > Solanales > Solanaceae > Solanum > Solanum peruvianum. Next base: position 4,194,826 of record JAKWJD010001758.1, on the reverse strand, counting down.
GCCCATAGAGGTCCTTAAGAATCTCTCAACTACTATAACTCAGATCCAACCTTGTAAAAATGTGCTACGTATAATAGATCCAATGTGGTTCGGTCTTTCCCCGAGATCCAATATGGTTCGGTGGTTCTACCTCGCACATTGCTTGCTTTTACTACAATAAACTCAATGCGATTTTGATTCCCTAATCTTAGAACCTAGCAGAAATTTAGTGCATCGAGCTCTCCTTTCAGAGTTGGTAAATGGATCAAGAATATAACGCCATCATCCTAAATTTTAACAAATATATGCTTAAATATAATGCCATCGTCCTAAATAAATCTTTTTTTTCCCTCTTGGTTGCTTGTGGGTGGTAAGGTGGATGTTATTTTTTCTTCATCCGATATTCAATATTTGTATTGGAATCTGATAAAATTTGAATTTGCACTTTGTAATGCCATTCCTAGGACGATATCCCCGACAAGATTTTTTCATTCTTAGAGTTCGAAACCGATACTTTTAATTGAGGATGTATGGATTTCAACCATCCCAATTCCCATCACAACATGTATCGTTGGGTTATTATGTCAACAAATGGTAATAAGTGTTGGTCTATTGGTTGATGAAAAAGGAATTTGGTCATGAAGTCTTATTATATTATAGGAGATTAATTAATGGGTGATAATTAGTTGATTGAAGAAGTTAAGAATATTAGGTGAGCAGTTAATTATGAAGATTAGGTCACAAATCATGTCTTTTTTTTCCATAAGATAAGACATAATTTGTGTTGAGTTTTGCATTTTTCTCACACTATTTTCCAAGTCTTATATAATTTTTTTTTAAAAAATGATAGGATTTTTCCAACATGACTAAATTGTGGGAGAGTTACAAAATTAAACATATTCTTAATACTAATTAAATATCTATCTAGCTTATAACTTCCGATTATCTCTTAATACAAAGCTTTTATAGTCATACAAATGAAATTAACATATTTTAAAATAAGTTTCAAAAGTTTAATAACTACAAATTCTTTTTTTTTGGATCTAAAATTTTATGTCGAGTTAAACTGTATCCCATAATTCGAAAGTAAGAAACAAAGAGAGTATATCATTAGAACTTAGATGACTCATTTTCAAGATAAGTAATTATTTTATTCAAATAAATTAAAGAGACAAATGAGTGGAATCTTTCTTGACATAATAAATAATGCCAAAACTTTTGAACATATTTAAACTACATAAATAATGTTTAATTAAGCAAAGTGGGAATATGATAGAGCATACTTAGGATTTTATGCTTTAGTTTACAAAATATTCTCAATTATAGAACTTTTTTAGTTTGTTAATGGATTGGTTACTCTGTTAACTAATAGGTTAAATTTAAAATTAATATTTTGAAATGTAAAATGGTGGTTGTCTTCTCATTGTTTCACTTGAAAATTCAGGTAGTATATAAAGCATTTTAAAATTAAGCAATCTTTATACCATTTTTAAATGGTTGTAATCTAGAATATCTAAAGAAAAACGTAAAATTTTGGATTCGTCACTAATATATTTATTCAAGAATTGTGGCTTAGTTGTCGAGGAAGTGAATCGAGAACATTAAGGTGTGAAGTTCAAATTCCAGCGGAAACAGAAAATTCTCTTCTCTGTCTAAGTGTTGACGATCACCTAACACCTGTGCTAGTGAAAAATAACAAATTAACCCATTAAATAGTGAAAGTATGCACAAATTGACTCGACACCATCATTATAATAAAATAAAATAAAATTAGATCGGCCTTGAACTTTTGCTATGAAGTGAAGTAAAGGAATTCTTTGCTTCTTATTCATATAATTTATTGTTGTATTTTAATTAGTAACTTTATATTTTGAAACAAATGAGATTAATCATTCCTTAACAAAAAAAAAAGGAGAAAATAAATATACAAATAGTTTTTTTAATATATTTTCTACGCAATATTTGATACCTATATTGAATCCGACTAAATCTGAATTGAATATTGTAAAGCTCATTTCTGAAGTCGGTGCTCTCAAGAGGATTTAGCTAGATATACAAATCAATCTTCAGAAATGCTTCATTGTCAAGAGAATGATTTGCTTTTCAATATGGTTTAAGTGTTTCAAATGTACTTTGTGCCTAATAAGAAAAAAATAGCCATCCACAAAAATAAGAGCTAATATTTTCATTTTTTTTTTGTATATTAACATATTTTCTTATACATAATTGTGTATATATTTTCATATATTTAGCAAGTGAATGTTATTGTTTTTTTTTTATCGACCGATCAAAATATGTAACTTATTATTAAAGAAAAAGGGAAAAATCACAAAGATTTAGGCTTAATTAAGGGTAAGCAACTTTGAAGAGTGAATGGTCTAATAAACTTGGGCTCTGAAAAAATGACTTTTAGGGGTTCAAACACTTTGGTTTGGGCCATTATAATTTGGGCCTAAAAGTGGGCTTGGTAGAACCTAACTTGAAATCCGATATGTTTGAAATTTCATATTCGCGATTCTTAACTTTAATCTCGCGAGTCTTAACTTTAATCTCGCGAGTCTCAATTTGATTATGAAAAAGGATTATAAAAGAAAATGATTAACATCAAATAAGAGTTCAAATTTATATGTCAAAGATGAAGATAATATCCATTTCAGTCTTTTTCGTGTGATAGTATTTGACTTGCCACAAATTTAAAAGATAGCGAAGGAGTTCTATAACATCTGATTAAAACCAAATCTTATATCGATGATATTTCTATTTGACCATAAATTATTTTATTAAAAATAAAATAAAAATAATTCAAATTAAATTATTCATAATACATAAATATAGGTGGCTTTTTTTTTTTGGATAAACTAAAAAAAGAAAATAGAAAGTATATAAAAGGAATATACATTCATGTCAATTTTTGCCAAGTATCGAAAATACAAAAACAAAGAAATAAGTTAAAATGTTAAAGCTTTATAACCAAAAAATCCATAGATTCATTTATGAAATATATTAGACATGTCGACCTGGGGCGGTTTAAAATCGAATTAAAATAAAAAATTTGAAGCGACAAAAGGTTATTGATATATTAATTATGAGTTATTGGTTTAGCGTTTCAAATAAGGTTTTGATTTTTTTTTATCGGATTATCGCTTCTTAACGATTTGAGGTTTTTTCTTAACGGGTTCACCGATGATCCTATAGTAACATAAATAATTATATTTAAACCATTTTTTTTATATAAAGTCCTTGACTTAGAGTTTAGGTTCCTACTTTTATTTCCGGCTATCTCAAAAAGATCTTGGTTATTCTACAATATAAAAGTGTTTATTTTTTAGCAAGATACAACTTGTGAACTCATGTACATGATTCCTTCGATTTGTCACCTTATTTCTAAGTGATTTTCATTAATTTATTTTATGTCAAATTTTAAGGGTTATACCGATAACCGATGAACCAATAATCAATAAGCCAATATCTTAATATTACTATAAAGGTATGACATCTCTACAAACTGATAATCAATAAGTCAAACCTATATACTTTAAAATTAAATCGAACCAACTGATGCGCAACCATATATCGACCCTAAATTTAATTTGTAATTTCTTTTAAATAACTAGTAAAGGAGTTGGCCTGGTCAATAAGAGGGAGTCATACTTTGGACTGCTTTTTTCAAAAGAAACTATCTGAAAGCCCCTATGGTTTGCTGCTTCCAAACCTGGTTGTCAGGACTTGGAGTGAAATCCGTTCTATTTTCAAGCAACCTCACCAATACTTTAAAAGTGTGTTTTACTTTTTAACGGGAAAATTTTCCTACATAAATATATATTTATCAGATCCTTAAATAAGTAACGAGCATCGAATGAAAATCGGAAAAAAGGAGAGATGTTGAAACATGGACCTAACTCTACTAGAGCAATAGTAAAAAACTTTAAAGTAAAAAAAAGAAGAAAAGAAAGTAGTACGATGAAATTATGGTGCATTATATTGCCTCAATGTTTAATGCATATATCCAGACAACATCATTTCCTTTTAGACTTTGTTGATTTAATCTTTCATCAACTTCAAACCTTTGACATTTTCGAAAATCCAACCACCTATGTTTGGGTTTTGTCATTTGGTACAATAGTTTTGCATGTGTTTTGTTTTTTTTTTAATTATTTTTTTATTAATGTTCGATATTCGTATTAAAGTTAGATTAAATTTAAATTTATAAATTGTAGATTTTATCTTTGAAAGCAACACTTCTAGTAGGATTTTCTCCGCTATAAGAGGCTTGATTTCAAAATTTGTAATTAAAAAGCTAGAAACTCAAAATCAATGGATTTACGATTTTGTGGCTCATAACAACATCATATTAGTGTAATTTCAAAATTGCTATCCGAAGAGATTAGAGTACAAATAAATCTTATTTTTATTTTATGAAGGTAAAAAGGTTATTTTCAAAATTTCCAAAAAAAAACAATATCTTTTTCTCTATAATAATTCACCTGTTGTACCATTCTCCCTAATATTAGCACTTCAGAATATAATGGTCGATATTATTTTTGTTGGTATTTAACTAACTACTTTGGAGGCTTTTAAGTTTTGTCACCACACAATGGAGGTTAGATGTTGATTAATAATATCATTATGTTAATTTTATGTTCGTCCAAAAAAGATAATATATGTACCTCATTTTGAACCGAAAATTATACGGTGATTCTCGATCACATTGGGTTTCTGAGTCGAATCTGTCTCATGTGGCTTGTCTAGTGAGTTACATTTTTTGTGTGTGGTTTACAAATTATTACACATTAGATGTATTCAGTGTGCATAAAGTGTTCACCACAAAGTTCTAACTCGAAGGATAGTGATCGTGACAAAAACTATCCCAGCAATTACAGGTTATTATATATATATATATATATATATATATATATATATATATATATATATATATATATATATATATATAATATTCCACGATGTAAATAAAATTTATATAATTAAGTCATTTCTTACAAAAATATATAATAGCATTAATTGATAAAAAAGAATTATATGTTTCTTTTTCCTCTAAATACTTATTCTCTTGAGTCTTGACACAAGCAAGTCTTAGAAAAGATGATAAAGTTTCACACGTTTATTCCCATAAATATGGATGTCAATTTCAAAAAGTTCTTATACTTGACGTTTACTTTACAAAGAGTAAAACACTACAAAAAGCCTAAAAATTTGTGGGAGGTTAAAAGTGCTTATAATAGAAATTAATTAGGATGTGTTAGAATATTTTTTTAGAAAAACAAATAGTTTTTCGTTACGATATATAAGTAAAATGAATCAATCTTATATGATCTAGACGAATATTATAGGAGGTAGAGGTGAAGGTGATATCGAGACCATGACTTATGAGATAATGGGGATGGGGTATACTAGGTGGATGAGGTGCGGAGAAAACACATAATCAATTTGGAATGATACTTGTGAAATACGTTTTCCCTATTTTTACTAGGGAAATCATTTTTCTTTATATTTTTAAGAAATTCATTATTTTTTCTAGAGATAATATTTCTAAAATTTTAACCATTTGAACATATTAAAAGAACATACCCTAAAAGGGGGTTTCCCTAAGCTTTGTAAGCTTATTATACTGGCTACTTACAAGCAATAGAGTGATAGTCCAAAACGGATAATATCATTAATAGAGTATTTGTCGGTTACGTTAGTGGAAAAAATACGAGGATACTGAATCGTATCTCATTTTGAAATAGGAGAAGAAAGTTAGAAATCTTATAAAAATGATTTAAGAAACAATTATTGAGGCGTCTTTTAGATTAAAATTCAAGAGTCAGATATTGTTTGTTTAGGTCCAAAGAAGAGTATAATATCCTAATAGTTAGACCAGGGTCGACGTTGCATATTGTATCATAGCCACTTCGCTTGCATCCTCAGGGAAGATGTTGGATCTCGAAGAATGTACACGTAATACTCTAGGGAATCTCATATCAACGAAACACTAAAAAGATAACGTTGAATATATAAGTAAACAAGTCTTAAATCCTAGTAACACGTTATAAAGTTAAGACGAGGAATTAACACAAACAAACCTAAAAAACTATTGAGAAAAGTTGAGACGTCAATTTTCCCATAAATAAGGATGTCAATTTTGAAAACATCTTGTACAGGACGCAACAAATATTCTAAACCTAAACGTCACCTTTTACTTGGTAAATTATTATTTTTCCATAATAAGTAGCAATAATTTTATGTGCAGAATGTGGAAATTAAGATGACTCAGTAAAAAAATATAAGTTTTTTGGTAACCTATGGATTGTGATGTCTAACTGTTACTACACCTATTTTATTTTTAAAATTAAAATTTTGAGTTCTATACCCTTATAACGACGCACAACATCCATAAGGTAAAATAAAATTGCATTATCGATCACATGAATTGAAAACATCATAGTACGCATTGGAAAGTTTTATATTGTATACTAATAAACGCGACTTTATATTTAAGTGACTCGAATCTGAAATCTTTGACTAAAAATGAATTAAGGACTTCTTATGTCACTATAAATCTTAACAAATATACTTAGTTTTACATTCACATAGAAGGTTCATTTGATCAATTTTTTAATGGAAAATTAGTTCGTAAAATTTCCCCTTTTTTTTTTAAGTAAATAGAAGATAATGAATCTATTTTGGGGGAGGGGGGGTTTGCGCATTTACTTCTTCATATTTTTTAATCACCTTTAATAAAAACGTTAACTCTACATACAAACATATTTTAATCATCAATTAATTAAGTTATAAGTATATATTATGTAAAAAATATATTACACACAAGTAAATCATCTTAAAATATAAAGTTACTAATTTTGAAAATAAGATAAATTATATAAAGGTGTGATCTGATGGTGTAATTATTATTACATTACTCTACATATATAATTAAGCCCCTAAACAATATGATAGAATAAACACTATCATTGTAAATACCTTAAACTTTATTTCAAAATATAACGTTACATCAGTCGTCAGGTCATTCAAAGAATATCTACATATAAATTGACATATTAAAACTTGTGGTTTAAAATCTTAAAAATAAGACATATTTTTTGCTATGACAAATAAAAATATGATGTGATAATATAAAAATTGTTTTTACCATGTATATTATTAAACTCTTTTTTTTTTTTTGTGTGTGTTATTATCCCACTCCTAAGTACTATTTATAGAACCCTCTTTAGACTCATTTGATCATCCATCTCTCCCTTTCTCCTCTCTTTTTTTATTCTTCCAATAAATCTTCAATTTATTTTCCAAAGCCTTAGGGTTTTTTTCAGTCAATTTTTGCAGATGCAGCATCTTCAAGATTCACATAGATTTATATAAAATATAGAGTTCCATGTTTGGGGTGAAAGTAATTAATTAATTAAATTAATTAATTAATTTTCTCCTATATATTGGCTCTATTGATTATTATTTGACGTGAGAATCTTGATGATGCTGCAGCGGCAATGAATGGCTAATTATTATTTTCTCCTAATTAATTGTTGATACTTCTATGAAATTAAATTTTGAAGGGGTAAGTTTACTTTTTTGTTATATAATTTGTAATATACACAAAGATAAAATCACATTATTTATTACCTTGTTCTTTAATTTTTTTGTTATAGTACTTTAGTCATGTTTAAGGGTTTCATTATAAATCATCACTTTTATGTTTTCTTTGATGGGGTTGATATGTATTTACTCTTGAAGAATATCTAAACTTTGTTTATGTTATTTTAGGCTGTCTATGATAGGTAAAATATGAGATAAGTAAATTGTAAAATAATAACGTGGAGTTACTTGTTACAACAAATTAAATTAACAATTATGATATAAAAGTTAATTACATTGTGATATAGCTCTTGAATTGTCCTTCCAGTTGGTTGTAATTAAATTTATGTTGCTAATTAGGTATATATGCTTGTAATTAAATTTATGTTGCTAATTAGGTATGTTTAGAATTAAAACTTCATTTTCGATTTTATGATAATTTTAATGAAAACCTTTCATTTACTTCTACTATTTAATGAAAGTTTGATTTTTTCACAACATATCCTAAATTTTCTTGAACTCTTTTAGAAATAATATCGAATTCTCAAAAAATATATCATTATTAAAGAAGTCAACACATTAATTCCTAATAATGATTTTGAAGAGTCTGAGTATCACAAATTTGAAGTCTTTCAAAGAAATTTTATATGTAAATAATTAATTGAATTTTTGTAGAGTATATTATACTTTTTTAAGTGCACACTTCATATATATTTCAGTAGTATAGATCAATGCATGCAAAATTCAAGATGTGGAATATAATCCTCCTTTTAAAACTTTTAAATATGAAAAAGACTACTATGAGGAATTAATTCATATATTCTGAGATCGGAAAAGTCATACGATATAAGTTATTATGTACTTTCATTTTTTTTTTTTTAAATGTAATTAGGCATTCATAATAATCATTACAAAATTGAAATAAGTTTTCCTTATATACCCTATCAAATAATAAATTCTTGTCTAGTCGATTGTTATTAAGTTTTTATCAAGTCGACTTAGGGTTTACTTATAAAGACAAATTTTATGACATGCATATTTTATTAGTTCAATTAAAATTATTTTATCATTATTTTCAACTCAAACTATATATATATTTCAAAAATATAGAGTATATATAATAAGATGACACTTGGTTTGATTGTGTTACATATTTGATAAGAATTATAGGATAAAACAACGATATATCATTCTTTAGATAAAACACAAAACAGCTTGTTTATATGCACGTCACATACGGATAGAAGAGCCAATACAGTAGTCAAATTTATCAGTCCGTCACTCAAACCTTTGTTTTATTATTCATTTCGATATAATTTATATGTGATCTAATTAAATTTAAATCATATATTATTAATCTTATTTTTTTAGTATGGCGATAATTCCAACAACGGAAGAATTTATTTTCAAGGCTTTAAAACTCAAAATCATTAATTAAAATTAATTAAGAAATTTCAATTATTCCAAAATCTTTAATTAATATAAATGAAGAAATTTCAATTGTTTCTTTCACATTAGTCTTATTGGTGAGTACTCTTAAAGTCACCAATGAACGCTTATATTATATTTGGACTCATAATTTTTTTAAAAGAAAAAAGTAGTGTACCAGTAGACAACTTTTCAGGCTAGTATATACGGCATAGTGGGGTGGGGGCATAGTCAGCACCGTATTTAGAATTTAAAATTTATAGATTTCGGTAAACAATCTCAAAGTTAATGAGTAATAATAATAGATTTATATAATCAAATATTAAGTGGATTTTTCAATATATAAAGACCTAGGCAAAAATAATTAAATTCTCGTAAACCTGTATATTGTAATCTCGATCCACCGCCACTAGGGGCAACATACCTCCATGCAAATACAAACAAAGTTAGAGTTTTAATTTGATGAGTTCAACTTTTATAATTTTTAATATCGAATTTGATAAACTTTTCCATGAAATTTTTGTAGAAAAGAAAATATATAAATTAAATTATATTTACACTTTATATTTCATTTTATTTATTCACTATATTGAAAATAAATATTCAATTTTACATGTAAATTTTATTACTTGTTCAAATTTTTTTCCTTAATCTAGAGGTGCAAGGATTAGACCATTAAGCTATTTGGAGACACTAATGTATCTTCCTTGGCATCCTTTGATTATTCTTTTCTTGTTAGTTTTGACATTTGACCTAATTTTCTAAATTTAGAACCTAGCTAGTTCTTATTTAAGATTCTTTTTCTTGTGAAGGATTATATTATTGTCCACAGGGAATATTAATGGGTCAGTCAATTCAAATTAATTAAGATAACTTAAACTCTTATTTTTTTTAGGAGTTAATTAGTTAGATACATTTTACTTTGAAATATTATATATTTTATCATATTTTGGTGACTCGAAATATATCTAGTTACATGTTTTTAAATAGATATGTTAAAATTAGGTGTAATTTATTTTAAATATACTGTATCCTAGTGGATTCATTAGAAGTATAACAAATGTCACTGGCCTCTCTCGCTTCTCTTCCATCTTGCTCGCCACTCTATCATGTATACGGTATCTCATATGCATGTGAATCACACCATATTCATACAGTTACTTGTGTTTGGTGTATCTAGTGTGACTCATATGTATTTTCGACACTATGAAACTTGCTCACCTCCCTCTCTTATCTCGCTCGCCTCTTTTTTTATTTATGTATATATGGTATCAAAAATACATGTATCTAAATGTATTTCTTCGATATATGATAGAAAACTCCTAATTAGAGGTAAGAGACATAATATTTTAAAAGTATAGATAATAATAGTATATATAGTAGTGAATTATGCCTAATTATGTAATTTTTTTCAATCAATTATTACTCCATCTGCATTGTTACTTGTTCATTATATTGTTGCTTACTTTTACTTATACTGATTGTAAAATCAAGTCAAAAATGTATCACTTAATTCTTAATTCACTTTTAAAAGTTATTTTTCAAATATCGATTTGTTGTATTCAAAGAATTATATAGTAATATTATCATTTTATTTATAGTTTCTTCATAATTGTATTAATTCTATACTGAACAAGTAAAACTAGACAGAGGAAGTACTCCCTACGTCCCATTTTATGTGACACTTTTCGCATTTCGAGATTTCAAAGTCTTGAACGTAAATTTTTCATAGATCATTTAAACATTTTGAATTATTAATTATTTTGACTTATAATACTTTTTTAGTTTACAAATATAATTTTCATTTCAAAAAATTTGAAGATTCCATAAGCAAATATCTTGTTAAAAGTTAAACTGTTTGATTATGAAAAATAAAAAATACCACATAAAATGAGACAGAAAAAGTATATGAATTACCTTCACCCCATAATCACATGATAAAAATAGTCATGTACACCAATTTTGTTCTTAAGACTATATGAAATAGTAAGTATTTATTTTCATCAAGAATTGGACTGCATAAAAATATTCTCTATGTTACCAAAGTCGACTAGATTTGTCCTTTCATTAATATGCATTAGATATGTCATCGACATTATCAAAATGAACTAGAACTATTTTTATTTTTAAATCGCAAATCGATATTACCAAAATGAATCAAAATTATCTTTATTTTTTAAATCGCAAAAGCGTAGTTCTCCATAATACATTAGTGAGTCTCCCAATCAAGTCAATGTGGTACCATCATAATTCTTTGCTTTAAAATTTCTCATTAACTTTCATATTTATCGAAAACAATCATTCTGCCTTACAACGATAGAAATAATACATAACATACTTAAAAGTCAAAAAGTAAACATGAATGTTTTAAGCCAACCTCAATATAGATGCACTTTTTTGTTGTTACATGAAAAACACCTATAGGCCCTAAACTTTGGTGATGTGAACCCTGAAATAAATATTTGATCAGAAAACATATAGCCCTCAAATTACGCTGACAACAAAAACACACAATACACACAAAGTAGAGACATATTAGAGCATTTTTGAAAATAGTTTTAAAATAGATCAAATTTACTTTTAAGTTAATTTTGAACTTTTAAAAGTTATTGATTAGATTAAAAATAATTATTTTGAAAAATTAAAAATTAAAAGTAGATCTCATTTACTTTTTAAATCAATTCAAACGTGCTTTTACAATGTACAATGGATACTACATTGCAATGAATTTCTATCTTTGCTTTTTTTTTTAAAAAAAAAAATGATCTTCATTTAATTTGTTTGACTTATTTTAATTTAACATTAAATATAATTAATTTCTAAATTTGACGTCTAAATAAGTCATAGGTGTTTTTATAATTATACTTCATCACTTCAAATTAAAATTATTACTTACTAAATATTTAATTATGTATAATTTATCATGAGACCAACTAAAAGGAAAGGTATCATTATGTATCATTTGATACAATAGTGTTATAATACGTCAACTTTGCCTACTTGTTGCCAAGGGAATCCATCACAGTTATAACAAAAGAAGTCTTCTAAGGAAAATTATTCTTTTATATTAAAAGTGAAGTTAGAATTTAAATAAAATTTTAAAAATTGAGATTCTAACTATTCTTTTAATGAATTTTATGAAATAAAACTATTGAGTGAACGCAAAGAGTAAGTTATCTATATGTGAACATTATCATTCCAAATTACAAGGTCTTATTTCATAAATTTGAATGATTATACAATTAAAATTTATTATTCATCCCTAATGAATTTTTTTTAAGAAAAAATATTCTAACAGGTCTCTTCATTGAATTTTGATTGAATTAGTGAAAATATAACAACGTTTATTTCAAGGAAATAAAGTGAAAATTTGTGTTTTATGACATATTTTTTTCATGAATTCATAATGTAAAAAACTTTTTTCTACATTTCTAATAATGTATTAAATTTGAACTAAAATTATCGAATTCATTCAAACTTAATGGTGTACATAAGTAGTCAAATCAACTTACCTTTAAAGTTAAATCAAGATGATATTTTAGCCTTTTCATTCATGAAAGAATATGAGCTAGAGATATGGCTGTGCTTATACATTTGTGATATCAATAGTAGTAGTACTTGCTACATAGAAAATAGGTTTCTATTTTGGTTTCTTCTAGTGAAATGTTTTTTGAAGTATAGTTCTAACTTCATATCATATCCTATAATGTTCCATTCATTGATTATTGCTACCTAGCCATAGGTTGAGTGTTAAAGTGAACATATATATTATTATATATGTTGATGTGACCATTCCCAAGTCTTATCACATGCACAAATTAATAAAATGTTGGATATACATATCAATCATCATGTGATCATATACCAAAGTAAAAGAGATATTTAGTTCCGTTTAGCCATGCGATATGGTATATGATATGATATTATGATATGGAATTATGAGATGAAATTAAAATTTTGTTTGGACATGCGATATGGAATTTTGATGTTATATATTTTCTCATAAACATAAGAATTTTATAAGCTGTAAAACTATTAAAATAACCCCAATTGTTTATCCAATCTAACCAAATAAATAAAAACTTATAAAATGGCATTATATATTATTACATTGCTATTTGTACTTCACTTAAATAGTTGTTTCATCTAACTTTAATCCATCAAACTTTAATTCAATGAAAAAAGTTAAACATAAATTGTAGTGTACTGGTCTTTAATATTACTCAACAATCGGTTGGTGTGAGTTAAAGTAACTATATGTTGGTGAAAATAATAAATTTTAAAAAGTAACGATGTCATTATAAATTTATTTAGACATAAAATAAATGGTTAGTAGATATAAATATGGGGTTGTTTTAACAAATATAAACTTGTGGATCAATTTTTGTACTAAAATATCTCAAATCATGATATGGAATTTCCATATCATGATTTTTGGAGAATATGGAATCACATCTCATGATATGGAATCATAAGATAGAATCAACGTAAAATCGCATGTCCAAACGCTGATTTCATCTCACGATACCATACCGTGATATGATATCGCACGACCAAACACCTACTTATATTAATGTTTCAATTTGTGTGACATTATTTGATAAAGTAGAATTTAACAATCCTTCATGATAAAAATAAACAAAATAAATAAAATAGATAACCCGAATATATGTATGGTATACTGAGTGTATATTTTTGGACGTGCGATCAAATGTATAATTTTCGTTTCAATATTTGTTTTGGATAAGCCCAAAATCATATCCGGTCCAACTCAATAAAGTTTGGGCCTTAAAGAAGGACAAATGTTGCGGCCCAAACACCAAGGCCCAAATGTCTGTTTTACTTTTGGATTTTCCCTAAAAGGACGTTATCGAAGAAAGACATGTATATTGAATCATAGAATCATAATGAAATATACGATCAATCAATATTTACTGAATTTGGAAAAGAGTAATAAAATGAGAAATGGTTCAAGCCACATATTTTGATTTCTCGAAATTTTGATATAGACTCAATCGATATTGAAAGGATGAATCAAAGCCGATCAAAAATGAAAGAGGATTAAGATTTCTTTGACTTAAACATATCACGTGAAAAGTTGAAATTTAAAAATTATCAAAAAAAATGAGACAGATTGTTTTGAAACAAACTCAAAAGAAAAGTATATATATAGGACAAACAAATTAATTTGGACGTAAATATGAAAGAACAATTACTTCCGAATTATTGAAATAATCTGTTTCCCATCAAACTTTTTTAAAATTGTTGGAAAAATTATATGTATTTATTGTCATTATTTTTCAAAACAAGTCAAACAAATAGATCAAGGAGAGATAATTAAAATTCTTTTATCCTTAATAAGAACACAAATTTAAAATTAAATCGAATTTTAATATAGATTCGAATCCCTTTTTAAAACACACACTTTGACAAGTTCGTGAACAATGTCTCCCACATGGGACCATATATAAAAACAGTAATGATATTAATTAAAAAAATATCATGTAAGCTATGATCAAGAATATAATAATACCTACACAATTATCCAATGTTGTTTCTTATATGACTTCTTAGTTGGATTTTTTAAAACTAAATTTAAAATATTAACTAGTGATTACTTTGCATTAATTGAACAAGATCAATTTCCAATCAAGGGTATGTAGGTGAAGAATTTAACAATACAACAATTTGTTTTTTTGTGAGCAAAATATAATACAATATAAATTTGCGCCGTATGCTATAAAGCTTGATTCCTAGTAGGTATACTTAAATCAGTCTTTAACTAAATGGATCAGTAATTTATTTTTTTTATTTGTCTCGTTCAGTATTCGATATTCATATTGAAATTCGATTAAGAATTTACATGTTTCTGAATTCATTTCCAAGAGTGTCATTCTCAACTGAATAGCTTGACCTTAACAGTTCTACAATAATTAAGGATAAAATAATGTCAAACATCTGATCATATTCATATCGGTGGATCACTAATTAAGAAAAAATTCATATTATGGGACGCTAGATTTTCAATAATTAGTGTATATATGCAAAGTATAAGATGACCAAGAATGACAAATTTTGGAGTAACAAGATAATCTAATTAAATAAACCTTATGATTGAGACAATCCACTAAGCATCTAGATCTTGATTAATTGACCCATATAATATACTAATTAATCATGTAATACTATTCGGAATTTAGCAACAATTAATTAATTTATAATTAAATTTATATCACGTAAGATTCATCTATCTAAGGAGATAGCATTCAAAATGGGAACAAATATTTAAACTTTATATATTTAGAATTATATTAAAAATAACGATCTCAAAGTATTAATAATCAATTTAGATTCGAAAACTCAAAACAGTGCATGCATGTAATGTAAAAGTCTAAAAGACGAAAACAAGTGTTGTTTGATAATTTTTTAGGTTTAGTAGCTCACTGACTTGTCGTAAAACCAACCATAAAAGTAGCATAAAATATAACATATTATATTATATTATATATATATTATATTATATATATGTGTGTAGCCAAAAAAAGAAAAAAAGGAAAAATTTAAGAACTCGTTGAATAAAATAATTAAATTTATCTTTAAACTATGTAAAAGAAAAAAAGATGCTATATAACTATTTTAAACTCATTCTTTGTTTAAAAGTAAGGTATTTTTTTTTCGATCAATACAAAAAAAAAAAAAAACTCAACTAATGAAGATAAAAACTCCTACTTATTAATAAAAATACAAAGAAAGTTAATACATTTTACATAATTTAGGAAGTAAATTTAATCATTTATCCAAATAATATTTATGTTGATATAGATTTTTTTTTATTTTAAGAAAAATATGAACACATAAATTAAAACGACTAGCTTGAGTGGTAGTAGTTTAAGGCAAGGTGCCTTCCAAGAAAATAATTTTTTTAAAAAAGGTCTGTGTTTTTATTATCAGATTCAGACTGCAAATAACATAAAATAAAAACAAAGTATGTACATACTTTATATTGGAAACTTTAATGTTTTCAACTTTTAGCATATCATTATATATGGCCAATGAGTCATCAAGTCACTAAATGAGCAAATATATGTATATATATATAAAATGAAAGACTTTTTTTTTAAAAAAAAAAGAAAGTTATACAAAAAAAAACTTATTAGTAGGAGAAAAAGAATTTAGTTTAAATATTTTACCTTTTTTTTGTTGCTTAGACTCTTTATTGTTGATGTTGCATGCATTCGCGTTGAATTTCTTTTAGAAAATATACTACTCCAACATGCATTTGTTGATATTTTTTAAGAGTTTGAACAGTATTATTTTTTTTCGACAATCATGTTTGACAATAAAATTTCTAGAATTATTGTTTTTCCAAAGTAATTTTACAAAACACCTTTAATAAAAAGTCTATCTCAAATAATCAAAATAAGTTGATTTTGATAACTTGAATAAACACGCTCGTACACATCCTCTCTTTTATTATTTGCTACTAGTCATTATCAAATTTAGATATAATTTAGATAAGATGTTATACTTTATAATCGAAGAATAATCGTTAAACTGAATCAAATCAAATCAATCAACTATCTTATTATTTTGATGATTATTTAGCATTTATAAAGATCTATAACCAATATATCAAATCATTACATGTAAAATTTAAACCAAACCACTCAATAAGCACCCTACTAAGGAATTTAAGTTGTTACTCTTTTTATTATGTATATAACAATTAACAATTAAGACTGGGTAACAATTAACACATGCTTCCATGTGACTATATACCATCTTCTAAAATTCACTTAATTATAATAGTAGATTAACAACAAATTAAAATAAGCAACTAGAATTAATCTAGATATGGTCAAAGTTAATTTGATTAATCAAACAATTTATGACACAAAAATTAATCATTGAGTTAATAGACAAAGAAAGACACAAAATCATTGGGCTGGTTTTATTGTTTGTTGTCAGCATGCAATCTGATTCCATAATTATTAATTAATAAACTAATTAATTAGACTTTTATTTATAGTGATTTCTCCTTGATCTTAGCTCTTGTTTAATACAATGATATTAAGTTCATAATTGGAGGAGATATTTGCCTATTATGGCTTGTATAAGACTCGTATTATTAGTGACGATGTCAGAATTTTTTAAAAAGAAAAATTAAAATACAAAAAAATATTAGAAGGTTTTTAATGTAGAACTTTGTAGTACAATTAGAGCAGAGCTAGAGAGTCAATTTTAATAAAATAAAATAAAATCGAAAACTTACGTAAATGTAATTTATTAAGAAAATATTATCATTCATAGTAATAACATTTTTTGCACTTAATCACTTTTAATACAGTTTTAATACATATTACAAAGAACAATTTATTATTCACATATAATACAAGTTTTATTGATGATTAACACATTTATCACTCATTTTAATACACTTATAATATAATGTGTCAATTTCTTACAAAATAAGCATAATATATTTTTAAAAATAGTTATAATACATATTTATTGCATACATAATTCGTTTTTAATATATATTGCATATTTAACATGTGTTGTTATAAATGACAATAAATATAAAATATCGCTAGAATTAATAAAAATTTATTAAAAGGTATCGATTCAAATAACTTTTTCAAAAAAAAATCTTTGTTGATCGGAAAATTAAATGGTAAAATTATTATTTTTAAGAACAGGAGAGATAGATGTATGGGGTTAATAATGTATAAGGTTTTTTTAATTAATTATAATGTGCATTTTTATATATTATCATAAAGAGGACATATTTAATTTGCTAGTCAAAGACACTAGATTTCTGTCTGTGACAAATTATTTCTACTTATAATTTTCTTTTTTTATTTTTCCAATTTTTTTCTGACAAAATTATCAATAGTTTTTTACTGGAATAGGGGGGAAAATCATATAAACATAAATCTAGGTTTCTTTACAAATTAATAAAATAGACAAATCCAGATCAAGTTAATTGAAATTGATTGGTAATCTTTAATAAATGAAATAATAAGTGAAGTTTTATAACATATTAATCCCTATAATAATTAATACAAATAAATTTGATACACCCTTTTAGAAAATGATTTAATCCATTAATGATAAATACTTACACATGCAATTATTTTTTATATTGAAAATATTGTATCCAATCATGAGTAGCCACGTAAACATAAAAGTTCTTTAAAGTGCCCCAAAAAATAGGACTCATAATTGATGAAGTTCATTTGATAAGTCATTGGTGGGCCTCTATTAGGGTTGGATGGATCATAAAAGAGTAAAGATAAGCCCTACTTATCCCTTTTTATTTTGGAATTTTTCTATCTATTTTTCGTTAGACGTATCATATTCATATTAGATTTTAATTAATTTAAATATATATCGAATATCAAAAATATTTTTCATATTTTAACTTAAAATAAAAAAATTCAATTAAGAAAGGAACAACATCATATACTGCACCACTTTGATGATATTTTTTAAATTGTTAATATATAATAACGCTATTATCATAACTATTATACAACTATATATACACACACAAAAGTCATGTTCATTGGCGACAAAGTGGTCGTTTTTATCGATCAATAACAATAATAGTGAAACCTCACAAGTCACAATTAAGATATAGCAAAAATGGAATGTGTGTTTGACCATATTATTATCTCGTAGAGATAAAGATTCTTTTCAAATGACCTTTTTAATTGTTATTATCAACTAGCTTAAAATTTTAAATATGTATTAAGATAATGAATTTAGAATCTAAAATTTACGAATGTTTACCATGTTAAGTTAATGCTCCATATAAGAATAATAATTAAATCTATGATTACAAATTTATAATATTATAATTATTCTAAAAAAGTAATATTAAATTTACGTGAACTTACAAATGGCAAGAGTAAATATGTCCATCTTCATGAATTTGATGGTTAACAATTTTTCGAAAGCAACTAGAAACAACTCTTATCTAGCATATGCACTAGAAATCTAATATGGATGTTGATTGTTGACCAGCTACGCATGGGAAAGAATAAATTATAAATTGACTTTATATTTTCTCGATTTTATTTTAACTGACGTTTTAATTTTTAATATTCAATATGAAGATCATATGTAATCAACGTTGATTTTTCATTATTGATAATTAATGGGTGGTACCTTAGTGAGCTTACTTGTATGGTTGAATTGAGTTCAAAGTTAAAGTTCTTTAGTGTACTTTATATTTTTTTCTATTCATTCTATTTTAACTATTGATTAAGCTATCGACAAAAAAGCTAATGAGAGTGGAGGAGAAGGGAAATTAAATGCAATATTATGTTACTAGGTTGATTTAGACTTAACACTTTCGGCTCGCAATATAAATTTATGTGTAACAATTTATTAAAGGAAAAATTACCGAAATATATCTGAACTTTATTTCCAATATATATCTTTATTTTTAAAATCTCTTATTTCTTTAATGTATTCGAGCTATATATTATGTATTCGGTTTATTTTATAATGTATTCGAGCTACATATTATGTATCCGAGTTACATATTATGTATTCGATTTATTTTATAATGTATTCGAGCTACATATTATGTATCCGAGTTACATATTATGTATCCGAGTTACATATTATGTATTCGGTTTATGTTGTAATGCGTCCAATATATCCTTTAATGTATTCAAACTACATATTAATGTATTTAGTTTGTGTTATTTTTTAACGGATTAATATAATTACAGACTAAGGAGGAATAGATTGTAGTTTCATATTAAAACTATGTGATTCTTAAAATTTATCCCTTAATTAAAATTATAATAAATAGTAAATATGTTCGGTTTATAATATTAAAAATATAACAAGTGCAATTCTAAATTTATAGGCTGGATTTATAAAATTTGTATACTAAATCCACTAGTAGCTTAACTTGGTTTAATTAGGACATAAAAATTACAACTTTGGACTATAAATGCAATTTTTTTTTTAAATTGATATTTGTTAGTCTACAAGGGTGGTTTTGACTGATGAGGATGGTAGTGAAACGTTTAATCATTCTTAATTAAGAGATCTCAAATTTGAATCTATATGAATTTAATATTTTCTTTATTTGAGAGCGATTTTATCCTCAATATAAAACATTCAAACACGAAATCAAATTTAATCGGACAACAAATTCAATTTTAATGTATTTTCCTAACAAATGGAACAGACTCAAGATTATCTTTTGGAGGATATTTATTTTAGATTTCGTATAAATTTAAAAATAGTTTAAATCATTTTCCTTTAATTAATAAACAGCACTCCACTAATTATATATCCCCACCAATAATAAATCCATATGCACTTGTTTTTTTTCTGTTTTTTTTTTTTTTTTTTTTTTTTTTTGGCTCTTCTTGGTTTTCATTTTTTATTTGGTTCTTTTTGTGAAAATTGTGGAAGATACATATTTTATAGATTATGTGGCTCATATTCAGTCCGCATTTTTTTTAAAAAAAATCTTCTTAAATAGGTGCCTATAAAATATCACTACAACAAAAATAACCATTAACGATATTTAATTTTTAATTATCACTAAATATATATTTTTAGTGATAATTTTCACTCATTATATATGTTTCTAAAGCCTTTAGCGATATTGGTTCTAATGACACTTAACTAATATCGATAAGTCTTTAGCACTCTTTTTTAATGTCAATATTTAATGCTGCTAAAAGTTATTTTTATTATATTGTACTTAAAATTGTATTTTATACTTCATATTATACTTCAATATGAATGCCCCCAACTACCATGTTAACTAATCAAAATTCTATAATGTAATATTACTTAGATAAAAAGATATTGACGTAGCCAAATAATTCAGAAATTAGGTGGGATTTGATCTCACATGTCCTATATATTTTTTAGCTCAATGTTTATTTATTTTTTTATTTTTAAATTTCACGTTTTTTTAAGTAAGTCATAATTTTTTTTTTAAATGTGATCTCTTGGAATCAAACATATGAATTGTATTGTTTCAAGCATAACGTTACCACTACGCGATAGATGATTATTTATTCTAATGAGTGTTAAAATATTATATATATCAATATAAAGTTGGTTTTATTTATATATTGAGTAATTTTCTGACACACCTCGAAAATAATATAATTTTATGGATATAAAAAAAACATACAAAATTGTTTTTAATATACATATATCCAACACAAATAATAACTGAGTTAATTGATGAAAATATAAATATTTATATTATGTTAGAGCACAAGCTAAATATCAAAACATATTTTTTCCTATAATTAAATATCATTAGCAATAGCAAGGAGACATATAGATGTCGATTATAATATGGATATTCATGTACTTTTTCCGTTCCATTTTATGTGACCTTTTTTATTTTTCGAGAGTCATCCATTTTATGTGACACTTTTTATTTTTCGAGAGTCAAAAAATTTAGCTTTGATCGGACATTTGCGTATGAAATTTTCAATTTTTTTTGAAATGAAATTTATATATTTTTAAGCTACGTAAAGATTACTATAAGTCACAATAATTGATAATTTAAAATGTTATGAAATATTACGATCAAAGATACATTTATTTGAATTTCAAAATACGAAAAGTGTCACATAAAATGAGACGGAGACAATAATATTAATCATCAAAATATTTACTTCTTAGTTATTAATATTTATTTTTAATTTAATTACTTTTTTAGCCCTAATTACGTACTGCATACATCATCTTTCACCTGTTAGTTTCTTAATTAATGCACCATTTAATTAATTTTCTTTATCTGTTTATCATTGATGCCAACTGATGCATGACTATAAATGCAATCTTATAATAATAGGAATAATTAATAAAACCATTTAATTTTGGACGTAATTCATTTGTTTTATTTTCTAACTTTTAATTTAATCAAACAAACATCATACATATAGAAACACAAAAAACAAGTAATGAAAAATTAATATGCAAACTATATATACAATGACGGATTTAGGTTTTCTTTAAAAGGGTTCGCAAAAAAATAAAGAAGTACTATTTAAACTCCTGAATTATTAAGTCAACCTCTAGTCTTATATTCATCAGAAGGTTCAAAATCAATATATAAATATAAATTTTTTTTAAAATATCTTAAATATATAACGTAATTTTTTACCGAGGGAATTCGAGCAAACCCTCGACATACTCTAGATTTGCCTCTGTATATACATATATATAGTCGATACAATATAAAATTCTATATTCAATAAATATAACATATTTATCAAAATCAATAGTACAAATAATAATATATAAAAAAATAAAATGTACATAAATTTTACTTTTAATTTATATAATAATAAACAAAAATTTATTTTATGTGCTATAGGTTTTTTTGTACTTGAATTACTTGTGTGTTATATAAGAAAATGACAGACTGAGAAGTGTAGGCTTAGCTCATCAGTGGGATTTGCCTGTTATTATCACATTAATTACAACCCATTTCTTTTCTACCTTATTTAACTAAAATTCATGACGTATACATTGGGAACCCACATTTATTTTTTGTTTTTATATCAACATATTACTATATAATATAATAATTCTCAATTTTTTTTTACAAAATAGGGTAAATTTAAAATGGTGGTACTCTCAATGCAATGAAGGCCCCAACTAAGAAAAACAATAGTCGGTCACCCCTCTCATGACCTTTTTTTAAATTATTTGATGCCTATTAAAGCGAGGCCAGATAGAATCAAGGAGTTTATTTAAATTTTATTGAATAAAAAATTATGTTTATTTATAATTATTTTTTAATTTTTTATATATAATCTACAAACCTCTTTTTAGGAGCTTGTTTTTTCATATTTTTTTATTTTAAAATAAAAATTATGATTTTACTATTAAATATTTAATAATTACAATTAAAATTTAAATTTATACTAAATTTGTATTTATATTAAAAAAAAATGTTACTATAAAAGTAAAAGGCTCCCAAATAAAAGGTGATTATGTATCTTAGAAAGCTTGAATAGAAATTCTTAATTAAAAATAAATAAATATTTATTATTTTAATCAACATAAATTTAAAATAAAAATCTATATTTTATCAATAAAAAATTATTAATAAACTAAATATTGTAACCGAACCAACCCTCAAAGAATAACCCCGTTATAAATACTAACCCTAGTTGCCTCTATCCAAACTCCCAACTCTCAAAAATTCATTTTCTTCTTCTTCTTCTTCAAAATAAAATCCCCATTAATTTAAACTCCAATTTTTTCTTCATAATCAAAAATACAAAAAATAGATCATCAAACCCTCTCATCATTTCATTTTTTTGCCTCAAATTTTCCTCTATTTAATTTCTTCATATGGCTTTAGATAATTCAATTGACAAATGCAATCTCTCCAAAAAACAAACCTCAAATTTCCTCAAAAATCATCATAAAAGATGTGCATTTACAAGAAAATGTGCTAATTTAGTCAAAGAACAAAGAGCAAAGTTTTATATTATGAGGCGTTGTGTTACTATGCTTATTTGTTGGCGTGATTACCAAGAAGATATTTGAAGTGGCAAATATTAGGGTTTGTGTTACTTCAATTAAAGACGATTTCATATTCAGGACTCGAACTCGAGATCTTTAGTTACAGATAAAAGAGTACTTACTACTTCTCACAACTCTTGTTGATTTTTTTTTTTTAGAAATATATATTTTTTCTCTTGCTTTCTATGAGATAGTACCTTGATGATGTTTCAATATTTTTTATTTCCAGCGTCCGAGAAAGGAAGAGAAAAAAAAATGTATATAACATACTTACAAGAATTTGTATTGTTATTATTGCTAATTATTATAAATAATATATGGTTTGTTTTTATTTTTGTGTCTTAGATTATTTTTTTCAGATTTTATCCTCAATTTTGAAGGAGGAAAGTTTTTTTTTTTTTTAATGTTGGTAATGTTGAATCTATGTGTAATTTCATAATTTTTTTTCCATTATCACGTGAATATGATTGGTGAGATTTGTTCAAGATGTGTATTGTTGAGATATTTCACACTATTATTATTCAGTGTTTTTTTTGTTTTTTTTAGAGCTTGAAAAATGAAATTCCTTATATTTTGTTCCAATTTGTCCCAAGACAATCTCATTGAACATTTTGTTGGTTTCATTTCTTTTGATTTGGATTTATCAAAAATAATTTCTCTATAATTCTTGCTGAGTGAAAACAATTAATATTTTAAATTTGATTTATTTCTTTTGGTTGATTTATTTGGGTACAAATCTATACCCAAGTTGATCCTAATATTGGATGTTAATTAACTAAAAAGTAAAAAAAATATAAAAAAAATAAAGTTCATTGTTTTTATTTATTTATTTTTCTGTTGTGCTTTTGATGTAAGCTTGACAATTGAAGTTGATGGTTCGAAACTAAAAAAAAAAGTATTTCCCAGTCAACCATGATTGCAGGTGCATCATATGTGCTAATTTTCTAATTCAAAATATTGATTTTAATTAAATGTTAATTAATAGCATAATAATTGTATATATAACAATAAGATAATTTAAAATTTTTTTAGTATATGGTTGTTGATGTTAGTGTTACGTAGTAGGTGTGGCCTGTGGGTGCTGATTTGAGTAGTAGTTAGTAAAGATTTTGAAGATGGATAATTGTGACTAGTAATTAATTATAATAGATGGTATCATAAAATAATAATTAATTAATAACATAAAATGATGTTTTATATATTGATAATTTGTCGATGATAATAATAGTGATAGTTATTATGATGACGAACTACAATATGAATGATCGTTATTGCTGATAATAATTGATGATGGTGGATAATATCTACTCATAAAAATGAATGGACTAGTTATAGATTGTTGTTATTTTGAATTTTTTTAATGTTAATAACAATTTAATAATTTTAAGATTTTATCATAAGAAAAAGTTAAAATTATTATTAAGGATATAATTAATAATTAATTATTTAAAAAAATAGCAAATAGGCTTAATAGCTGGAGAAGTAAATGGCTCGATGTTCACGGCTCTTCTGAATTCTTCAGGAATTTGACCATTAATGGACCACTTTGACCTTCCTCTTTTATATATTTTGCTAAAAAAAAATTATTTATTTATTGAGTTAATTACATGAATATTTAAGATGTCAAAAATATAAATTTTTGTTAATTAATTAACGAAAATATATACAAGTTTTATCAGTAATTGAGGTTGCATACATTTGTTCTCCACAAATTTCACTTGAGATTCATTCTGAATATGTTATTGTTACGTAAAAATTCTTTTTATATAATATTTAAAAATTATATTTTGAATTGAAGTGTAGAGAAATATATAGTAAATTTACCCCTCGATAAATGTAATGTTTTGGCATCCCACAAACATAGCTCTCTCTTGATATTTTTACTTTTTATTTTGTTATCTTCAAAATCTTTTTGATACGATATGTTTTGTTAGATCGAGAAATGAGATTTTTAGGGGAAGTTAGTAGATAAAATATAAGTTTATTTTCAATGCAAAATTATTATATATTTATTGCTTTTAATTTTTTTAGTGCTAATTGTTTCCTCTAAAAAGAATATTTTAAAAATGAATCTTGTTGTTTCGGGTGCAAAGCATCTATTTTTTTTATTTTTTTTTTTAAAGAATTGATAGTTGCAATGAATGAATTTATTTCCATGTAAAAAAAATTTGCATTTTATACATATTTACAACAGATATACCAAAAAAGTCCCAAATCTTATCACTAACTTTATCAATTATAAAAATATACGAAATCTTCAACATGCATACAAATTTAAAAAAAAAAAAAAAAAGTTTATCAGAAAGTGGTTTAGTTTAAATAGGTCTTATTTTAGTAAAAATGTTACTGATTTAGTAAAGATTAACAACTAATCTATATATTATTGTAAGTAAGTTAAAATAACATTTATATATACTCTTACTTTGTTTTTAAAATACTTATCACATTTAGCTTTTTACAAATCAAACACATAAACTTATCGGGACTTCATACTTCCTTAAGAAAATATTAATATTTATTTCACATTTATTGATTATATTTTGAAAAATTATTTAACAATAAAACATTAAAAAACATGATTAATTAAACATCGACAAGCATAAGAATTTAGTATAAGAGTCTAGTCAAATAAAACACACAAACAAAAAATTGTTAAAATATTTTAATTTTAATTAAATTGCTTTTACGATATTAAATTTTATGATTTTTTTTATTTATACACTATTTAATAGTTTATTTTAAAAGTATATATATATATATATTCAGTAGATATTTTACTATTTATAATTATTCAATATTTATAATATTTATGTGACATATATATATTTTTAAAATATATTATGAAATAGTATACAAATAAAATGTTATTTTCAAAATTTAGTATATTCATCTTTTTCATAAAAAAATATTAGTTAGATTGATTCTCGTAAAGTAAAACATGACGAATATTTTAAGACGGAGAGTGTTAAACTAATTGCATTGGGAAATGTATACACACTGTTTGGCTGACAAAGGTTCACGAGATCACCACATGGGATTCTTCATTCTTCTTCCCATCAATACTCCATTTAACCCTATTTAATGACCCCATATCCTATCTTTTTTTTTTTGAATTTTTTATTTCTGAATTTTTTAAAAGAAATTTAGTTATGTTATTTAAAAATTTGATTTATTTATGTTAATGTTGTTAAGCAAGAAAAGACTTGTTTATATTATTATTTTTTTTAATTTTGATTTTATAAAAATATTTTTAATATAACTTTAGCGTTTTTCGGCTAGATTCTTAATAGCAAACTTATAACGGAGAATATAAATATAAATTTTCTGAAAGTTCAGTAACATATTTGAGCCTTTTTCGATATATATCATCTATTAAGTATGAATAGTAGAATTCAATATCAATTGAACTAGAGAAAAAATATTTCTTTTGTGAAAATTAATTAAGATATTAACAAATTAGAAAAAAATAATTAATTGATTATCTTTTTTTTAAAATTTTTTTATGGGTATTTGATTCATCACTTCATAATTCATCCCATTCCCTAATTTTCTTTACTTTATCCTCAATTTTTATTTTTGTTTATTATAAAGACACTAGATAATTTTAACTAACACGCAAAAACATTAAAATAGAGTAAAAAGGAAGAAAATGATATGTCAACTTTTAACGAGATATCGTTGAGTCTACGTACTCGAAACAAGAGTTGTGAGAATTTTACACTACAAAAAACAAAAGATACGATATATTGATCCAAGTTACAATCCTATTTTAAAATCATAACCTAACGAATAATTAAATTCAAATTTACGCTGTGTCAAGCTAATAGTTTTTTGGTATTTTTTATAATAAAAATAAGAGTGTTTTTACTAAAATCGGTCATGAAGTATGACTTAAATTTAAAGTATATTCTTATGTTATATAAGAGAACAAAAATCATATTTATGCTGTCTAAAAAGTTGCAAGATTCATCCTTTTGTTTTTTAAAAAAATTCACGCCACCAACAAAAAATCAAATGTGTCAATCTGAATGAATATATGTACACATAGTTAAGCTAGTCAAGTTAAGTGATTTTTTTTTAGAAACTGAGGATTTAAATCACATTCAGACAAAATATATAAAATTTCTTGTAAAAATATGGCCAAATACTACTCCAACTTCAATTTTTCGAATACAATAGTTATTTATTTTATTTTCATAACTAAACGCCTATGTAATTTCACTAAATTTTTAATATTTCTGTATATTGTATAAAATGTGAATTGTATTGTATATAAAGTACATGCGCCCTAAATATTTTACTAAAGAAAATCTCTAAATAGTTGGATGTAGTACTTTTAAAATAATTTTTTTTCATAATCTTTCTAATATTGGGACTTTTCGTATTAAATATTTTAAAATGTATGTATTGTTGCAAGTCAATTTAATTGATGATGCAAGAATATAAACTGACAACACAAAACATTTAAATTTCGAGAATGATAGATTCATTTCCTATTCATTCCTTATTCTTTTTAGAAAACTTTGATCTTCTCGTCGTGGCTAGACATAACTAAATTATTTTTTATTAATACAATTAATTTCCTAACAAAAATAGATTGAAGGATAAATCTTGTTATTTTTGTATAGTATAAAGATTTTTTTACTCGTTTAAATACTATAAAAATTTACATTAAATTTGAATTATAATTAAAGAATAATTTTAGCCAATAACTTCAAAACGCTTTTTTTTACCTTACCTATAAAACAAATTAGATTGGTTAAGTGAAAGTTCATTGTTTTGGGGAAAGTAAATTTCTTAATTTGTTTAAAAATAAAAAATATATTAAAGTTTTTATTTTTTTAAGAAAGATTTCTATGCTACCATATGGGAAGTCGATATTTCCAGAACCATATTGAAACAGACAGATCAATTTTTTTATAAAATTAAAAAAAATGTTTCGAATAATACAAAGACTGATGACTCATTGACACCAATTAAATTTGGAATATCTTCACGAGTCATTACTCATTATTAGTGAATTGGTTTTCTAAAAAATCATATGGTTAAGAAGATATTAATTAATAATACAAAATTAATTAAATTATGGGAGAACTTATTCATTATTTTATGCATATGTTTTAGCAGTCAATTTCTTATTCTATAAAATAATATATAAATTTCTTAATAACATAAAAGTTGCAAATCAAATATTATATTAATTTCGTATATATATATATATATATATATATATATATATATATATATATATATATATATATATATATATATATATATATATATATATATATAAAAAGATACTAACAAACATAATACAACATGTTTTTAACATCTGTCATTTTCTTTAAAAACATTGAATCATATAACTTTTTTCGTGACTTATTTTTTAAGCATGACTAACGTCTTATCAAATGTACTACTTAACATTTTTATAACGTGGCTATTTGTAGACAGTAGATAATATTATATTAATTTTTAAAAATATATATATAAAATATCTACGTTTAATAAAGAGATTATGAGTTCATGGACTTCATTTTTAGTGTATAAATTCATTATTTCTCATATAAATTGATGCATAAGAGCATTAGGTTTTGAAAAAGTAATTTGGTAGATAATTAACTAAGACTAATTAGGATAAAATATGTAAACAAATAATCATCTCTTTCTTGATATAAAAAAGTGAATCTATTTTTTTTTTTGAAATAGTGAACATATAAAATTAAATGAAAAACTAATTAACGTCTATGACATCAGTTGTTATATAGCTCGTAATTATTATTTTTTATAAAATAATTAATCGTCAAATAAAATCATCCGTCAATTTTTATTATTTAGAAACACAAGTTGTTGGTCACTCTTTCTCTTCTTTTTCTTTCATTTGTTCTTTCTTGGTGAGAAAATGAGATGTGACTTTTGATAAATTACCTAAGTATAAGAAAATTATGGGAAATTAGCAAATAAAACTATAGCCTAAAATGGAAAGTTTGATTTTAATTGAGCACATGCAACTCTCAATTCTTATTCATGTTTTATGCATTGTATTCATTAAAGACTTTGTGGTCAATGTATTAAAATCACCCCAACATGAATGGACTATGATGGGGGTCCAATTTTGCAATAAATATAGTTTGCTTTATTGACTAAACATTTACTATTTCTTCCATCAAAGTAAAGTTCTATTTTTATTTGAAAAATAAATATCTTTCTATTTTTTATTTAATATTCGATTTCTATCGATATGCTTATTTTGTTATACATCGAGTGTATACCAATAATGATAATATATTGTGATCGGATAGGTCTTTAGCCAACTAAGTAAAAAATTGGTAGTAAAATCCACGAGTTACTCTCTACTGTTACTAGACCTGTTTGTTCACATTGACAATGCCTTGTGGGTTCTATTTATCTTTAGCTCCTTGATTTCAAAATATATTTGTTTACGCGCATATAATATGATATCTTAATTGAAAAAAAATATACAAATATAGTATCTGATTGTTGATAGTATATGTGTGTGGTAAATCGTATATATATATATATATATATGTTTGCGATGTTTACGTTTTAAAAATAGAGGTTGAATGGTATGTGTAGTCAATTATGTGTATATGTATGTGTGCACGGTAATAACTAGGATTTTTAGATATACAAATACATGTATATATCTTTAAATATAAATTCGTTATGAAATTATATATCTTTGATGTATTGTGTGGATCATAATCGCTAGGTCGAACAAGTGTATCCTTTGTATATATAATGGATTGTTATGGTTAGTGTGTAACATCCTTAATAAATGAGTTGGTGGGCTATTATTTGAGCCATGGCCCATTAAGTTGCTTTTTGTTAGACAAAAAGTGTTGGATGTGAGTCACCAAGTTGATTGAGTCCAAAATGGTATTAATTATTAATCACCTAATTACCTTATTGTAAAGCCTCCTTGACTAAATATGTATTGGTTATTTCAATTGGCCTATGACATATATTGGTGATTCAAACTTAAGAATAGAAGGATCTTATCCCTCCCATAACAAATATTGGTGATTTTTAAAGCGAGTATTACACGATTAATTTATCACAACTATAAATTTAGTTAATTATCATTTACAATCAACATTCAGTGATAATTACATGGATTTTGAGTTTATATAATCCACACATTTGTATAATCTAAATTTGTTTAAATTTTGTATAAATCTGTAAAGTTCAGTTTGTGTTTGTATAACTTTGTATTTTTGAGTGTATGCAAAAATATCTCAATTATACAAACGTACACACAAATTATATTAACCCTCGAATTGTACAAATTGAGAGAACTTAAATTGTAGTTATAACATGTAAATATGCAAACTATAATTATGAAACATAATTAAGTTTATTATAGTAGATATTTGGGAAAATTTCCTTTTTTAAAAAAATAAATCTATACAATAGTAATTTGGGAAAATTACATGGGATGACAAACATCCCTATGTAATTAGTTAATAGGGGTATAGTTTAATTTATTTATGGTCAGCATCTACAATTTTATTTTTTGGGCCATAATTAATGGGATCCACTACCTATTTGAATACAGGATAAAAATAGTCATCCAAAGATTTTTATATAATTTTATTCAAAAAATCAAATTTATCTCTCATACTTCATTTTATATCTTTTCCTAAAATTACTCTTCCCTTCTAATTTGAATTTCCATTGGGAAAATTTTGACCTTCATGTTCTTCGATTTTTTGCACGTAACCGCCAAATTCATGGCTTTCAATATTTTTCTTCTTGATTCCTTCTACAATAATTGTATATGTAGTATGATTGTTAGTTTTTTCATACTTTTTTTAAAAAAATCTTTATTACTTATCATATTACAAATTTTTCAAAATCAGAATGAATGATTTCTCTCCATCTATGAGGATTACGAGAGGTATGTAATTGCATGTCACTGTTGTTGATAATCCACCTTCGTTTCACTTGTGTTAACTCAGGATTTTTGGGGTCAATGTGGGGCCTATGGCAAAACATAAATAAGTTTGAGTTGAACAATCTATTGAAGAATTGAGATCCATGAAAAAAAAAATATCCCAATGGCAATTCATAAAGTCATCAACAACACGAAATCTAGCGGCATTAAGATTGTTGAAGGTGGAAGTAAGAGAAAAGACATAAACATTGAATCAGAGGAGATTGAATCTACCTCATCAAAATTGGACAAATCTGAAGAATATCGAAAACATCAGGTAGTGTAATTTATATACAAATTACAACGTGTGGGTTGTATATTAAGATAACATATACAGAGTATTATGAAACAGTTCTTAATTGTATATTCTATTAGTTGTATATCAATTACTAAAGTTAGATAGATAGTGGGTTGTATATTAAGGTAACATATACAAAGTCTTATGAGGCAATATCTATTTGTATACAATTATTTGATTTTGTATAAAAGAAATTTGTTAAAATCACTCTATAATACATTATACAAATTCGTCGATATATATTCAAAAAATTATGAACCTTAATAAAATGTTGTATATATAAACGTTACACACTTAAATGTAGAAATAGATTTCAAGCTTACTATATATACAATTAACAAATGAATATCATAAAATCAGTTTAATCATTATTTCTTTTTTTAAAAAAAAACTTGAAATCACAAATGCACATATATAAATGTAATATATATACCAAAATTATTGTACATTCTACAAATTCCTAGATATATACAAAAGAAAAAATAGGAACATAATAAAATATTGTATACAAACAGAGTACCAAAAAAAAATAAATCAAAAAATACATATTATGATGGTCATATACAGTTTAAAACACAAAATCAATTACACACAAATATTGTATAAAAATTATATGTAATTTCTCAAACATAATCAATACATTATATATATATATATATATATATATATATATATATATATATATATATATATGACTTTGAACTGATATTGTCTTTCTATAGCTTTAGAATTATTTTTTTGGGAAAATATTTGATTTTGAATGTTTTTCTTAAATCATGGGATTATTTGAATTTATTGTTACCATCTTTTGTGTTACTGTTACTATTTATTGAAAAAATAATTTTTTTGTATAAATTTAATTAAAAAAATATTTTATACAAATTTCGAGTCACCTAACAAACTAAACTATACTCATGGAATGTAATTATGTAAACTATAACCACGAAATGTAATTTCATAAAATTCGTTTGCCATATTTGAAATTTTCCCCAAAAACTTTACCTTGTTTGGCAATATTGTGAGTTGGGCCTATGGATTTCAAGCCCATATTCCTCTTTTAGCTTGTTTGCGTTTACAACAAGCAATTGGATTCCAATTTGGGATCCGAATTCCGATTGATTTTGCCGTCCAATTTCAGATGACACCGGAGTAACTTTCCTCTGCCGTTTAATTTTTTTAATCTCCGGCGAAATTGAACGGTAAGTTATCTCTTTTTGTCTTATGAGAAGAAAAACCTAACATTTTTTTTGCATTATATTGTTAATGGTAGAATACAAATTGTTAATTTGACTGCAAGGTTTTTGCACTGTGAATTGAATTACCTGGTGTAGTCTAAGTTCAACTTGGCTCAAATTGTAGCTACTTTTACTTGCGAATTCATTTGAACCTAGTAAAAGTTTACCAAATTGTAACAGATGGTAGGTCGAATCTCATAATTTTAGAAATACAATGAGTTCAGTGCTAAGT
This sequence comes from Solanum peruvianum, assembly GCA_027705065.1. Classification (NCBI taxonomy): domain Eukaryota; kingdom Viridiplantae; phylum Streptophyta; class Magnoliopsida; order Solanales; family Solanaceae; genus Solanum; species Solanum peruvianum. The sequence continues at coordinate 4,161,572 of JAKWJD010001758.1, read as the reverse complement.
ATTTTAAAGGTTGAACTCATAAAGTTTGAATATTGGATTCGTTTGTGTCTATGTTTACATGTGAACTTGCAGTGCCGACTTTTGCTTCTGACAGTGTTCTAAAAATTTGAAGGAAGGCTAACCAATTTTCAATCCCCTGTTGACTGTTAGAGATTTGATGGTTGGTTTCTCTGTAAAAAGATAAATATTTTTGGCATGTCAATGTTAGATGTAGATCAGAATGCATATGGACGAGTCATATAACCGACTTCAACCAGTTGGGGGATTGTGGCGTAGTAGTATTAGATAGTACATATTAGGTGTATTATTCGTACTTCGTAGAAATGAGGTTATTAGGAGACATTTTGTGCAAGTCACTTGATAGCTCAAACAACGACGTGTATAGTTCTCAAATTATGTTTCAACTTTTCAACAAAGAAAGGCCTATGGCATGCTTGGTGAAATTCTTCAGCTGGCAAAACACTTCCAGAGTTTCCATGTATCAAAGTAGAGGCTTTAGGTCTGTGTAATTATCTCTAGGTTTACTTGTTGAAGATGAACCATCCTTGAGAGTGGACAGAGAGCTGCCAAAAAACCTTTCTAAGAAAGCCGCGTCTATGTGCCAAAATGGGGCAACTTAAGGCGGCACTCTTCTAAAAGGAATGTTATGATATAAAATGGGCTGATCATCCGGGGCAACAAGGCACATGAACTCTCCTGGAGTCGGCATATTATTGGCTGCAAACGAGAGAGAATTCCAAAAGAAAAGAGAACGAAATCTCAGTTTCCCCATTGACTTGCGTAAAAGATTATTCAATATAATTAGCTGTCAGTAGTGATAAATCCTATTTATTTTGATTATATATTAATCATATAAACATTCGGAGCTGTGAACTCCCACTCGTCTACACTTATATGGCTAGCTGTGAAGTGGGGGTCAGATTGTGGGATGTATGGGTGAGAAGGGGTCCACGTGATTGCATCAAAAGCTAGGTATTTGAGTGGAGAAGGGTAGAGGGCGGGGCTCATTACCCAGTTAATTTCGAATTGTGCATCATTGTCTCTCTGGAATTTGTCGGTTATCCAACAAGGAGTCCATGTGACTGCATGGACCTTGTACACATTGAGAATTTATCCGCGGTCTGTTACTAGGATTGTGAGTCTCTTTGGAGGTCAGAAAGAATGATCTAAAATGAAAAATTCAAACAAAAAAGGAAAAAGAAGTCTCATTACTGAACTTCCATGTTATAATTTTTTTTTGATGACCGTGGTGTCTGGGCCAGCTTTCACGCACCTCGACTAATTCCACGCTATAGCTATTAAAAGGGGAAAAGTTAAAAAATGCTGAAAGAAATAATTATTGGTCAAACTAGTAGTCTAGTTCTTTTAGGCTTGGCAAGAGAAATATGGAAACTTTGCAGTTCAAAAGTTCCAGCCATGCCCATTTCGTACATAAAGTATTACAGAACTCTCTCTTTTGCCCTACCATTCTTCATTATGCTGGTCTAGTTTCTTTTTGATGATTTAAAGCTGGTTCAGTTTAGAACTGCATATTTAGTGAACATACGTCTTTGACGTATAGTGTGCCCCAAGGCCTAGCTCGAGTGACAAAAGGTGGAGGATTTGTGGCTTAGGTCGCAAGTTCAAGCCCCACACTATGCAAAATGAAGCTTGGTATTTAAGTGGAGTAGGGTAGAGGGGTGGGCCCATTATCCACCGAGTTTAGAAGGCTGTGATTGGTCCAAAGGGCGGGTCAAAGACGGATTTTTCGGTTATCCAAAAAAAAAATTCTCCCATAATGCAGTTTACCCGAAAAAAACTATTGTTCTTTAACTATTTCCTTCTCATAACAAACCCATTCATTTCCTTCCTCTTTTTTGTGTGGTTTATGCTGTTAGTTGCTTATATAATGTGAATAACATCCTTTGCTCATGACTTGACTCGATGTTCTTTACCAGCCAGGTTGCTGAAAAGTTGTATAACATGGGTGATGCAATTGATTTAACTGGAGATGGAGGTGTTATGAAAAAAATTGTGCAACGATCCAAACCTGATGCTATTGCTCCTTCAGAGAGTCTTCCTCTTGTTGATGGTATGGGTCACAAAGCTTGCTTTTTGACATTTTACATAAAATGTCTACATTCTTTCTGTTTTGTGTTGTCCGTCTATGTTGTATTCACTTTTCTCATTTACTTTTCGGCACATCTCTTATAATAGTTTACTTGTATGGTTATAAGCATAATGAGCCTTTACCGTGTAACTATAGCTCTCATGCCATTACATCCTTCACCCATGCTGTTTGAGACTGTAAATACATGTTGTGTCTTCCTTCATTGGTATGCTCAATAATCACTCTCTCAAACATTGTTTTAAATAATCCAACCTCTACAATCATAGAACCTTAAGAGAACAAGATGTGTATACCATTACTTCATGGGTGTACAGATGTCAATTCTTTGCAAGGGGAAAGTATTGTAGTTACTGCCCCTTTGCAAGGCATGGGTGCTCCTTGTAACATCAAAGAGGAAAGCAAAACATATTGCTTAACTTATTGGGGTAAATAGAGAAAGTATAGCTATTCAAGATCTGGGATATGCTGATGTTGAAAAGCAAATAGGCCTTCTTTATTCTAAAACTTGGAGGTTAAAATACTTTAAGAACGTAGTTTATGGCAAAGAAAGAAAAATTCAGAGACTTAATTGGATAAAAAGAGGAGTAAAGATCTGAATTTTGAAGCAATAATTCCTCAAAAGTCATTGTTAGTACATTCAATGCAATTACTGCTATAAATTAGGCCTCAATTGGGAGCTCCAGCTATTCTACTTCCATAGTATACCATCCCTAATTCGAGAGTGATCGTTATTAGATTTTGACAAGCGTATCTGTTTGAGAAAAGTTGTGTTTGAGACAAACTCATAATCTGAGGTCTTTTTTTACCTGAAGAAGTCTTGAAGTGTGCTCTTCCACTTGTGAACTGGAAATTACACGTTTATATACATAAGCTTCTAAATTTTGTTACTCCATAATGCTTGTGACTGAGATAATAGACACCGACCAATATTTTGTATTAGAAAACCAAGTAATTTTGTCCCTATATTGACCTATGCACTACTAGTGCAGTCTCAGTGCCTGCACAAGAGCTCAAGTATAATGGAAGATGCTTTTTGTTTAAGAAATAATCACAGTCATGTGAAATTCTCCTCTGGCAACATATAAAGAAAAAGTAATTTAAGCTAAGAACTCTGTTTTGTGATCCCCATATTGAAAATGACCATTTTGTCCGTTCATCTGTCTTGTTTCAGCTATCTCATCTTCAAAATCACATTTTCTCAGTTCCTAAATAGCGCCATATTTCTTTTTAGTAGTACTGGAAATAGCTACATCTTAGTCAAGATTCGGCATATTAATCTTTTCTTTTTGTTTTTTTGGTAACAAAACAGTTCATTATGAAGGCACTCTTGCTGATACTGGTGAAGTATTTGATACTACCCGTGAAGACAATACAATTTTCTCCTTTGAGATAGGCACTGGTTCTGTTATTAAGGCTTGGGATGTTGCACTGAGGACCATGAAGGTGGATATCTTTAACTTGTGGTGGTTGTACATTGAGTTTAAATTAGTGCTCAACTTTTTATAATTTGATCTTCCAGGTTGGTGAAGTAGCTGTAATTACCTGCAAGCCAGAGTATGCCTATGGAAGTGCTGGCTCCCCACCCGATATCCCCCCTGAGTAAGTTAACCCTGTAAATCTTTTTTACAACCTGTAAGCGTCTCTTGGCATAAAATAGCTGATAGTACCCTCAGGTGCGATTGACACCGAACATAGATATGTTTATGCAAAACCACTAAAACGAACATACATTAATACAATTCGCAATTTTGGTAGTATGATAAACTTAGTTTTAAGAACTTAAGTTAAAACCATTAAGTTCAACTCTTGGATTTGTCTCCATTGTGAGGTTTAAACTGAAGAGGAGAATTCGCGCTCATTCTCGGCTTCTCCTAATCCCAACATTCGTACGTTTATTAAGAAAGGGGAGAAAAAACAACAATGTTTCTATATAAGGAAAATGATCAGGGGTCCACTTTGAACCGTGCAAAATAAAGCCCCTCTACTGAGCCTAGGGTTCTGTAGATCGACTTCACCTTACCTGGGCACCCTTTTTAGCATTTCAATCTCATCTAGTCACTAGGACCAACTTCGTTGTCATTCCAGCACTCCTAGCGTGTTAAAGCAACATGACGTTGATTGGTAGCAAGACGATCAATGTTTCGAGCTGGGTGAGATGGTGTTCTTTGTGGTAATCTAATTGTTTGAGTTTGAAACATCTTAATACAGGGCAACCCTTGTTTTCGAAGTTGAGCTGGTGGCTTGTAGACCACGTAAAGGTTCTAGTGTCAGCAGTGCTTCAGATGAAAGGGCTAGGCTGGAGTAAGTGATCTCTCTCTTTCTGTTAGCTCGAAAAACATGGTTTTATTCTCTGTAAGTAGCAACTAAATGGAATTTCGACCAAACAAATTGTCGGCAACAGGGAACTAAAGAAGCAAAGAGAAACGGCAGCTGCAGCTAAGGAGGAAGAGAAGAAGAAGAGAGAAGAAGCTAAGGCCGCAGCAGCTGCTCGTATTCAAGCCAAGCTTGAAGCAAAGAAAGGAAAAGGGAAGGGCAAAGCTAAGTAAAAATCCTATGCATTTATAATATATTTACATACTATATACTAGTAGCATATACTCGTAGACGTATAGAAATACCTGATGGTGTTAAATATGCTAACTCGTATGCTTTTTTGCTTGATATTTCTAAGCTTTCATATCGTTATAAGTTACCATTTGAAGATAGTACTTTCCGAATTAATCAGACTCCAATAAAAATATTGGGCATCATTTGGGAAACCATGTACAAAAATAAGAGTAATTGTAGTTTTATTGAAAAAAGGCAATGGACGAAACTGTGTTCCAAAGTACAAAGTTGTTAAAATATATGAATAATTATCATTCTTTTCCTATTATTCATTGAAACAAAAAGAGTGGTGGTCCAAAAATATTAATTTTAAGATGCCAAAAGTTAGCCACTTATTCTTGGGAATGTTCACTAAGAAGAGACAAATCCCATGATTTAAGGCCCTTAATTTCCATTTAATTAGCAAAAACAAGCTGTAAGAATCCGAAACAAAACTAAATTTGTTGTCATCACATGACACGTTCTCAAAACTTTTTGATATGATTTGTCATTCCATAGATGTTTAATTTATGCTCTTAATAATAACAGAGATTATATAACCAAAATGAAGATTATAATGTCCTTATTTCTCACAAGAGTTTATTCACCAAATTATATAAATAAACAATATGATTAGAAAGTCAATTTTTTCTTTAATTTCTATGTGGAATGTTAGATTCATGTCACCTAAGCAAAAATTTGAGTAGTCTTTTCATCATTTATATGCCATTTTGCAACATCATTAATCAACTAACCACTTTTTAGTTTATTATGAACAACTCCCGTATGGGGAGATGAGAATTATATTATAAAAATTCAAAATACAAAAAAGTGAACGCAAACAACATATCAATTTTTTTTGATGTCCACTATATAACGTATAAGTAATTTTAACCGTAGACGCAATGTAAATTTTCAATAAAGGAGAGTCGAATGAATTCCCTAATGTCCCTTAGCTTCGCCCCTGGTTGATATCAAGTCAATTGAAGTCGACTAAATGAATCTTCACGAATCAGAACTTATCGGTTGAGCTACATTCTCACCGAAAATAGCTCCAATGCTAGCTTATTTTTCAAACATAACATACTCAAACGCCAAGGCACGCGATGCAGTTGATAATGGCGTATAACGCGAAATTTGCACCCAATCGTTCCATATCAAGAAAACGAAACAACAATGTAGAGAACATCCAACGTCGACTTTTGAGTCTAAAAAGGAGATATAAAATCAAATGCTCAACGACATCCGGCCTTACGCTTACCTTTCTTTTACCAGAATTCTGGTAATCTCTGTCCTTTAGCAAAGAGCCTCAAATGATCTCCACTACTATAATTTGATTGTATACAATTAACCAAAGGTCCACCACAGCTCATGGTCCACTATAATACATCAAACATACCATGACAATCTCATAGAAAAATGAACAAACCTGAGTGTGTTTTAGGACAATGGAGGCCACATATAATTGAGCTAAGCAGACAGCAGGCTAGCAGGTCCCTCAGAATATGGAAAAATCCAGTTGCAGAAACCTTTCTGATTAGATCATTCATTACCTGTCATCACAAACTATTAAACAACACCACCATGCTCAATGGAATCACTTTAAAAAACAAATATTGTATCAATCACATACTCTTCACTTGAAACAAGAACTAATTCTTATTCTTAGCAGATAGGTAATGCACCAAAACATACTCACTGCCCCACCACAACACTTCTCCGTAGAATATCTATCACCTCCCACCAACGTCGTGTATCAGGTAAGACTGTTCAATGAAGTCTGAGACATCATAGTGGTGAACCGACTTTACTGATCACTACGCCACACTCTTAAAGTGTGTGCCCCACTAGACTAATAGGTCTCCCATCCTAATAAATCACTAAAGTGCTCTATAAAACAGCCTCTTTTCTTTTCTTAACCAAGAAGATTTGTCCCCAACACATGGCTTCTTCTCAGAGGTTCTTCAATGTCATCTTAACAGTATTCATTCCACCATTAGAAACTTTCTTTTTATTTATCACCAGAGTACAATTTACAATCCCACTCAGCCTAGATGACCCCATATGCTATACAGGTCCAATTTTAGAATCTTAAAAGAGCTTGCTGAGGTTCTCAAACTATAATTTTAAACACAATCCAACTAGTGGTCCAAAAAACTCATTAGGCTGTTGTCAAATAGCCATGTATTCTTCTGTATGTTTCATTCAAAAGAGACAGATCCACTTGATGGCCAAACGAAAGGTGTAAATGTCCCAAAAATCCCAGTTTCTTGTCATAACATGGCATAGTGCAGACTGTTAACACGAACGACAATTACATTAGCATATAACTCACTAATGAAAGAGCCAAACACGTTTGGTTCAGTATACAAGCAAACGTTACACACCAAGAATAAGACGACAACATCAATTAATAGCCGGACAATCTGCCAGATAAGCGATAACAAGTAGTACAAGATTTAGGCAGTCTGTTCGCAACAAAACAGAATGTCTTCCGGAAGCCTCATTTCTGCCAAAAGATGTATCATACGGCTAAGAATCCACTTAACACTCGAGTTCATAACTAATCAAAGCAGCTGATGGTCCACGTCTAGCCATACATGAAACCTACCATTTCCACCTTAAGAAATTGAACAAAGGAGAACGTGAACAATCACTCATATTATAAACTATATATAGGAAATGGAGATCACAGAGTTTAGCTATACCCTGTCATTACAAATTAGTTTTCTGCCAGCATCCCAAATGGGGTCACTTTATAGAACAACAACCAACATATCCAGCGTAGTCCCACAAAGTGGGGTCTAAAGAGAGTAGAGCGCACACAGACCTTACAACTACCTTAGTAGTGGTAGAGAAGTTGTTTCCATTAGACCCTTAGCTCAAGAAAAAACACTTCAAAGCAATATAGAGAAAGAAATAACGGAAATGATAATCACACCAGACTATTATAGGTCCCATCCTAATAAAATGCTGCGAGGGCGCTTTCAACTTAGCCTCTTTTCTCTTTTCCAAAGTATTCTAATTGATACCCAGCTCCACTTATAATTCATATCCAGGAAGATTGAGCTAGAAGTTTCCTCATTGAATACACGTTTACAAAGTCTTAGCCAAGAAGGCTAGAGCTACATCAGCATGCATTTCACCACTGAAAAGCACTTTTTTTTATCAACAGATGGATTCTTATGTAACACCTATCAAAAAGTTATTAGGTTCCCACTTTGCATAAGATTTAACCCCCTTGGGCCATAGGCTCATTTTATCAATCAAAATCACTTTAACTTATCGTTAACCTGTAACTTTCAAAAAGCAAATCAACATATCTATCAGTTGGTTAATTTATGTTACCATCAGACTCAGATTATACAATAACATGGCCTGCTATTTCGACCTCATTTCACTTTTCCATGCTGTAAGCCTGTAACTGATGCTTACAAGAGTTTATCACCTATGAGTCGACACCACTTTATAAACTTCCCTCCTAAACCGAAACACCAAGAATACAACAGTTCAACATTTATCGTATTAATCATATGAACCACCAAAATCTAGTAATGACATCAAAATGTAGAGAACAAAGAGAATTCTGCTAAAAGGAACAACAACATACTATTTATAAGCTTCAATGACCAATTTGATTACATGATCAAAAGCAAGTCTCTTAACTATCAAGCCAAGACTAATTGCAGGGTCCCTATTGTGGGACGTACCTGAATTTCCAAGTAAAAAAGAAGCCATGATACAAGAAACTGAGACTTCATGTAAAGCTTCATTAGTTCCAATAGATTTATCGAACAACCGGGGCTGAATTTAAAAGACACTAAATCTTAAAAGGGAACAGATAAAAGAATAAAAAGGAAGAATTACACTGCAGGGAGCCAATTCTTACACTAATATATTCCAATGTCATCCTCCCCTGCTATAGGATCTTCAATTCATTTGCATAAATATCATCTTAATAAATATCAAAAATAAATTCTTGCTTGCCATTGAAGAGCCAGCATTCAATTCCAGTGTATTTACAATGATGATAAACTTGTCGTGTCCACCGGTACTCAAGTTACCATCTTCTAACTCCATTATTAGCTTCGAAACCCCAGCCTCTGCGTCTTCTTGCTGTAGCAAGAAAGACAGATGACATTGAACTACTTCTGCTCTGATTTATCCTAGAATCTGAACTAGAGCTTGACCCTGATGAACCAATACCACCGAAACACGAAAACAAGTTGCCAAAAAACCTCCTAAAGCCACCACTTTGTCGCGATTCGTTTCCTCTAGAACCCCATGAAATCCTCCTTGGAACTCCATTATTGTTGTTATTATTGAAACCACCATCCATTTCAGTGAATACAACAGGAAGAGCTCTCTCGCCACCTCTCCTACCTAACCTCCCAACAGCAAATCCACCACCAGGTAATCTCCATATTGTCAATCCAACAGCTTCTTCCACCTCATTATTTGTTGCTACACTCTGCTCACTCTGTTCGCTTGGTGCTCTATTCGGATCGACAACATCCCGACTCTCCGAGGGCAATTCATGCCTACAGACTGGACACGAATTGCGCAACGAAAGCCATGGGAGTATGCAATCTGAATGGTATAAATGTTTACAGGGCATTTCGCGGGCCTCAGTGCCTAACTCAAATGCCTCTTTACAAACTGCACAACAAGATTCAGCAACAATATGAGAATGAATTATCTCAATTGTTGGCAATGACTCAATTGCAGCTTTTGAAGCTGGTGGATTCTCCATTCTTCCAATACCATTAGCTTCAATCTGCGCTAGCTGATCCAAAAGCCTATCGAAACCCGACCCGAGTAAAAACTCAGACATACTCGTAGGTAAAGGTCTCAAACCCGACCCAGTTCCATCATCATAATACAGTTCAAACCCCCCTCCTCCACCGCCTCCTCCACCTTCCCCTCCCGCAGCACCTCCATTGGTAGAACCACGAAGAACTATCACAGGATTAAACGGCGACCGGTCACCAGTATTCCTCCTGTTCCTACGAACACCCGGACTTGACCCAGAACCATAACCCGAAGCTGGAGACTGATCCGTACTCCGCGCTGCCGTCTGCATCACCGCCGGAGGGAAACGCCGACGCCGTGACCCGGACAACGTGGATCGGGTCGGAGCCTCAATTTCTTCAACAAATCCCGTGTTACAATCAGGACAAGTAATCGATTCCTCGCTCCATACTCTGTAAAACCTATTGCATCTATAACACCAATACGTTGACGACATCGAGAGAAAAAAAAATCTGAACTTGAAATCCAAAAGTCAATCAATACAAAATTCCCACAACCCCAGAAACGAATTCTTCAAAACCCACTTTCAGATCCAAAACTTTCACCAAATCAACAACTCCCACAACCCCAAAAACAGATTCTTCACAACCCAGTTACAGATCCAAAAATTTCAACAAATTAACCTCAAAAAAGAGAACTTTAGATCAAAATCCACCAAGAAAAAGGCAAAAACTTTGACTTAGAAATGAAATTGTTGAGCAAAATTTGAAAATGAGGGAATATTTTAGGATAGGGAGAGAGAGAGTGGGGGAAAATGGAGAGAGATGGAAGGAGAAAGAGTGGGGGAAGACAAATATAAGGAGAAGGGATATAGAGGCTATATTTTTGGGGGTGGAGGGTATAATAGGAAAAATATGTACAAATAATGACTAGGAGTATGACGTGTAATTGAAGCTGGCATTTATTGACACGTGTTATTGGAGAAATGGTGTGTGGGAAATTTAATAGTAAAATTATCGTTTTATTTATTATTTTTAGTCTAAGAAAATCGATAATATATATTGTATTGATGTGATATGAACAAAAGTGAAGGGTTGTATTCGATATTTCGTGTAACAAAAAGGTATCATCAACATTTAAATGTAAGTTTTATAAAATAGTGGTATGATCAATTTTATTATATAAGGCGAAGTATTGGTTAGAGAAAATTGATCACATGTTTAAAAGATATATAAGTGGAAAAAAATGAGAATGTTGAGATGAAAGTTTAGGCATATTAAGAGCAATAGCTTTAAGAATGAGGATATCGAAAACAAAGTGTGGATGACCTCTATCTCTGTGACAGAGAAGATGATGAAAGGGAGATTAAAATGATTTGAACAGTGAAAATGAAAGGCGTGAAAGCTCCAGACCCCAGTAAGGAGGTGTGAAAGGTTAGATATAGAGATCGAAAAGAGGCAAGAGAGATGTTGAATAAGTATTAGGAAAAGAACATGATTAGGTAGGAATTAAGATATGACACATTTTCAACTTATCGAAGATATGTCCTTAGATAGAAGGACATAAAAGTCACAAATAGAAAAAAAATTAGTAGATAATTGAAAATTGTCTTATTAGTTTATGTCGATTGAATTTATTAATATATTCGTGTAATCTTTAACTTTTCATAACTGATTTCATCTATAAATTTACTATGTTTAAGTGATCATATATTTGGATAAATGCATATCATGTTTTTTCTTTAATTTTGGGAAAATACACAAGTATTTCATCAATCTATACTCGATATTTTAGAGACACACTTATATTATACTAAAGTCCTATTACCCCTGAACTTATTTTATACTAAAGTCAAAAAGCAATAAAAAGTTATTAGTAAAATAAATTCAGAGGTAATAGAATCTTAATATAATATAAGTATGTCTCTAAAATTTCGAACGTACTTTTGCATTATTATTTAATTTTTTATGTAATATATTTCTCTCACAATATTTTTTTTATTTGAAAATCAGAAAAAAGTTGTTTCTCTTCTGAGTGGATAATAACTTATGCAGTGATCGGCTTCTTTTTTTTTTTTTTTTTCTAGAAATCGTAGAACTTATTATATAAATTAAAACTCTGTATATTATTTTATTTTTATTTAATCCCTAAAGAATAGCATTAAAAAGATTCTTTATAAGTAGGAATTTATATAGATTTAAGTGAGAATAAGAATATAACATCTTTTTTAGAATTATCCAATTCTAGAATAGTCAATTTTAGATGGCGCTTTCATTTTTCTTTTTCTTTTCATGACTTCATTCTTCTTCTTTTTTCCCACTAGATTTAAGATCATAATTTTAGGGGTTGATAGGATATATATATAACTTTATTTGGTACACTTTTTTTATTTACGTATAGCTAATACATATATTAGTTATATATGTATTATATCGGAAAAATATATAAGTATCTTCTCAATCTATGCTCGATATTTCAGAGATACTTATACTATGTTAAGGTCCTATTACTTTCCTGAACTTAGTTTATAAGTAATTTTCTACTCTTTTACGGTCTACGTGGCACTAACTTGAAAAAAAAACCGGTCAGTATCGGGCCCACAAGATAGTGTCACGTAGGCCGAAAAGGAGTAAAAAATTATTAATAAAATAAATTCAAGAGGTAATAGAAACTTAGTATAGTATAAGTGTGTCTCTGAAATTTCGGGCATAGGTTGAGGAGTACTTGTGCATTATCCCTACTATATTCAATATTATGTTATGCATTACTAATACATGAGAAATTGTATTATCAGCTTAATGCAAGAGATTTTAGTGCATGTATGAGCATATGGATAGACACAATTATCCCTCAAAATCTTTTTCATATTCTTTCAAATGTATGTTAAATAATCTCAATACAATTAACTAAATGCAAACATAACTAATATCATTATCGCTGATATTCCTTATTAAGTATTATTTTTATATACTGTGTCAATACGACTCCTTACGCATATTTAAACTTAAAGATAATATATGATTTTTTTTTATCAAATAGTTTAGAGGGTGTGTTTAATTAAGAAAACCACAGTACCACAATATATATATATATATATATATATATATATACATATATATATATATATATATGAACATTTTTCATGTTTTATTAGTTAATAATCACGCGAGTTCAACATGTTAACTTTGTTTTACTCCTTTAATCATGATGTTGGTTGAGTTTTACAAACTTAGTAAAAATATAATGTGTTTGAAAATTTTCTACATTTATAAAATTTGAGTTGAAAATAATGAGTGTGACTATTTTTTGTAATATATATACATATAGCTTTTACTACCTTGTTATCTTAGTGGGGAAGTTTGATTATTATTATTATTTATTTTGGTATAAAGTAGAAAGAAGTTTGAAAGCAACTACACATATATTAAGCAAATTATTAATTAATGGATTGATTTCATAGGCTACCTATATACAACTTTTTGCATATTAGATATCCTGAAATTAGTGATATCCAAATTAGTTGTGTGGTGATTAATAAAGGGAAACTTACGTGGATACGTAGTTATACTTTAAATCAACTTGTAGTTTAATTTTAATTGTAATTATATGCGTATTTTTTCTTTTTTCTCTCTCACACCTTTTTACTTGCTTATACTTATATAAATACAATTATATGAGAGATATAAAAATGCAATCGCCTTTCTCTATTTTCTGTTCTCTCTCACTCGTCTTTCGCATTCTTTTTCAGTCTTGCTCGTCAGATATACAAATGCATATATATATCAGTTACATATATGCAATTATATATATATATACATATACAATTTGACATATATACATATACAATCACATCTCTTCACTCTATGTCCTCTCCTCGCCTCTCTCCTCCCTCAAACATATAACTATGAATCGCAATTAGCAAATTATAACTGTATTAATTAAAGTAATTTTAGTGACTATTTATGAAAGTTCCTCATTAATAATAAATATTACTATGTTACGATTAAATAATATATAGAGATTATTATGTTATATTTTGTTCAATTTCTTAAAAAAATTTAGTCTGAATTTTTTTTATCATAAGTGTTTTGTAAAATATATTTTATCAATACTAAAGCATCAGTTTTTATGTAATTGAATTTTTAAAGAGTGTTTCTCTAAAGAATGTAATTTTTTCCAACTTCTGAAAATTATTTCTATTACTACTCAAATATAACTGCTTTTTCTTTTTTAAAAAAATTGGTCAAACAACTCAACTCTTTAAAATAAAATATTTTTGACTTTATAAAAAAAATAGATCAAGTAGGTCGAAATGCGTTTAGATGCTTCAACTAAATATCTCTTCTCAAATATTGAGTTTGAGGCCTTAGCAAAAACTATAAAGGTCATTCAATTGGTTAAATTATATTACTACTAAAATCTATCCATAATCATATCTATTGATATTTTTAATATTTTAAGAATAAAAAGCTTTAAAAATTAGATTAAGGAAATATTCTTTAAAAAATTAATGGATCAAAGTACTTTTTTTAAAAAAAAAAATCTAAATGTTAAATTAGAAGTTATTTGTATGATTCATCGAACAACTAAAAGTTTTACTAAAAATTCTAAAGAATTTAAAATGTTTGAAGCGTATAAAATTTTCAGAAAAGTTATTCGATAAAATTTTAAAAAATTCTTATACAAATTAAACCAATAATGGCACATGCGATATAATCGTTTAAGTGAATATCTACTAAAAAACGTTAAAAAAAATATAATTTATCCTTATATATTTCTATTAGAGGGTCTAAATCTCGAATTTTTCATAATTGTTGTTAAAGTTGATGACATGAGTATTATTGATTCATGTAAAACTTTCAAAAAATTATAGTAGATTATTTTAAAGAAAGAATTTAAAATGAAATATATTGGAAATATAAGATTTTGCGTTGGTTTATCAATTGAAAAAATGAGATAAACTTTTTCCCCATCTATCAACATATCCATTGAAAATTTATTAAAGAAGTTTAATTAGTAGATACCATACATATATTCATTGAGTACCTTAATAATTGTGTGATCATATAATGTAAATAATGATATATTTAAACCTCGAAATAATAAATAAAATTTTGATGTAGCTCCTCTTCAATATGAAAACAATAAGATGATAGTTAAACGTGCTTTCAAATACCCTGAGAAACAACTAATATAAATTTATTTTATTCAAATAGATTCAATTTACTATTAATTGGTTAGTTGTCTAACTCACATTTAGAGCATAAACATGTTATTTATTTATATTTGGAGTTATAATCATAACATGTCGATTAACTAAATAAATTGTAATTGCTATTTTTTCAATTTATTCAAAAATGATTGTTATTTACAACATAAGTCAGAAATAATGTATTTAATGCTCCCATAACTCTTGAGTAGCTTTGCAATCATTTTCTAAAACATACAATCAAGCAAACAACTTTCAAGCAGTTTTATGGCGATACATGACACAACAACCATATCATGCAAAATGGATACTTGATCGGGCGGCAAAAAGTACACTTGGTAGTCGTGCAAGAATAACACGTGTTAGGTCACTTAACTTATAACGTAACATGTGTCACGCTTAAATTCACCCTCACATTTCCTTACCTCTAAAATAAAACTTTATTGCAACTTTTCATATATACATCAAATTGGAAAAAAATATAGTTCACTCTTTCCCTCTTCTCAACTTCTTTTAAGCCAAACCATACTACTTATTTTACAATTTTGTCATGAATAAAAATGCAAATCTTTTAAGATACCTAACCAATGTATGGTTTAATATAGAAATATTAGTTAGTTAAATCCTATATTTAGCTTAGTATCTTTTATATAGTGGAACTTTGATTTTTGCAATAGTAGGTATGGTCCACTAAAACTATATATTATACTTTTGGTTCATTAAGAGTATATTAACTTTTTATTATTGCATTTTGGACCACATATATAATGAAAAAAAATAAACTTTAATATAATTTCCTTTCTCAGTAAGAAATCCAATTCAACTGAAATTAGAAAATCTGTTACTTACTTCTTTTTTGATAAAAAATCAAAAAATCAAAATGAATTAATCAGAAAATTCTGTTTCTCTTTATGAGAGACAAGAAAACTGAAAAAAGATTGCATTTTTCCCCACTCAAATAAAAGACAGTGCAATAAGCTACCAAAATTGAGGAGTTATTTATCACCGTTTATTTTTTTAAAAAAAAATTAAGATGCACGTTTTAGTATATGTTGTTAGGTTTTATTTGTCCTAATTTCTTACCATAAATAGGTTTTCCTTTAAGGAAAAAGTTTTGGATTGACTAATCCTTTTTCTGGTAGGAAAAGGTTTAGGACTCTATAAATAGAGACATGTTCCTTCTAACTTAATCAGCATTCACAATGTAGTCTTAAATGCTTTGAGAGTTTTGGTTAGGGGGGAATTTATGGGTCACAAGCTTGATACATTATCACTTGTGTGAACCTCCCATGTATTCTGAGTGAATTTGGTTGAGGTTGTTTCCCTAAATATTTTGTACTCTCATATTTATAGTGAATTGCTCATCTCCTTTGTAGATGTAGGTCGATTGACCGAACCACGTTAAATCTTTGTGTCTTTTTGGTATATTTCTCGTTGTCTTTTTACTCATGGTCTTTTGAGGTTTGCATTGCTAGCTTCCGCATTTACACCTGCTTATTTTCGGTCCTAACATATGTTTCCTCAAATATTTTAATTAAATCGGTGAAAAAATAGTGTACTGTTTACATACAAAAAAATTGAATAGTTACATTTTTTACTATTTATTTTTTTCAATAAACTGATTTGATAAAAGATGAGTGGAAAAAATCATATTATATAGTATATAAATTTCTGACGCTAATTTACGAAGGAAAAAATCTTTTCTAATAGTGATATTTGCCCATGTTAGTCTCTATACCTAACTTATATACCGATTATACACATACTATATATGAATTATACATGTATTATATACTTATCAATTATTTTTAATTTAAGTTGTTGAGGGATATATTGGTAAAGTTAAATGGTTATATGAGTCATTGACAAGAAAAAAAGAAAAAAAGTCTTCTAAAATTTGTGATGCTTTACAGTAAGTCATTCTTGTCATCTTGCTAACTGTTGTTCTTAAAAGAGTTGGTACTAAATGTGAGGGCTTTAAAGATTTTAAGACCCTTTTCTTTTTTCTTCTTTTGAAAAGATGCATCACTTTCATAGTGTGCCAAGCTAGGATTTAGAACTTTTAAAAGTATAAGCAAGTAAGAAGAGAAGTATATATGACTAAGTTATAACTAGCTTTCGAATGGATTCGTGATTTGAATTTTAAAAATTTTTCGATTCAAAATTTATTATTTGTATTTATCTACGCATCATAGATAACGTTGTTTGGTTAAAATGAAGCAATTGTGCTTCTGCTTTAACAAATAAGAGTTTTAGATGAAATTGGTGAATCATGTGAGGTGATTAGATGTGTGAACAAATGACACGTAATATCTGTTAGTGATAGCTATATAGTGGAATGAAATGAGGTTAAATAGACTTAAAAAATGAACTAATAGAAAAAAGTGATAGAAGATATGAAATTCTCGAATGAAACTAATTATAAACAACTATTGATCGTTCTGACGTATCCTTGACTAATCAGCTAGTTTGATTAGGACCAAAAGTTTATTTGTAAAGCAAAGTCTAATTTAAATTGTCAAAACAAATGATAATTCAATGAAAGAAGGACCACTACTATCAATATGATTGACATCCTGATCACTAAAGAGAGTTTGTAGAGTTCATAAATAAAAAAATAGGAGTCGATATTGAACCGGTAAAAAATTAAACTGTATATATAAGATATATTTTCTATATTTCTGTAATATATATATTTTGAATCCTTTCAATATCAAGGAGAAACTGATAATGCAATATCAAATGCCTCTGAAGTTAAGCTTCACGACACCAATTCAAATTTCTATTTTTCAATTATGTGTTTCACATTTTTTTAACACGTTAAAAGATTAATTTTAAACTCAAAAAAATTTAAGGGGTCTCATTCTAAAGATCTAACTCCTAGAATTAGGACATAGATTTGTGAATCTAATTAAAATGTTTCATTATAAGAAAAAGGCAAAAATTAGAAAATAAGGTCACAAATAAAACCTCCTATCATGTACATAAATGGAGTTAAGAGATTTGAATTTTAGAAAAATAATATATTGTGTTTTGATTAAATTATGTATACATATTAAGTGAAAAAAGTTACTACAATTTAAATCTTATGTCAACATTATTAAATTCTACTAATTCGTATACACTGCATTGTGGTATCCATGCACCAATATTATTTTTTTTTTTAAAAAAATTATCTAAGAAAATCTCTTATAGAATTATATACGAATATCAACTAAGATAAATTAACATGTTATAATATACTTATTAAATAACATTGACCAAATAAAATTCTTATATGTTGTGCCAATAACATATAATTTTAAATCCAAAAGATACCTTATGGAAACAAGGAACATGAATGATTAAAAAAAGCTTCAAGCCTGCAAATATTTTTTTTAACAATATATATTTGAGACCCCACCCCCAACCCATCCACAAAGAAAAAAGAAAAAAAAAGTCGTAAAAATCTTTTAATTATATTATATTTAAGTATAACAATCTTTTAATCATATTAAGTATGACCTAATTATTTGAAACCCTAATCAAATTCCATTTGTAATTCCACCAACTTTAATCTAACTCTATACTTTGTTTTGTTTTCTATAACTAATTTATAGTTTAATTATTGGTTCTTTTATATTAATTTTTCTTACCATCTTAACATCATTATAGTTTATAGTTATGCTTTTTTAAATGTCGTGTTTATTCTTTACTTTGAATCTTAAATTGAAGATTTACCATAAATAATATTTTTATTATATGGTGTATACATGATCTTTTTTTATAATATACTTATAATTTATTCCACCGGCTCAAGAAATAATTAAATTCAACAATCGCAATGGACATTTTTAATCATTTTTTTAAATCTTCTTTTTGGTTGACATCAACAATTAATTAAATGAAGCCTATATGAATGAAGATTTAATTTTTGTTATAATAAGTGCTGACAGTTGAGGACTAAGACTTTTGATCTTTAAGACTATTTATTTATTTTTCAAAAAACTTCTAGACACAATTAGTCTCCATAAGCTTTTTTTAAAAAAAATAAAATAAAGAAGGAAGAGAAGTCAAAATTTAGTTCAACCTTCATAAAAGAATGTTATAATTTTGCATATTATTAAAAAAAATGTTTAGAAAAACTTAGCAAGAAATTAAAGAAGTTGATTAAAATTATTGTGTACAAATTATACTGAATTGCATCGTATGATATTTTATTGTTACCTATAAACGAAAAAGAATCAATTATTTTTCATGTTTCAACTTTTAACAATTAGGTAAAAATAAAGTTACAGAATGATAAATTAACTATAAGAAATTATATGAAAAGTTCTTTGTTCAAAGAAATAAAAAAAATTAATCATATCCTATCTTTGTCAGGATTTCTTCAAACTCTTCGTTATATAACACAAACAATTTTGGATTACAATTCTTTAATATTAAAAAATTCTTTAATATTAAAAAATTCTCTCACTTTATGCGCGAAAAAATTTCTTAAAAGATTCTAATAAATTTAAAACATCATATAATATGACTTAGAAAGAATACTCAATTATCAACGAACTTACATATATATCAGTAGATTAGAATTAATTATTTAGATAAACTCTAGTTTGCAGTATTACGTATACGATCTTACCATTTGATACCTCCAAATACATGTATATCGGATATATGAAATCAATTTCAGGTGTAATTCATTCTAGGTTCATATGTATCCACATGTATCTGAGATACATAGTAAATCTCACTTGCTACTCTCCCGTGCATTTGGTATCTCAAATACATGTGAATCACTTCAAATACATACATATGCATATATCTAGTATGATTCGCATGTTATTGTGATACATACAAATCTCACTCACCTCCCTCCCGTATTTCGCTCACCTCTTTTTCTATATTTGTGTATCTGATAGCAAAAATATATGTATCTAAATGTAAAAGACACAAAAAATTTTTTAATTAATAATAAAATACGTAATATTTTAATATATAGATAATTTTTAAATTATTTGCCTACCATTTTTGAGAAACAACTAAACATAACACATGAAATACCTACAAAGCCCATTCTTAAAGTGGGCCCAAAGTGGATACTGCTATAAAAAATTGGATCCGCAAAAGGTGGCCGAAGTGTACATATACCTAACTTTAATGTCACATGAACACTTTGCTATTTTTAATTATTATTTTTTTCATTCAATTAAAATATTTATGAAAATATTTTTATTCAGTGAGAAATTTCAGAGAAAAAATAATAATATTTCAAAAATACTTATAATCATGATTAAAGTTCAAATATTTCTACAAATGAAGTATAAAACATTTTTTTTAAAACTTCAATAAAAAATTCAGACATCTATATCTGAAATTCAATCATTTTACTTAAATAATATGAAGTTAAAATTTATGAATTATTTTTTTACTTGAAGTTCATACATACATGTGATAAAAGTTCAATTATTTTTGTCCACATTTTATGCATTTTAACTTTAATGGTATGAAATTTCAAACACAATATATCTAAAATTAAGTCAAATACAATATCCAAATAAAATACCAATAAATTTCTTACTGCAAAAAGTCAGTCTACATCTCATGCTATTTCTTTCTTCCATGTCCAACATTTGCTTTTTGTGATTTTATCATAAAAACTTTTATTACTTATTAAAATAAAAGATATGCAAAAAAAAATTAAATCCTTATCCAATAGCTTATCATCTTTTAAAAGAAAGAAAATCCCTTAAAGAGTTTTCTTCTTCAAGTAATGTTTCTTCATTTTTTTTCTTTCTTTTTAGACAAGTGAAAATGATATAACTCTGATATTTGACAAGACTATATGTGAAAATAATTTAATTTCATATGATATCTAAAAGAAATGGCAAAAGTGAAAAGGTAGTGAATCTCAATTAGAAAAAAGAAGAAGAAAAGTTACAAGAAATTTATATTGTATAGTGAATTTGAAAAAGTATGAGTCATTTTCATGTGTTTAATTAAACAAACACCACACTTTTCTTAATCTTGAAAATTGGAGTTTTCAAGCATGGATAACACATAAGTGAAACACTAGAAAATGATAACAAATATATTAGGTGTGTTTGGATTTTTAGAAAAATAAGTGAATTTCTTATGTTCCAAATGTAAATAAAAAAATATTATTTTAAAAATATATTTGTATACTTCTTTTGTTTCATGACATTTTTCGTTTTTCGAGAGTCAAACAATTTAAGTTTGATTGAAAAATTGTGCATAGAATCTTCAATTTTTTTGAAATGAAATTTATATATTTGTAAACTACGTAAAAAGTACTATAAGTCACAATAATTGATAGTTCAAAATATTTAAAAGATTTATGAAAAACTTACAGTCAAAGATAAATTTATTTGAATCTCAAAATTCAAAAAGTGTCACGTAAAATAAAACAGAGATAGTAAAATCTAGACAATTTCTATAAGAGGTGGCGCGAGGCTAGGATGGTGGGGTTTACGTGTGAGTGAATATATAAGATGAGGTATCATTTCTGGAACTTATTTTTCGTATTTCAATAAAATATAATCAATATAAAATATCATTTGTGAAACTTATTTACATATTTCAACCAGATAAAATCATTTTTTCTTATTAAAAAAATAATCTCTAAATATTTTGATCAACGTATCAAACATAAAGAAAATTATAAATCATTTCCG
Organism: Solanum peruvianum; assembly: GCA_027705065.1. Lineage (NCBI taxonomy): Eukaryota > Viridiplantae > Streptophyta > Magnoliopsida > Solanales > Solanaceae > Solanum > Solanum peruvianum. Next base: position 4,140,241 of record JAKWJD010001758.1, on the reverse strand, counting down.
GACACATCCTATATATCGGCATTTGGGTCCTCTACACAATAAGTATATTTATTATTATTGCATGGTGACTTCATATGGAAAATATAATGATCCTTCTTCAATAAGAAAGTATAGTTTTTTTTCCTTCATTTTTTCAGTAATAAGAAAGTATAGTTTAATTGAAATGAGAATTGATTAAAGATTAGTCACCACAATCTAATTTAGTCAAAATGCTAGTTCAAACAAGTGAAAATTGTCTGAGATCATATCGAATATTTATATCCATCTAATGTGAGACAATTTAACACCATCTTATAAATCTAGCTAGGTTTGCCAATTGGATCATGTACATCGAATAAATCGAGAATTTGAATAAGTATAACTAATAACATGGTAAGAAAATAAATATTGAGTTTTAACTAAACCATCAAAATTAATTTATAACACTATAGCAAAAATAACTTTTAGCAGTATTAAATATTAACACTTATAAAGAGTATTAATGTCTTTACCGGCATTAGTTGAGTGTCATTAGAATCAATGTTACTAAAGACTTTAGAGACATATATAAAGAGTGACAATTGCCGCTAAAAATATATATTTAGCTGCAATTAATAATTAAATATCGCTAATGATCATTTTTGTTATAGTGTAAGATGTTGAACGTTCAGAATCACATAATACAACTAAATATCAACCTCTAACCCCACACCTCATATAGGATAATTCAACAAATGCTTAAATCAATTTGAATTAGTTAAATTAACATCACAATATAATTATATTATATTATACTGAACAAATAAAAATGAACGGAGAGACGTAAATAAAAAAGTTGAAAGAAAAGCTAGGCTTTAAATTGGTCAATCTTGTAAGGAACAAAATAGTCGTGCGTTACAACTGGTTATTCTTGTCATTTTGCTAATGTTAATTCTTAAAGTTAGTGTGAGAACTTTTGAAGATTATTTTCAAAAAAGAAGATTCAAATAGCTTTATGTTTTTGACCAAAAAGTATGAAAATAAAAAGAAACTAATGTTTAAAGTTAAATGTATAAAGCTTTAACGACCATACTCCACTTTATAACACATATATTAAATTGTGGGGACACCAACCAGAAAAAAAAGTTTACGATTTGTCGATAGAAATAGCGTTCACTGATTATTATTGGCCTTTTCTTTAAAAAAGAATTAGCTTATTAGGAGTTTTAAACTCTACGAATGAAATTTTATTATTATACATTAGTAATTCAGCAACTGAATTTGAAACTCTATCATAATGACTATTTTCCATTATAAAAACTTTAAAAAGTGTATATTTATGAAAATTTACTATGCTCACTTTTATCTTTTGAAAAATAGTTATTATTAAGACTTTTCAATTTAACTATTTTTTTCAAGGAAAAATTATATAATATAGCAAATTATTAATTCAATAAATGCTATAGTCATAATTTATTTTAGTTGTAATTCGCAATAAATATCTTCTTTTTTTGCCATCTGATCTAGTATACAATTAGCCATTTTCGATATACAATTAACCATTTTATACATTTTGGTACAAAATATATAAAATGCGTTTGTGTTTGTATAAAGCGAGAGATAAGTGTATATACAAATACAAATAATATTTTTCGTCATATACACTTATATTATACAAATATAGATCTTATTATACAAATTACAATGTATAAATGAATTTATACAAAACTGAACAGTTTGTATAAAATTAGATATTTGTAGCGAATTGTATAAATGAAAAGCTCCATAGAAAACATAAAATTTGATATGAATCGCAATTATGCAAACTATAGCTATAACCTACAAATATGATTTTTATGTTTGCTACACGTGAATCTTTTTTTTGGGATTCAATACAAAATTTTAAAAAGTGGTTATTTTTGTGAATTTTACATAGAGGTATGTGGTTAGAGAGCCCATTTATGAGCCCACACATACTTGTACTAAGGCCCAAACTGATTTATGTCAATGAAGAAACCAATATCTTGATTTTGTGCAACAAATTCATCTACCTTATATTCACTTGCTAAATTGCTCATAGTTAATAGAAATTTATTGCTAATTCGTAGCAAAAAAAAAAAATTAGCGATCAATTTTAGTATTTAGCTACGAGTTCTAAGATTTTATTCATTTTCGATAATTGAAAGTATAACTTTATTTTCACGTTGAGTTAAATTAATCAATTTAAAATATCGATGAAATCGGATAGGTTATCAACTTTAAAAAGAATGCAAATAAGAGAACTTCTTCAATAGAAGTTAGAAGAGTATTTTTTCCATCGAATGTTCAAAACCTGCATTATCTATACTCGCGCTCCATAAGAAATACTCCCTGCTACAATATTTTTCATATCTAAAATTTAAAATCGAGATTTTTAATAGATTTGGAGCAGTCTATCCGCTGCACTACACCTTTGATTTTACGTCCTTTAATGATGTTATTTAGTAGTTACAATTCAAGTATCCAACTATACATGACACAATTAAAAAAAGACCTAGTTCAATAGAGTTTAAATAAGTCTTAATATATCAATGAATAACTATAGTAATTTTAGAAATTAATTAACATCATCATGAAAAAAGAATGTAAAGATGATATATATATATAAAAAAAACAAAGAATACAACCTCAGTCTTTTTCTTTAATCTATCTATTTTTTTTATATATATACACAAAGACATGAAGAATAAAACAAAAATACAATAATAAGTAAAACATATAACCAAAAAAAAAAAATTAAATAACTCATAATCTTTTTTTTTTTTAGTGAATAAAAAGCTTGAAAGTGGCCACCACTTTGTTAAATTTATTAGCTAAATTTGTTCCAGAATTTTGTGACACAATTCCATCATTTCCAGCAAGAACTCTATATTTGTCTTTTCTTGTAAAATTAGTACATTCAAATCCTAATGTTGCTGCCAAAATCCTTTGGACATAATTTGCAACATCATGTGGACTTTTCCCTGATGAACACGTGGCTTCTACTGGTAGTTGATTCAAGAATGTTACCTGTTGAAAATAATAATAATATATGAATCAACAATACATTTGACGGCAGAGTCAGACAGGATCGAGGGGTTTATCCGAATCTTACACTATATTTAAAAGGAATTCTAAACATTACCTCATACATTGGCCTAGGGTTCATGAAGAAGAAAATTGGATCCAATCCTTTCCATCCTCTAGCTGTTGTTGCATGAAAAAACCCTACTCTATAATTCATCGCCACTGGTACGATTCGATCGGTTAATTCAGCGAATAGCGCGCTAAATCTCAGTAAAAACGGTTCCCTACATGTCGTCCCTTCGGGGCAGACGACTAAATCTCCTTTCTCGAGTTGACGTTTGATTTTTTGCGCGTCCACTTCTCGAATCCTCGTGAGACGAACGGTCGGGATCGGGGACAAAATCTCCGATAATCGAGAGATTGAGTACGTCACGGCCGGTATCCTACGTTGAAGTACGGTGGATAGGACCACAGGGTCCAGTAGGGTTCGGTGTGTGCACACAAAGAGCACGCCCGAGTTAGTGATTGACGCTGGTGGTGGTGGTTTGCCCTTGACAATAACTTTACCACCAAATAATGGAGCTAAATAGGGCACAATCCATAATGGTAGCATTAAACCTATTATAATACGTATTGTTGCTAATATAATACCAAATGGAATCCATAAAAGAATTAATAGAGCAATTGATGGTGTTGGACGTTTAACAAGACGTCCATCATGGAAAATTACTGGTAATGGCTTGATAATATGATCTTGATTTTTATTGATCATAAATGGTGGATGTAATTGTTCCTGTTTCAATTGACATTTATAACAAAACATAAAATAAAAATTAATGTCAATGTTATAAGAAAAAAATAATAATATATATAGTTCTTTCAAGTACAATTACCATATGGAAGTGTGTGTGTGTGTGACTATTGTTTCGACTATATAAAATTGAGACATTTGTAACAATTTTTTTTAACAAGAATATTATGTCTATGTCATAACAAAATACTAAAATTTTCATTTTTAATACTGAAGTAAATAAGTAAAGTTTTAAGTTATATGTATTGATAATATAATTAAAAAAATTAATTCTTGAACATATATTTATTAAAAAACTTAGGTGTCATGAACATAAAAGGTATATCTAGTAATTCCTTGTATATTTATCGGTTGAAATCTCATCAAATAGCTCTTTGATTTCCCATGATCATGTATATAGTTCGAATTTAAGCAAACGACAGAAGTTAAACAGAAAAATTTAAGTTATATACATTGATATCGAATTCAAGCAAACAACAAAAGTTAAACAGAAAAATTTAAGTTATATATATTGATATCGTACCTTGCATAGGGAAAGGAATGAAGAACCATTTTGAGGCCTTCCAAGGCCTAAGCTAGGTTGTGTTTCACCATCAAACAAAGCACCAACTCTTTCCAAAATCGAGTCGAAATCGTCTTTAATAAATCCAGTAGCGAAGCCAGAATTGTTCACTACGAGTTCACTTCCAATAACATCATCAGCTCTCAAATGTTCCTTAACAAATCTCTCCACCATAATTCTTGGAATTTTTGTCACAACAATTCTTTTATCAAATGAACTAAAAATCCTCCAAGACTTCATATCAATATCATCAAAATAAAACTTAGGTAAAACAGCCCTAGCCACAACTTCAATTTCAGAAATTTTTACACCTATAGTAGCCACAAATATCATTAATTTTAACCCTTTATCCTTTTGGCCACAAATTCCAAGAAATTTAATTAATGGCCATAACATAAGTAAAATTGCAAATCTTATAAGACTAGATGCTTCAAATGCAATTAACATAAAGTAACTAAATGGATCTTGATCTTTTAATAGAGTTCCTTCAAGCTCACAAACAATTGATGAATCCATTTGAAAAACTTTTTTTTTTTTTGGACAAAAATATTAATTTTCTTTTTTTTTTTTGGACAAAAAAATTAATGTTCTTTTTTTTGTTGTTGTTGTTGTGTTAGATAATTGAAATCAAGAATTGGGTTTTAAGGAGTATGAAAATTGTAAGATGAAAGTAGTTTTGACTTTATTCTAAGGAAAGAATGGAATTGGTTTATCTAATTTACAACTACCAAGTATATGCAAAGAAAGGTAGATACATATTTTTATATATTAAGATATAAGACCCTATTTGTTTGTACATAAATATATATATACATGAAATAATAAAGAAAATAATAAATGTTAAAAGAATATTTGACATGTCAAAATGCAAAACTAGGTTACTTAACTCAACCAACTAACTTTTTCTTTTTTAAAAAATAAAAAATACTATAGAGTTAATGTTGATAAATATTATTGAATCGGATCCATACCTTGTAATATACTGTTAACTTGCACTGATAATATAAATAATATTTTATGTGCTGTTGGCGTTATTAAATTTATATTGGGAGTTAAAGAGAATAGCGTCCACGTCTCTACCCAAAAAAAATAAAATATTGCTCGTACGTAGGTTACTAAAATCACTTAATTATAAATTATTTTATTTTCAAGCTACGTTATCATCAAATTCAAAAACATATGTATCATATAAATTCTTACTATCTAACTTATAAAAAAAGTTCAAATTTATTTTTTATTCCAAGTGATATTATGTTCTGTTTATCTTTTTAAACTTGTTTTTCTTTTATTCGTCCTTTGATACAGACGTCACGTAAATTATGCAATAAGCATATATACGTTTTTCAACTCATATAATATAGTACAATTATCTCATCTTTGTCTAGAAGCTACACCTATATATATCTCAAGTCCTCAAAGGTACTTTTATCACCGCAATTTCTATTTTTTTAATGTAAAATAGTGAAAATTCTATAAGTTACCTTTTATTAATTTTTCTTAAATATGTTTATCATATATTGATTTTTTTAATTTCAACCTGTGTATACTTTATAATTGTGTATACTTTATAATTATATTTTTTAAATCACGTTACTAAAAATTTATATCCTACACTACACCCTGGAATTCCAAATTACGTGATCGAATTAATTACATCATACTTGCGTCTCGATTGCTTCATCAAATTGAAAACTAAATTATGGTAAATATTTACCCACACACAATGTTTACATCAAACATAAATCATAATTGATGTGTTTTATTGTAGCTAAGTAATTACATGTACTTTGATTAACTTTAAAAATGTATTTTTTAAATCATATTAATATTAAAAAAAGTTACAATTTATAATATTCTTCATCAAGTTCTTGTACATCTAAGCTAAAATTTGAAGATATAATATTAATTTAAATTTAAATTTAGCTTCAAATTTAGTCAAAAATTAATTTTTAAAAAATGAAACATAGATAAAAATTTTGTGAAGATTAATATAATGGAATCGTGTGAAAAATTATCAACCACTTATATATAGTTGACCGGCTTTGTCCATTTTATGAAGGTTTTGAATTTGTTAAATTCTACCTTTTTATTAAAATTATATAGATTACTTACAAGTTATCGTATAATAAAATGACACTTTTCGAATACATTATCTACTTGCAAATTAGTTGGTAAGAAAAAGTAAAATAGTGTCATTTGATTTTAACTACTAAACTTAAAAGATGATATTTTTACTTGTTCATTTTTAAGTATAGATTGTTGGATCTTAACGATATCATAATATTATACGATATATTTATATTGATTTGTATTATAAGAAATTTTGACATCAGCTATATAAGGAGCGGATCTAGGGCCTCATGACTTATTATGAAGGTGTATCAGAACGTCATCTATTAAAAAAAGAAAAAACTATAAAGGAAGATAATTTTTTGATTTTTATGTTTGTAGCGATCGATTCTGAATTATGTGAATACATAAATTAGCTCAGTTGTTTAAGTATTAGAATGCACCTTGATGTTTCAAATTTCAAGTATTATATTTTATTTTTATGTTTCAAACTCCTTCAATTAAAATCATAAATCCACCACTGACTATTTGTAGATAATGCTTAGAACTATATCTTTCTTTTCGTTTCAGAGTTTAGACCACAAAAAGTTGTGATGAAACGGTCAATAAGTACTCCTTTCTTACCTAGAAAATTTAAGTTTGTGCCTTGAGATTAGAGTGAACCCATTAGTGACCCCCTAAAGTTGGCACCAATTTTCACTTAGACATCTTAACTAAGCTTTGTTAATTTTAGATACCTCATGTAATATCTCTTTGCGTCATTTTGACACTTTTTACTATAATAGTTTATTTCCCTTGGGCAAAAGTAATTAATTTAATTTTTCTAACTTATATATAGTAATAAAAGAAACCAAAGTAGTTGAATTGATAGAAACCTCATTATATTTTTAGGGTAAATACCTCTAACAATCGACATATTGAAGTTAAACATGTAGGGTTAGCTATTTCTCGAGGAGTTCAAGAAAGCATTCTTCCCTAACAATGTCATCTATGAGGCGAAACGCAAGTTTAGGGAAATGAAGTAAACGGGCAGCATACGCGCATATGTACATGAGTTCACCACCCTTACGCTTCAGATTCCCAACCTCACAGATGAAGATATGTTGTTCCACTTCATGGATGGGATGCAAAGTTGGGCCGGGATGGAGTTGAAACGCCGACAGGTCAGGACGATTGATGAAGCCATCACGCAGGCCGAAGCTTTGACAAACTTCTGGCAGGAGAAGCCTTACAGTGTCGGAGGGGGCGACGTAAGAGGTAGTCATGATAATGGTGGGGAAGATCATGGTAAATATGAGGAACAACGACCACAACCCAAGATCAATGCGAGGAGCAACGACCTCAGAAGCATGATACCTATAGGTCCAACGGCAAGAAGTCTACAGAACATGGCAACACAGTGAGGAATACACATGTTGCCAAGGGAGAAGGTTGCTACATATACAATGGACCGCATGGCTATGCAAGCTGTCCTGAACTGAAGAGCCTGGTGCTGTCCTACGAGAGCGGAAAGCTAAGGAAGCACATGAGCAAGGTCAAGTCGTGGAGACTAAGCAGTTGGGCTTGATAAGCCTATGCGAGCTATCACCAGGCGACCACCGAAGCCGCCGAGGCATGCTAAACCAAGGCAAGAGAAGCCGAGGCATGAGGAACAGAGGCATGCGGAACCAAGGCATGCGGCGTGCAGTATGTCGACATCACGATCAATGGAAGACTCGTTCGTGCTATGATCGACACAGGTGCAGAGATCAATATCATGACCAAGACGGCAGCGACAAGGTTGGGGCTGTGTTACAGTCCAAGTAACTCCCAACTTAGGACGGTCAATGCACCACCAACTCCCTTGAGTGGAGTCGCGCATAGAGTAAGCATCACGCTAGGCGAGTGGCAAGGTAAAACCAACTTCACGTCGCTCTTTTAGATCTCTTTGATATAATTCTTGGGCAGGAGTTCTTCCAGGCATGTCACGCGGTGATCGATCCTTACCTCCAACGACTTATGGTCATGGAGAAAGGAGGAATATGCATGATTCCCCTAGGTAAGGCACCAAAGGCGAAAGGACAAGTACGACAAATGGCCATGCAACTCAAGGAAAACCCCAAGAAGGAGAAGTCGACAGTTGTAACCACCATTACAAGTTCGAAGGAAGAAAATGGTGCTAAGAAGTCTCTGCCACAGTGCCTGGAGAATGTCCCAAGAGGGAACAATGTTGTGATGCCAAAGAGGCCGCCGAGGCGCTTGCCTCCTAGGAAAGAGGTTGACCGTGAGACCGAGTTAGAAGAGATGAAGAAGCAATTGAAAGAGTTGCATGAGGGCATTGATCGAGTCAATGGACTATTGGTCGTGCATACGATAAGACGAGACTCGGTCACCGATGAAGTGACGATGCGACGCGGTCGTCGCATCAATAGGTGGGGGAGAGTGTCACGTCCCGCCACATCCTAGTTAAATTTTGCATCCGGAAGGGGCTAAAGTTGTGGAGAGGTTTGCGGAGAACTCTAGAACCTTCTAGATTAATCAAGAAGATAAGAGAATTCCTTAGAATTCTCTAGAATAATTTAGATATTTTCTTGAATGATTTGGCATATTCTAGAAAATGTAGACTTTTCTAGAATAGGGACCAATGTGTAATTATTAGGACTTATAAGTAAATTTTATTTACACTTAGGCCCTTAGGATGTAGTATAAATAGAAGGGCCTCTCATTTGTAAATGCATCCAACTAAGCAAAGTTGTAAGCAAGTCTTCCAAAGTAGCTCTTTCTAAGTCTTTGTTTGCATTCTCTTAGCATTTCGAGTCTTAAAGGCTTACTTGAGCTTACAAGATCGTGAAAGATTTGGGAGTAAGTTGTCAAGTGCCGCACAGAGTCTTAGCAAATACTCTAAGTCCGTGACACTAGATATTAACCGCGGGATAACTTTGTTTTGAAATTAGATGATATAATATTAAAAAACTTTCTATATTGTTAGTTCGATTAGTAACTTCACAAATGCGTTAAATGTGCTATAACATAATAAAATATAATTTATTCTTTTTACTATAATAGTCTATTTTTCTTGGACAAAAGTAATTAATTTAATTTTTCTAACTTATATATAGTAATAAAAGAAACCAAAGTAGTTGAATTGATAGAAACCTCATTATATTTTTAGGGTAAATACCTCTAACAATCGACATATTGAAGTTAAACATGTAGGGTTAGCTAAATCTCCCATTTTTGTTGTCCTATCCTATTTTATCATAGTCAAATATTGTAGTAGAGAAAATACATATTCATATTTAATCAGAAGTTCTGAATACGAATTTGTAATATAGAATCACCTATATATCCCCTAAGATTTCATGATTTGATGGAATATCAGAGTACTGATACAACAATTAAACTAAAATAGCAAGACATATGAAACAAAATGAGGAATTAAGATATCTCAACCATTTATAAAAATGAATAAATGAAATAGATCTTTGCAGGTCTCTTATGTCTAAAAATAAAGATTCTGCAACAATAACATAAAACTAAAAATAACTTAATAAGTTATCTACCTAACTAATTATCTCTATTCTGACAAATACTACTAATTGTTTGTCATGAGGAAATTTATTTGTTATTATTTTAAAACTAATTTCCAAATGACCCTATCTATGAATAGAACTTGTAAGTTTTGGCCTGCAGTATGAGATGTCTCAAGGCACCAATTGGAGCTAAAACCATCAGAAGAACACCTATCAAGATGCATATCTACATAAAAAAAAAATGAAGACAAAATTATAATATTAACAATACAAACAATTAGATTTCATCAATTTCTCAAAAATAATTTTCTTGTAACATACCCAATTACTCCACCAAGACAATGAAAATCTTCTAGGTTTGTAGATGGCAAGCCACATGATACAAGGAAGCTACAACAATAGAGAAAAAGATTTGATTTGAATGTGAACGTTATCAATTTGACTTAAAAGTTATCGATATATAATATGCAAAATCGATAATCAGACTAACTAATAATATTTTTGAAAGATTTGATTTTGTAATCCATCGATCACCTATACTATTTTAGTTATATGAGGTGTAGAAACGACACAAGATATTTGGCTTACAAAGTAGGTAGTAGGAGCAAATGCAAATCCTCCAAAGAAACTAAGTAGTCCACCAAAAAATGGAAATGTCATTCCAAGGAACAATGTTAAGGCTGCACATGCAATACAAAAAATAAAACATTTAATAAGTGATAATTTGATTATTGAAAACAAATCATGTTTATCATAAAATTAGTTATGATTCAACTTGGAAAATTCTAAAAAGTTGCTTCCACTCACAAAAATTTAGAAATAACTACAATTTTTAAGGAAAAGGGGATAAATATACTCCTAAACTGTCGAAAATTGCATATAGATATCTTCCGTCATACTTTTGAGACATTGAAAACCCTTATCATCCAAAAAGTAGAGCGTATATGTCATTCACTCTAACGGAAGACTAAATAGGGACACGTGACACAATGTTATCCGTCGATCCAATATTTAATAAAGGTCGAGTTAGTGGATAAAATTATGATACGTGTATGTCCATTAGTATATATGCCTTAGTTTTTGGACAATAGGATCACCAATATCCCAAAAATATGACGGAGATATCTGCATACCATTTATATAGATTTGACGATGTATTTATCTTTTTTTCCATTTTAAATACCATTTCACATCTATAAAAAACATTTTTTTTCTCAAATTTAATTTTCATGATCACACAAGCTCAATATACCAAATAAAATCATAATAAAGACATACCAACATAAACAGTCCGAACAGAAAATCGTAGTATTTTAGATGGAGCAAATTTCAGTCCCTTGACCATGTAAGATTCTACCATGTCAAACACACCCATAGCAAATATCTGGAGAAAAAAAAAATAACGCGTGAATTAGACGAACATCACATGGTCCAAATTCTATGGAGTGGTCAATATGAAAATAAATTTAACCTGATAGCTTCCAATAACGTGAATAACGACGAATGCGTTCGCCATTATAATAAGCCAAGCAGGTTTCTCTAAGGAGATCAAGATATTGTCTTCCACAGTGTTACCAAAAGCTGCATAGCCAACAAAAGCAACTGGAAAATAACATATAGCTACAATAATATAGGCACCAATAACTCCCTTCCACATTGGTTTTTTGCATGGTTTTTCTGGTGTTGATGGCATAGTTGCTTGAATTTCCAAGACAACATTATGTCCAGCATATGCAAATGCAACTTCACCTAATGCCTGAAATGCATTAAACATTCTTCCTATTTGTGTTGAAGCCCTTGGACCATATTCAACTTCTGGACTTATTCCCTTGTGTACTGATGCTCCCCATCCTATCGTTGAGTAACTACACAATCATCACATCGTCAACATCAGACATCCAGATACATACGAGAGAGAAAGAAATACGACGTACTAGAAATGAAGTTACCTAAGAGATGTAACAGCAGCAAGGAAAGAGACAAAAGAAATAGAGTTGAAATTGGGACAATGTGAAAGAAAGAAATGAACAGAGCCAAAAATCATGATGAAATAAGTAGTCCTCAATGGACTACAAGTAGGACATGCAGTGTCATAAATCTTCTTCAGTGACTTCCCACCAGTCACCATATACAATATGTTCACTCCAACTTCTACTGTCAACTGCTGAGGAACCACAACCCACAGACCAAGCTTTTCACCAAAAGCCTCTTGCCCCAACTCATGGTACCTAACACACATCACGATAAAATTAGCTCATGAAATCATAATTCAGTCAATTATTAAACCGTTCATTCATCGATTTTAGTCTAATCGTGATCTACAATGTGAGAATCGAACTCTCATTCAGTGATGGAGCCAAAAATTTTACTAAGAGTGTCCATGGTGTTTGGGGTTTGAATCTGGAACTCCTTCATTCATATGGACACCAATTACCACTGTGTCTCCGATCTAAACCGATAAATAATATACATAATTTTGTTATTATACATACATAATATATATATTTTTTTCTATAAATAATTTTAAAAATCTTATATATATATATATATATATATATATATATATATATATATATATCAAAAACTATTTATAATTTACTTGTGAAAGTAAATGTCCAAGATGAGAACATTTATCTTATTAGTTACATGTATACGAGTGTTTATGACAATTCTTTCTGAGACTGAAAATGTCAATGTCTCTTCCTTCTGGAATGAAAATAGTGAATTTTGAAAATTTATTCATAGTAAGATAACGATTGAAAATATATTATTTTTTTCTATAAATAAAATTTTAAAAATCTTATGTATATAAAAAAAAATATTTATAATTTACTTATGAAAGTAAATGTCCAAGATGAGAACATTTATCTTATTGATTTCATGTATACGAGTGTTTATGACAATTCTTTGTGAGACTGAAAATGTCAATGTCTCTTCTTTCTATGACGAAAATAGTGAATTTTAAAAATTTATTCATAGTAAGATCAACGATGGAAAGTCTCCTATTATTAGACTCTCATCAATTAGGTGAAATTTCATATAGTTAATTAAGGTACTAAGATTTATAGTAATAAAGACATTAAAAGTTAGTGAAAATTTGGATGAATTGAATTTTTATTCTATTTTATTTATGTACCTATCGAATCTTTTTCCGGGTACCATCTCGTGCATCTCCACCATTTGCCATAATGTATATAACGTTACCACCCATGATGTGAGCAATACTACGCCTCCCCAATACCTATTATAAAAAAACATAACATGAAAAATCAATTCTAAAAAAAATATATCAAAATTTAACAATATATACCTACACATGTTTATGAAATATAATTGTTATCACTCAATTTAAAAGATTTTTATCTCTAAAAAAAAATTACTCAATTACAACTATCTTTAAGAATCAAATTGACATGGTAATATAAATTTGAACATGAATTCATGGTAGAGCCAGAAATTTTACAAACGATACACGCAGTTACGTAATTATGCTACTATCAAAAGCGGTAGAATTCGAAGAAAATACATACCATCCCATTTGAGACATGGCATAAGGGAGAGATAGAACACCAGCACCAACCATAGCTGTGACATTATGAAACGTCGAATAATACCATTTTGCAGTCCTATTTGATGTGATTGGTAGCCAATCATCGACATTTTTAGTATTGTTATTATTACTCTCCGAATTTTTACTACTTCCCATACTTAAAAATATTTTCCTTTGTTTCTATATCTCAACCTGAATAGTAATTCCTTATTGAGGAATATAGATGATTTAAGGGGAAAAAATTTGTCTATATATATAGGTAGAGATTACACTAGGTTGAAATATAATAAATTTATAAATTATGATAAATTTGATATTATTTTTAAAAATTGTGGTTACTTTAGTGTAGTCATATTGCCCTAATATTGTGGTTTACTTGATCCAAAGTCTAACTAACTCCATATTTAATTGGCATTGATTTTTTCGTATTTAGAAATTAGGATAATTGAATAAAGCTTATCTATTTTGGTCAAAAATACAAATAAAATTTACATTTATAATTTTTATTTTATTTTTTTGCTTTTCTAACATTTCTAAGTACTAGAACTAAAACACTTTAATGAGACTGATAACATGGATTACGGTTGTTGATTGTTACACATATTTGATAATATTTGATAAAGTATTGTATTGTTTCAATACAATGTTTATATTTCAATAATTTAAATGATAAATTTCAAAAAAAAAGAAGAAGGATAAAGGATAGAATTATCTTAAAAAGATAGGATAAAGAATATTATAAATTTATTAAATAATAAGTAAGATAAAATTAAAAGAAAATATGAAGGTTATGACGCGGTCAGTACATGACCAAATCGATCGGTATCCGAAATGAAACTTTTTATGTTATTCATTGTCGTTTCATACCATTAATATGTTAGACGCTGATTTTACAAACATACAATAAATATATATTTGGATAGAAATGTTAAAATAATTAACAATTAGTGCGTTTGGTAAAATCTGTTAAACAAGTAATTTAAATTCATTTACAAGAAGTTACAAATTTAAAGGTAGTTTTACATTTTTAGAAAAATGCGGAATAAAGGGATAATTAAATGCTAAAAATATTTCAGAGATTACAAAAATAATATTAGTAATAAATGATAAAAGTTTGGTTAAACCAAATGCTCTTATAATTTTTGAATTATTTTGTTTGGTTAGACAAAATGCTCTTAATTATTACCAAACAAGTAAATAAATCAAAAGGTATTTAAACATAGATTTTGCAAATTTCTTTTTAAGAAACTGTACATTTTTGTAAGTACTATCCAAAATGCAAAATATTTTATTAAATCATAGTAGAAAAAATTACCTCACTCTTCAAATATTAAATAAAATGAAATAAAGAAAACACTAAATAAGAAACCAAAACACTAATAAATAGGGGGATAATTAGAACTTTAATTTGAAGTGGTCAAAATTGTTTTGTAAAAGTTATTGTAACAATCTTTATTTGTTCATGTTTTTCTCTTAATACTTTGAAGAATTCTGTGCTAAAAAAATTTATTTCGAGATTTTAATTAGTTCTTAATAATAATTGTTTAAATTGATATTGGTGTAATTATTAATTATGTTATTAATTTAAGAGTATTATTATTTTTCGACATTTCAAACAGAATAATAATTCCTTATTGAGGAATATAGATGATAAAGGATGTATTTCTCAATTCTCACATATTTATACTCTATACATATTAAAATTACTAAAACTCCTATTTACATACCAAGAAACAAGGGGAACATTGATAGTATTAATAGATAAAATAATTCTTTCTTTTTGTATTCTTTTTGTTTGTTAAAATGGATAAATAAAAAGGAATACGTAAAAAAAACAAAAATTAAACAAATAATTAGAGATAGAATAAATAACCCTCAAGAATAAAATAGAAAAAATAATATTATTTATGTATTTATTTTGTGGAATAACAAATACTAAGGACCATCTTTTTTTCAATGGAAATAGAGGAAGTGACGTTTAGGAATTTTATGTAGAATTTTAATTTACAATATTTTCTTTTTTTTTAAAATAAAAAATTAATCAATGTGAGTAGTTAGGGAAAGTAAAGACAACGGTGCAAAATGTTTTAAAAAATTATAAAATTTATTTTAAGAAAGAGAACCTTTTTTCCTAATAAATGTGAGTATATTTAGAAAATGTTTTGTCAAATATACAATTTTTTTCCATCTATCATGGCGAAAGATTATGAGAACTTTTATTTTCTTCATTCATATTAAAAAATATTAAATTTAAATTTAAATATAAATTTATAAAATGATTTGGATTATATTAAATTCGTAAATATATTAATTCTAATAAATATTGTTGATTAATATATTTGAGTTAAATATTTAAGTCCAATAAATATGGATTTAATTAAAATCTAAATTAATTGATTTCGGTTACAATGGATGAACCCAATTTGTTAAGCCCAATTTCATCTCATTCTACAACCTATCTTGGTGTCATTTGGGAAAATGATGTGGCATACCAAGTCAAATAAGAAACCAATAGAATCATGACATGTGTCAAAGATGACAAGCCCGCTCCATAAAGCACATATGACATGTCACTTAAATCTGATTGGCAAACGGAATCTCATTCCAATTTAACTCCTCTATTCTAAAACTATAAATAGGGATCCTCATAATTCAGAAAAAAGACAGAAAATTCTAAACAAGAAGCTAGAGGAAATATGTGGTACAAACGCCATTTAATTCTCTACAAAGCTACAAGTTTAAGAATTCAAGCATTCAAGTTTCAAGAACGATTAAGATCAAGACCACCGAATTCAAGAACAAGCTTGAAGCCCTTGAATTTAAATAAAAGTCAAAATCAAGATAAAGTTCAAGTTCAAGTTCATCATAGATTCCCCCAGAAAAAAATCAAAAATCACTCAAATCCCCCAGAACTACGTTGTGACTTGATCCTCTTCATTGAGGTACGTAGGCGCTTAGAACCATATTCGTAGTTCAGTTGCATGAGTTCAAAAAAAATGTTCACACTCGATTTATCGCGTGAAAGTCAAAGCGATATGTATTTTATTTTATCTTTTGTCAAATCAAACTTTAGACTTGTACGAAGTATTGATGGGTCGATGGAGGGGGAAAACCCTTATAACACCTTGAGTTTATTTTCAAGGCGGAAGTGTTACACGGTATTCTAGTAAACTTCGAGTTGATTAAGCATTCAAGACCTTGTAACACTTTGAGTTTATTTTCAAGGCGCGAGCGTTACATGGTATTCTAGTAAAACTTCAAGTTAGTTAAGCATTCGAGACCTTGTAATACCTTGAGTTTATTTTCAAGGCAGGGACGTTAAACACATTTTTGTGTGATAAATCTTTCCAGTATGTAGCCTCCGTAAAATATAAAATTGCTTTTGTTGATCTACAAAAAATAAAAGGAAAATACAAGTGAAGGAGAGTTTGTTACCTGTGAAGATTTTTGAGACTCGAAAGGTATTAAATCTTGAATCTTGGATATGTTGTAAAATTTTGTGTCTAGATTCGAAATCATCAAGCGGATTGTGATTTAGTCGTTCCTACGTCAAGACACGAGATTTTTAGTAAAGTCACACAAATCTGAAATTTTGTTAGCATGACAGAATCTAGAGCTAACTTTAAAAAATCATCTAGAAAGATTCTGAAGGAAATAAATTTTGAATTTTGGATATGTTAGAGATCGAAAATCCTAGTGTTCTGAAAAATCAAACGGTTCATGATTTTGATTAATCTATAATGAGATATGAATTTTCTACGACAGACATGTCAAGCTGTAAAAAAGTGACGATTTTTTTTTAAAAAATAGGAAAATTACCTTGAGTATGCCATTTTCGTCGTAGGCTCACAATCTGTAATTAAAGATAAAATTGTGGAGACAATGTATCTATTTATAGATATTATGTGGTGGGATAAAATCCTTCTCCTAGTTCAATTACAATTCCTTTTTGGCTTGGGCAATAAAACATATATATAAATATGAAATTGAATAGGATTATAATTCCTAGTTGAATACAATTCTTTGACTAAGGCAATAAAACATATATAGAATTATGAAATTGAGTAGGATTACAATTCCTAGTTCAATTACAATTCCTTTTGACTAAGACAATAAAATGAATATGAAATTGAGTAGGATTACAAAATCCTAATTCAATTATAATTCATTTTTAACTAAGGTGAATTTAATAACTGGTAAATTGTTCAAGCCTAGTCTCTAAAAGATAAAATATGTCGACAAAACCTGAAGCAGGAGGCATTTGTAATCATTTAAAATTTATTAGATATAAATTTATAAAATGATTTGGATTATATTAAATTCGTAAATATATTAATTCAAATAAATATTGTTGATTGATATATTTGAGTTAAATATTTAAGTCCAATAAATGTGGATTTAATTAACGTCTAAATTAATTTATTTGGGCTACAATGGATGAACCCAATTTGTTAAGCCCAATTTCATCTCATTCTACACCCATCTTGGAGCCATGTGAGCAAATGATGGGGCATGCCAAGTCAAATAAGAAACCAATAGAATCATGACATGTGTCAAAGATGACATGCTCGCTCCATAAAGCACATCTGCCATGTCACTTAAATCTGATTGGCCGAACGGACTCTTATTCCAATCACAACTCTTCTATTCTAAAACTATAAATAGGGGTCCTTATAATTCAGAAAAGGGACAGAAAATTCTAAACAAGAAACTAGAGGAAATATGTGATACAAACGCCATTTAATTCTCTACAAAGCTACAAGTTTAAGAATTCAAGCATTCAAGTTTCAAGAACGATCAAGACAAAACCACCGAATTCAAGAACAAGCGGAAGCCCTTGAATTTAAATAAAAGTCAAGATCAAGATAAAGTTCAAGTTCAAGTTCATCATAGATTCAAGAACAAGCTTTAAAGCCCTTGAATTTATATTTGAAAAGACGAATTCAGAGGAATCATAGAGATTGTAACACTCGCATTTGAAACAATAAAATCGTTTGTTACTATAATTTTCCGTTCCTGATTATTATTTTCTCGACGTTAATTTTATTGTCTACAGTCGGTATAATAATATTTTATATATCCTCATTCAAATAAATATGACATATAATTTAATATTAATTGTTATTTTAATATACATTACTTTATTCAAACGTATTGACCCAATATCATGATTTACTTGATACAAAGTTAAAAAAATTTAACTAACTCCATTTTTTAAGGATATTTGATTTTTTTCTTTTCTCCAAAAAATAGCAAAGAAGTTGGGGTTTAAAGGGTATTTTGATTTCATTCTATCTCCAAAGTATAGCAAAGAAGTTAGGATTATGACAAACTTTATTGATGCTTTTCTCTTTAAAATGAAGATTTTAAGTTGAAAAAAATTTATTTCTAAATTTTAGTTTTGAACTATACTCAAATGTTTAAATTGTTATTCATGCAAGTTTTATTAATTATGTTTCATTAATTTAAGAGTTTTACTTTTTCTAATATCTCAAATTGAATAGTAATTCCTTGTTGAGAAATATAGATGATTAGAAAAGTGTGAGAAAATTGTGGTAATTCTTTATAAATTTGATATTATTTTAAAATCGTTATTACTTTATTCAAGCATATTCAACTTTTGGTTTGCTTGAATCAAATTTTAACCAACTTTATCTTAATGAATTTTTGCTTATCTCTAAATACAATTAGGATAAACCTTATTTTCTTAGTTTTATTTTATATGTCAATTTTTTACTTTATATTTGTATTAAGAAATTATGTAATTTTAATCTTTTACTCTTATTTTATTTTTTTTGAAACTCAAATTTTCAATCAATGAATATGAATTAATTAATTTATCGAATGAATATGAATAGTTTATTTAACTTATTAAATTGGTCAAATATATATTTTCAATACTAATAACTCACCAGGGTAAAAAGGGGAACAATATACTAATTTATGCATTAATTTTATGAAATGACAAGTATTATAAACCAATTATTTATAGAAATGAATGATATATAAAATGGAACGGAGGAAACATCTATTTTAGTCCAAATGGCATAAAATTCACATTTGTAAAAGCTTATTTATAATTTTGATAGTTTAGCTAGTAAATGAAAATGTCAGAAAAATATTTAGCTTTTGTTTTTCTCAATTAAAAAAGTATTTGGGGCCCGTTTGGCCATTAGATTTCTCAAATAATATTTGAAAAAAATTAGACAAATAATGTTTGTCCATATAATTTGTCATTATTTGGCAAATATTTTTGGCAAATATTTCAAATTTCTAAATACTAGTTTTTTCTAGTATTTGGGTCAAATCTCATTATTCGGGATCTTTTGAAAACTAAATATTTACCCCAAACTTTTATCTTTTACAAAAATACCCCCTATAGTAGTTGTTTGCGTTGTATTACATATTTTTTTTTACGTAGAACACCAAAATATTGATGAAATATTTACAATATTAAGTAATGATTTGATTGTTGATGAAATGATGAAAAATTGGCTCAAGGTAACAAAATCATGCATTTTGTATACTTCATGATGTATGTAATGATGT
This sequence comes from Solanum peruvianum, assembly GCA_027705065.1. NCBI lineage: Eukaryota > Viridiplantae > Streptophyta > Magnoliopsida > Solanales > Solanaceae > Solanum > Solanum peruvianum. The sequence continues at coordinate 4,120,184 of JAKWJD010001758.1, read as the reverse complement.
TTGTTGCACTGACTCCAAATTATCACATTGCTCTAGTATCATGGACACTATTTGTTATTGTTGTAACGAACATCCAAGTGACTTGTAATACAAACCTATAGTTAGTTTTGATAGTTCTAAAACTTATGCGTATAAATCATATTTTCCTAAAAAGGTGAAATATATTTTCCAAATCCTATGGCCAAACATATGGTAAAATTTCACTCAAATAATATTTGCCAAGAATATTTAGAAATCTAACGCTAGCTTGGTTTACCCAAATCCAAACCCATGAACTCAAGGCGACACGAGCTTTAACTTTAGTTTGAGGACCAACGCGCCCATCATATTGTTGGATTGATAGGTATTCATGAATATAATATATTAATTTTTTAATATTATTTTATGAATACACATATATAAAATTTCTGACAAAGTTAATGGGTGTGTGAGCACCCGATACTCTATATGTGGTCTGCCCCTGATTGGATGATTGTTCCGTTACATATTATTTTGTAATGTATTATTTTATCTTAATATAACATTTGAATGATTATATATCATTACGGAATATTATACATTATTTCGTAATGTATTATTTTATTTTAACATAACATTTGAATGATTATATATCATTGCGGAATGTTACACATTAATAATTTAAATGATAAACCTACAAGAATAAGTATGTAGGGTTAGAATTACTATTAAAAAGTAGGGTAAAACATGAGTCCGGAGCCTAAATGGTGAAAACTGTTAACAAAAATTTCAAAACGGTATATGAATTTTTTTTTAAACCAAAATGGCAAAATTACTCACGAAGTAGCGATTTTATCCGCCGGAAAAAGCAAAATCGTTGTTATAGCACCGATTTGTTAAATTTATTTTTTTAAAAAAAATTAAACAAAATCGCTCCCAAAGAAGCGATTTTCGAAATAATTTTTTTTCTCATTATCTTTTTAATATGTCTCTACCTCAGCAGCGACTTAAATTTAATTTTCTTATTATTATTAACTTTTGCTTCTTTTTAAAAAAAGAAGTTTAAATCAATTTTTTATATCACTAGCGATTTTTAATTATTTTTTTAAAAAAATCAAATAAATCAAAAAAATAAATTTAGCAATTTGATTTTAAAAAATGAATAAATAATAAATTTAATTAAAAATCGCTGCCTTGACAGGGATTTGATTTTAAAAAATAAAAAATAAAAATTTGATTTAAATTTTTTTATAAAAAGAAGCAAAAGTTAATAATAAAAAAAGTTTAAACTTAAGTCGCTGCTGAGGAGGCGACATTAGAAAATTTGTTTAAAAAAAGATTTATTTTGAAAATTGCTCCTTTAGAAGCGACTTTGTTTAATTTTTTTTTTTAAAAAAAGAAATCAAATTAACAAATCGTTGCGACAGCAACGATTTTCTTTTTTCCGGCAGCCAACATCGCTACTTCGTCAGCGATTTTGCCGTTTTGGATAATAACAAATTTCATATACCGTTTTAAAATTTTTGTTAACATTTTTCACCCTTTAAGCTCCGAACTCGGTAAAACATAGAATATGATTAATAAATAATAAATCAGATAACACGATCACATAATAAAAAATTTTGTTATACAGAATTAAATCATTAAATGATAAATACGATATGAATATATGATGTACAAAACTTAAGTAACAATAAAAAATAAATATATTATTTAAAATAAAAATACAATATGATATAATACAAGGTAACAACAATCCAAACACTTAAAAAATACTTACATATATATATTAAGAAGGAATTGCACACACTTCTCTGTCAAAGTGTGTGCTTCCTTAAGAAAACATTGAATATAATTTGAAGGTTATTTCAGATATTTTCATATTTGCATGTCTATCTTTCCAGCATATCAACCTTAATGCCCCTTCAAAGTACATCACCGTCAAATACCTCCATTTCTTGGCCCTGTTCTCTTCTCTGCTTTTTTTTCATTCGGTGTTGTCACGATCCTAACCGTCATGATGGACATCCATTAACTCTCTGATGGGAGAACCACTATTATAATCCGACTAACACAACTTAAGAAACTAAACCATTTAAAAATACGAATAATAGATTTAAATCACAAATTAAATAATGAGTTTCCATAAACTCTGAAAGTTTAAAAACACAACTAAGCATAAACCTCGCGGAAATTCAAACCTAAACCTGAGAGTTATTGTACCAAAAAACTCTACTAACCAACAAGTCTAAAAAAAGAGGGTGCAACCCCGAAAACTAAAATAAGTAAAATTCTAAATATGTATTGAGCCCAAAAGAATGGACTAAACTAATGATGGATCCATGACAACCTGAAAGAACTAGCTCACCCTTGAATCCGGTCTCGGTCAATGATCTCCTAATCGAGGTCTGTCAGTAGGCGCTTGAAGATGTCATGTACTCAACAAAGAAAGAGCAAGTGCAGTATCAATATACAAAATCACGGTGTACTGGTAGGATCATGTGGCTACTCCAGTAACCAAAACATAAGCAAGTAATTACAACACAGTAAACACATACACATAATACATAATTCAATTATTATTTTAGGAGCAACATACAATTTCCCAATATCAAACAGGTATATATGAATGTAATAATCACAAGTGGTTCTCTCATGGAACCCACACCCTAACTGTTAGTGTGTTGGAACGTGACACTCTATCCAGTGTGTGTGTGTGTGTGTGTGGAAATATGACACCTTTTTCAATATATGTGTCAGAGCATGACACCCGATCCAATCAACACATCCAAAATCACAACCACACCCATAATGAACAGTGCATGTAGTCACACAGTCAAGTAACAAGTTTATGACATGTAACTGATCATACTTAATCATTTCCTTAGATTCGATTCATGATTACTTGTTCTCATACATGCATGCATGTAATGGAGCAATTAACAAGCATATATAACAAAACAGAAAGTCGAATAATCACCTACCTCAAAATCAAGTCCGAGTACTCCTAAGACACTTGAACCTTCCCTTTCTGGAGTCTTGCTGCTTGTTCTTGGTCTAAACAATTAACTAATACAAGGATCAATAATCAAGGCCTAAATTACCGTGATTATAACAAAATATCAACCCAATGCCAAACCAATGATCCAAATGCTCAACTAGGGCTTTTTTCATCATCAATTTCAGGTCAAAATCCTCTCCTAACGATAATTAACAAGGATCCTAAGTTCTAAGAATCAAAATTTATATTATGGGAGTAATTAACTTACCTTTGACACGAGAATTCGTGGGAATTTGATGAGAAACTGTCTTAGGTTATACCTTAGATCTTAAGAACAAAGTTTTACTAGAAAATAACATTTTGAGGTTTTTCCCCCATTTATGTCGTGGCTGGCCCGCCAGAGCCGCCCCGCCCTGACGGCTTGCACGGAGAAAAAACTCAGAATTAGAGTTCCAAGCTCCCATTTCGCAACACACCTTCGACGTTCTAAAACTGCCCCTTCACGTCAAGATTAGTGTTGAAAGCTTTACTCGCTAAATTTGATTCTGTCAAGTCATACATGCTATACGTCTTGGCTATACACTCACGTGATCAAACTTATAATTATATCCCCATCCATTACCGTATTGCATTAGACCTTAGTTGACTTAGATTTTGTTCAAATCTGACCTAGGCTAGAAATTTCCAAATCATTACTCAGAAGTTTTCTGGCCCAAATTCATTTACTATCGGCTTTCTCATAACAACGGAAACATGTGGTTACATGTGGTTAGTAGAGTTAGCAATTGCATAGTATCTCAGGTGAGCATACTTTTCTGTGTTTTTTTCTAGCAATTTTCTTCAATTTTTTTTGGTCAATAGTTTTGAATTTTCTTATTTGGATTCCCCAGTCTTACTTAGCAATTTTTTTTGTAATTTCTTTGTCCTTCACAATTTTTTTGCAGATTTCTGAACTTTTTGTTTCCCTTCCTAAAACTATATAGAGAGAGAGAGCTTGGCTACAATTATATTTGTATCTACAATTCTTATGGGGTTTAATTAATTTTGAAGATATCAATAAAAAATTGTATAGAAATATAACTTTGGAATGGTAAGTTTGACTATGTAGGACTAATAAACATTCTATTTTCTCACATTTTAATTTTCATTTAAAGTATTTTGTAATTGTATATATTTGCACCACAAGTCTATGACCTATTATACACTATTCTTATGTTGGGCCTGGATAACATCCAGATTACTTTTACTAGTTTTATACGAGTGTTAAAATATTGTGTAACTTTCACATATAGCAAATATAAAAATCATATTTGTATGTTATAGTTACAGTTTGCATAATTGTGCTTCATAACAAACATAAATATCCATATTTCACTATACATATAAAAAAAATGTATAATTTGCTATATATATACAAAGAGACCAGTCGTACATGAATTCGCTTATACATATACAAAAGAAAGTAATTGTATACAAAAGACCAATTGTATAATTTGTGTATCTATGAAACGGTAAAGAGAGAAAGACAAAAGAAAATTGAGCAGAAAAATATTTGTATTGTATAAATATAAGTGTATAGTATGAAAATATATGTATTTGCATGTGTATATACAATATTCCCTCGCTTTATACAAACAGAAATGCAATTTATACATTTCGTTTCTGTTTGTGCAAGTGAGAGAAACGAGCGAGATATGTGAGAGTGGCGAGCGAAATCTGAGAAAGGAGAACGGAAATATATGTATATATACAATTTCCTCTTGTTTTATACAAACACAAACACATTTTATACATTTGTGTTTGTATAAAAGCGAGATAGGCGAGCAAGACTATCACCAAACGAGAGTGGCGAGCGAGATTTCACCGGGGATAAAGTCAAAAATAACAATAGTTTGCTATAGCATACAATTAAATAAAAAATATTTATAGAATTTAATTTAAATTAATAGTTTGCTATTATAGACAATCTTTGTGATAATATTTGTAACAATTAGTATGTTTGGTAAAAAGTGTTAAATAAGTATTTCTAATTTGATTTTACAAAAAAAAGAGTTATAAATTTAAAATAGTTTTACAATTAAAAAAAGTCAAAATAACCGAATAAAGGAATAACTAAAAACAATAAATATTTTCGGGAGTTACAAATATATTAGTCATTAGTTATAAATGATAAAAGGTTTGGTCAAACAAAACAATTATTATAGTTTTTGGATTATTTTGTTTGGTCAGACAAAACACTCTTATAATCTTTGGATTATTTTGACTAATAAATACTTTTATGCTATCAAACAAGTTAATAAATCAACAAGTATTTATAAGTCAATTTGACTTCTAAGCACTATTCAACATGCAAAATATTTTAATAAATACAATTAAATGATATAAGTAGAAAAATTATTTGACTCTTCAATTTTTCAATAAAATTAAATAAAAGAAAATACTAAATAAATGGGAGTTATAACTTTATTTGTAGTGGTCAAAATTGTTTTGTAAAAGTTAGTTCGTTGTTAATTTGACTTCTAGACAGTAATATTCAACATGCAAAATATTTTAATAAATACAATTAAATGATATACGTAGAAAAATTATTTGACTCTTCAATTTTTAAATAAAAATTTAATAAAAGAAAACACTAAATAAATGGGAGTTATAACTTTAATTTGTAGTGGTCAAAATTGTTTTGTAAAAGTTGATATAACAAACTGTGTCCATGACTTTTTTAAATCGAAATATAATAATAATAATAATAATAATAATAATAATAATAATAATAATAATATATTCAGTGTAATTGCATAATTAGAATATTGGAAGAACGCAATATACATATATATTATCCTTTTACGAGATAATATTATTTTTGATAGATCCTTGAATCAATTTTTTTTAAAATATTATAAGGATAATATGTTAATGAAGAAACAAGTTATAAAACAAATGAAACAATAATATGTATCGAAGAAATAATATTACTATAAGGATAAGAGGAGACTAATTTTATATAAAGTGCAATAATATTCGATTACCTACTAATTTTCTATTTTAAATTATCGAACTTTATATCTTTGTATTTAATTATATGTATTGCGTAAATTTTTTTTTCTTCTCTGATCCACGAGTAAATAATTATGAATGATCTATGGAATTGAAATTATTACTTTTATTATAAAAATATTATCAAATTTATACGAATAACAATATATTTTTTTACTTTTTATTGATCTTTATCATATATTTTTATATAGTTTAGATTTTCATATATATGTTATAGAAGCTCTAACGCTAAAGTTTCCTAAACAAAATGAGAATTGAAATTATAAAATAAAATTATAAGATAAAGTGTATAACACATGAAAACTTTAGGTTACACAAACCCTAGCCGTCTCATATCCAAATTAAAACGAATTATAAAAATCTTCATATGTCAGAAAAATAATTTATTTATTCCTCTGAAAAAATCTCAATTAAAATAATTGACTTTATAAGAAATAACAAAATATATCTAAATATACCAAATTTAGGCAATCTGAATTATTAATTAACACATGAACATAAGCTAAACAATAAATATTAATCTCAACCGTTAAAACTCAATCCAACGGCTGATATTCCATCTGGTACTCGTGCTTATCACACTTTTTTCTCTTCACTTAACTTCACTATTCTCAGTGCACTTTGCTCACTCTCTCTCTGAAACTCTTTGATTTTCTCTCTCTTAACAATGTATGGAACAGATGGCGATCACCGTTTTTGATTTCGATCTCTTTGATTTAACGCTCGTTTCTATGAAAATCTGGATTGAATCGGTTGATGTTATGGTTGTTTAGCTTAAAATTAATGGAAATTTATGAGTTTGTGAGCTAATTTGAGCTGAGTTTTTGAGTTTTTTGGACAATTTTTGAGGTGTTGTTGTTAGATTTAGCTTAATTTTATGTGTTTATGCGATGATTACTGATAGTTACGCGAAGATGATGTCGGACATTGGAATGCGATCAATGCTAGGAGGAAGCAATGATTTTAGCGAAGAGTTAGGGATGTTGCTTAGTGAACGAAGGAGGAAGCAGCTGCAGCAACAGGAGGTGAGTGATCGAGAGAGGGAGCTCAGTATTTACCGTAGTGGTTCAGCTCCACCGACTGTTGAGGGATCGTTGAACGCTTTCAGTGGCTTGATGATAGGCAGTGGCAGTGGCAGTGGCGGTGGTGGTGGTGACAATGTTTATGATTTCGGCGGACTTTCAGAAGAGGAGTTAAGGTCTGATCCAGCGTACATTTCGTATTACTACTCGAATGTGAATCTGAACCCAAGGCTTCCGCCACCTCTTTTGTCTAAAGAAGACTGGCGGTACGCCCAGCGTCTGCAGGGTAGCGGTGGAGGCGGTAATGTTGGTAGTAGTGGTAATTCACCAGTATTAGGGGGGATTGGTGATAGAAGGAAAGGAAATCGTGGTGAGGCCGATAAGGGAAAGGATGTTGAATCACTTTTTTCAATGCCGATGGGATTTGGTGCTATGAATGAAGAAAATGGACGTGAGGCGCGGAAGGAGTGGGGTGGTGATGGTCTCATTGGATTGCCTGGATTAGGTTTAGGAAGCCGGCAGATGAGCATTACTGAGATGATTCAGGTGAAAAAGAACTGGAAATATTATTTTATGTTTGAAGGTTTTAATTCACTAGTGGTTATCTGTGTTAACTAAAAGTGTTTATATGGGATTGCTTGTTACGTTAATACTGAATCTTATTTCCTTTTTCAGAGAATGTCAATGCTTTCTGTAATAAAATGTTATATTTATATAGGTTTGTGCATCTCTAGCATTGACATGTTTTTGTATAGCACAGGTCATTTACAAGCATTTTTTAATGTTTTGCATCAAAGGTTACCCGGTATTGCTGGATATCTGTGTTCCCACTTTGGTGTTCTTATTGCTCTTAAGAAAATATATCAGCAGTTTCTTCTGGCACTAGGTTGTGTGGTTTACTCAAGTGCCTGGGGGAAACTTGTTCTCGGGCTTCATAACTCTAACCAGTATTTGGTTTGGTTAACTAGAAGAGCTTGCTCGGGCATTCGTAGAGTTTCATGCACCAGGATCTCTTTCAATGTCCAATAAGTTTATAGTCACACATGTTAGTGAGAGTGTCTATCTCTTTTCATCCTCTTTTCTGAGAAGCAAAAGGCTCATTTTGTGATGTCATTAATTATTTCTCATGTTCATTAATGTGGAAGTTTGGAGTTGGCAGCCTTTATTTCATTTCCATATTGTTGTCGCTGTAGACCACATCCAGCTAGTATAGACATCATATTGCATTCTTAAGATGCAACTTCTGACATTCGAAGTTGCAAACATGGCACTTATAGCTTATTGTGAAGGTTGGGTAACAACAACTGTTTTCTTTAATCACAATTGCTTGATGTTGAGTCAGCTTTGCGTTCATTACGTCAATAATATCTTAAAGAGGTCGACTTGTACTCACTTAATGAAGTTCTGTTTTTTTTTTTTTTGGAGTTTCATCTTACTGATATGGATTTCTGTTTCTAAAACTTCTATAAAATGTAGGACCATATGAGCCAAACAACGTCGAGGCATCCATCACGTCCTAATTCCCGTGCTTATGATGATATTGTTGATCCTTCTGAGTCCCAATTCGCTCATCTCCATCAAAATCTGGCATCCTTGGATGCATTACATTCCAGAGAAAAAGTTCAAGGCATGTCCCTCCATAATGTCAGCTCATCAGGATCTCAGTCTTATGGTTCGGCCATGGGTACATCACTGTCACGAAGTACCATCCCTGAGCCTCAGCTTGTGGCTAGAGATCCTAGCCCTCGTATTCCGTCTGCTGGAGGAGGAAGGATAGCATCACTAGAGGATGTTTCATCTCATATGGGTGAGCATGCTGATTTGGCTGCTGCATTGTCTGGCATGAGTCTATCAGGGAACAATATGGAAGGTGAAGGGAAACATCAAAAGTATCAAATTCATAATGAGATGGACGATCATCAGAACCTCTTCCGATTGCAGAATGGTCAGAATCCTATGAAGCAACATTCATATGCAAAAAAGTCTGAATCTGTTCAGTTTCACAAGTCTGCGGGTTCCTCTGCTGCATACATGATTGGGCACTCTATGCCAACTCTCAACAATGGAGAGAGTTCTCCATCTCAGTATCCAACTATCGATAGTCCTAATTCTACATTTTCTCCTTATGCTTTAGGAGGTTATGGTATGAACCCTCCATCACCATCCATGTTTGAAAACCAGCTTGGAGCTGGTAATTTGCCTTCCGTACTGGGAAACATAGCTTCTCCGGTGGGTGCAAGTGGAATTGATGCTCGTGTACCAGGAGGCGGATTAAATTTGGGTCCTAATTTAATGGCTGCAGCAGCTGAACTGCAGAACCTTAATAGACTTGGTAATCAGACCTTGGGGGGCTCTCTTCCAATGTCTCAGATGGATCCATTGTACTTACAATACTTGAGGTCACCTGAGTATCTTGCTGCTCAGCTAGCAGCTCTCAATGACCCAACAGTGAATAGGGAATCTTTAGGGACTTCATACATGGAGTTGATTGAGCTTCAGAAAGCTTATCTGGAGACGTTGGTTGCATCTCAAAAATCACAATATGGTATTCCGTATCTTGGCAAATCCGGTGGCTTAAATCATGGTTACTATGGAAACCCAGCACTTGGCCTTAATATGTCATATCCTGGAAGCCCTTTGGCAGGTGCAGGTCTTCCAAATTCCCCATTTGGACCTGGTAGTCCTGTAAGATATGGGGAAAGGAACATGCGTTTTCATTCAGGGATGAGAAACTTAGCTGGTGGTGTCATGGGAGCTTGGCATTCCGAGGCTGTTTCTAACATGGGTGAAACCTTTGCTTCCTCGCTACTAGACGAGTTTAAGAGCAATAAGAGTAAGTGTTTTGAGCTATCAGAGATTGAAGGCCATGTTGTCCAGTTCAGGTATACATTTTCGGCTAGCAGCACTGTTCTTTATGTCAAATTAATCTCTCAAACCTTACCATTAATAAAAAAAATTTATGAGCAGTGCGGATCAGTATGGCAGTCGGTTCATTCAACAAAAACTTGAGACTGCTACAACAGAAGAGAAGAACATGGTCTTCCAAGAAATTATGCCGCAAGCCCTTTCTTTGATGACTGATGTGTTTGGTAATTATGTGATCCAGAAGGTATGTTCCTCTGTGTTTCTGAGTTAAGTCTTTTTCATGCTATGTCTTCACTTCTAGGTTATGTGAAAAAAAAAAAAGTGTTGTTAATCAAATGGATAGGTCGTGTAACTTTCTTCTTGCCTTCTGCTGTTCACATTTCTCAGTTTTTCGAGCATGGAAGTTCACCTCAGATAAGAGAACTGGCTGACCAGCTCAATGGGCATGTACTCACCCTTAGCCTTCAGATGTATGGTTGCCGAGTAATCCAGAAGGTATATTAGTTTCTTTTATTGGAACTATGTTCTCTGCTCTAATCCTTCTGATTTTTCAAGTTATGTGATTCAAATAATATATTTTTATTTCTGAACTGGTACTATTCCACTGTCATTTGTGGAATAATTTTAATATGTGAATTTCACCTTGCTAATTTTTGTAAGTCACCAAATGGGTCAGTCTTTTGGTTCTCTCATATTAGAATATCATTCTTCCGATGGCTATAGTTGCTGAAAGGTTTCACATTTCTTTGAGTTTTCAGGCCATAGAGATGGTTGATCTGGATCAGCAGACTAAAATGGTCGCCGAGCTTGACGGTCAGGTTATGCGCTGCGTTAGAGATCAAAATGGGAATCATGTAATCCAGAAGTGCATCGAATGCATTCCACAGGATGCTATCCAGTTCATTGTTTCCACATTTTATGATCAGGTTGTGACTCTGTCCACCCATCCATATGGATGTCGTGTCATACAGGTATATGCTAATCCCTTTTGTGTATTTTATTGCCGATTGGATGACATCTATTTCTAAATTTTCTTTCTAATGACAGAGAGTCTTGGAACATTGCCATAATCCTGAAACCCAGAACATTGTGATGAATGAGATTTTGCAAAACGTTTGCATGTTGGCGCAAGATCAATATGGGAATTATGTTGTGCAGGTTTGATCTATTTCTCAACTTACATGTGAACATTCTTACTTAGACTGGTGTCGAGAGTGTGCTTATTTAGAGAGAATACAACTTGTCTGCAGAATACTGAAACAACTCGTGCCTTTGTTTCAAGAGGTTGTGTTTTCGTGAAAATGCTGTTTGACCAGCATTTACTTTAGAGTTTGGTTTTTACTTCTTTTAAAGCTCCTTGGTCAAGGAAGTCTCCCTTGAATTGCCATACGTCTTTCCATTCAGGGTTTCTAAAGATTTTTCTCACCTCCTACTTGACACGTGAATGAATGGGTGTTCACAACTTAATTCATCTCTCCAAGTTAATGGCAATACAATTTTAGTGCTAAATACTTGTATTTTTGGACATGCGGTTTTATATACAGGTTAAAACAACAGGAGGTTGTGTTCTAGAATTGCCTTCAACTTTGTCATTAATAATAAATTCTCTAACTATTAAATCGCTTTTTGCAGCAAAAATATATGAGTTTTCATGTCTCAATGTCGTAGAGTACACTGGACAAATGTCATCAACTTCCCTGGGTGGATTATTTCTCATATTATTTAGCTCAGATGTTCTGCCTTCCTATCTAATCCTGCCAAGTTTTGTTACAGCATGTACTGGAACACGGAAAGCCTGAGGAGCGTACTTCTATAATTACTAAGCTGACGGGACAGATAGTTCAGATGAGCCAGCAGAAATTTGCATCTAATGTTGTGGAGAAGTGCTTAAGCTTTGGAACTCCCGAAGAACGTCAGACCTTGGTAAATGAGATGATTGGCACCACTGATGAAAATGAACCTCTTCAGGTTTGTTACTTTCTCAGATGCTTCTTCAGTGGTGTCTACTCAAGCTTAAGGAAATCCTGTTACCGCTGACTGTTTGATTCTCAGAGGATAATGTAGATTTTATTACTCTATCTGATTGATTTAGTTTAATGTTTTAAATGATCAAGTGAGAACAACTAACCTTTTGAGCATTTTGCTTTACTGTAGACTATGATTTTCCAGTTATTCTCTTTAGAATGAAGTAAACTCATATGTGATTAATTTAAGTTAACATTTTTAGATGGTCTAGTGGAAGCAATTATTCCTCCTTAGGGTCATTTAACTTTCACCGTAGAACTACATGCTTTTCCTGTTCTGCCTTTTAGTATGAAGTTAACAAGTTTACTTAGGCGAAAGTGAAACCTCAGGTGCACTGGGATTTGCCTAACATAAATGAGTAAGGTCTAGTCAGTCTTCTGGGTTCTTTTGCTATAATTGACATTGGTTATGAGTACTCTATAACTTATATACTTTGTACTGATAAAATAATACGATTATTATTTTCTCCCAAGGGAGCTTATTAACGGGGTTTTTTTTTTTGCATGGGATATTACTTTCAACTCTTAATTCACTTGAAAGACTTCGTCCTTTTTCTATGCATCTGTCTTGAGAGAAACATGATGGTAAATTAGGTAGATAAGCATGTTATGTAGAGAAAAATGTAAGATAAAGGAACAAACTAACCAACCGGAGTTTAATAGATAACCAAAAATTAAGGGACAGATTACTAGTTCCATATAAACAAGATCAATAAGAAACAATGATTTATGACCAAAACATATTTATAGGTATTGGGTTGATCAGACTAAGAAAGAATGATTTATCACCAGAACATATTTATAGGTATTGGGTTGATCAGACTAACAAAGAAAATCATTTCACTTGTTCACAACTCAAAGCTTTATATATTTGATGTACAGGCAATGATGAAAGATCAGTTTGCAAACTACGTTGTTCAGAAGGTGCTTGAGACTTGTGATGACCAGCAGCTTGAACTCATTCTCAACCGAATCAAGGTTCATCTAAATGCTCTGAAGAAATATACTTACGGAAAGCACATAGTTGCCCGTGTAGAGAAACTGGTTGCTGCTGGAGGTATTCTTTTGCTTTTTCTTTCCCTTCTAGTTTTCAAACTACTAAGTTTATCCTGACATCTTGCACAAGGAGGGGCTCATTTATCATTATGACAATTGATAAGTTATACTTTCCACTTGTAATTGCTCACTTGTCAATCACCTGAGCTGAGGATGTGTAAATAGTCGAATTATTCGTCTCTGACAGCCAATAGTTGAGATCACTTTCAGAATTGTTGGTGGGTGAAATGACACATTTGTCTGTGGCTGTTGGTAAAGTAAAATGAAGAGGTCCTTTGGTTGCAAACTTGCATGGGTCAAGAATCATACTTCCGGTGTTCCACTTTCTACCGTTCTATTATTCATTAAACGTATATATCATCCCACTTCCATGAGATAGGCAATCAAATTGTTTCCCAAACTTCAATTGAATCTTCAACCACCTCTACTCCCCCGACTCCCAGCTTTCTTTTTGCTCTCCTCTTTATAGAAGCATTAATTGTACTGTATACCAATAACCTCTTATGATTGTGACTTCTTATTCCATTCTTGGCGTTCTCTTGAATTTACGTGTTTGCATCTTTTGCAGAGAGGAGGATCAGCTTCCTGGCGTCATATTCTGCTGCTGCTTAGATGGTGTAGGAAAATTGTACAGCTAACTGAGGCTAGAACAAGTACCCTCGTCTTTGTTTTCTTGTCGAGAGTTTTTGTTCTACCTCTTTGCTGATGGAAAATGTTTAAAAAATAAACATGTAGTGATGGTGTTTGTAACATTGTACATTATAGTTTTTGAGGTATAATCTATATAAGCAGGTTTAACTGTGAGGCTCAGATGGTAAACATACCTGGATGCCCCTGCCGCGGAGATAGAGTAACTGTACAAGGGTGTAAAGAAAAGAAAAAGAAAAACTGTAGTCAGATCTTCTTCTTAAACTGTACAAATTGTTGCCATGTGCAGAGCCTGTGGTTTTAGGTAAAAAATTATAATGTTATGGATTTGATAATTATCTTTCTTCTGTTATAGATAAACTATTTCCCTTATATAGTTGCTTGTCTCTGCTCTATCTGATTTCATTCAGAATATATTACCTGTTAGTATATCTACTGCCATATTTGTACATTCTCGATTTGCTTGTGTCATTCTTGTGCAGAGGTCATGCTAATCTACGTGGATACAAATCTAGCTTATAACCTATGGCTTCATGTGAATTTTGTAGGTTCTATCCATATACTATGTATATGTAGAGAATGCCGTAGTACCTCTTATTGCTCTAAACATGTTTAACAAAAACTATTTGTCTGTGAACTTTGAATAATCCTATATGTTTGCATATAAAAAAAATAACAAAGAATATTGTTTTCTTTTATGTTTATCAAAAGTGAATGCTTTCAATTGTGGTCAGATGTTAGAATAAAGATCTTAATATGTTGAACAAGATCGATGAGAATTTATCATCTACTATATAACAAAAACTTTGACTTTGTATATACAATGTGATAGGTTTGGATTAACCCCTTCTGTCCTAAGGAGGATAATAGTATTTTTACTTTATATATACAATGTACGCCTTGAAAAAGATTACGTGGAATCAGACACAAAAAAGGGTAAAAATAAAAAACAATACAAAAGCAACACGGAAGCAGAACTAGATTTGTTCTTGAAACGTTATTTGCTTTTTCAATTGAGATGGAACAGTGCTTTGAATCAAAGAATGCTCGAAAATATCAAGAGGGTTTGGATGAACCCCTTCCGCCCTAGGAGGATAATAGTATTACCCACTAGATGTATAGTTGAGAGCTTATAAATTATATATTAGATGTTAGTATTTGTAGTGTCATTAAAGGGAACTATATAATGTTGCTTCATTTAGGTTGTTAATGATCAGCTTTATTGACAATTGCATAATGATCATTCATAACTAGAATGATTTTAAGTAGTTTTCTTGACAATTACATGTGATCTTTCATAAACTATGAACGATATCGGACTCACAAGATTTTCTATCGATGAATAAGAAAAATTATGTCATTATCTAGATGCATAAACTCGAGGGCCATAACGGAGGCCCCCAAAGAGATGGAATTTCAATCCATCCCTAGTTTCCGTCAACTATAGGTTGAAGTTTTACAGAAGTCCTAGCGTTTTCAGTTGTTGAACATGCTCTTGTGGGAGAGGTGGAGGAGACCAATCATTTCCAGTATCCTCACCATCGACATCCTGCACGACGTATTCCTACACAAGAGTTGAGAAACAAGTATCAGTTTGATTTCATGGCTCAAACCCGTGACCTATAGAGTCATACAGGAACAACTTAACCGTTGTTCCAAGACTCCCTTTCATTCAACAACCATGAAGTGTAACATGAAAACCTTCACAACTTTAACACTAGAATCACTTTCATGACGATTAATTAAACTAGGGGTGTCAAATAGGGTTGAAATATAAGTCGAGATCTTTGGGGATGATTATGTACTACAACCTTCATGTGTAGACATCATATGCAATTGAACACTTCATAACAAGAGAAAAAGATAGTCAATGGGATTTCACTCACCTTGGTGAGCATTCTTTTTGCAAGTATGTGGTAGTGGCGCTGCCAGATTCTCTGTCCGACCATCGTAATGACCAAAATACTGTAAAATATGCCAATGATTGTAAACAGTCCAATCACGACTAAAGCCACTATAAATAAAAATGGCAGCCCAGCTTCACCGGCACCTCCTATGCAACTTCCACATTCACCGGCCATACTAGCACAACCTTCAAAACATGTGCTACAATCAGTCCATATACAGAGTGCACCAGTCAAATGACCATCGGCACAGACTCTGCAAGGACATTACCAACAAGAACAACGATCATTATCAATGAACTCTCATCCATCTCAAAAGATAGTGTTACATAAAACCACCAGAAAATAACCAATTCGGAGTTAATATTGTACTTGTTACAGCGGATAGTAGATTACGAAGAAATGAACAATTAAAAAAATGATATATGAAATGTTTCAGAGATGCTTCAGCATGTAATTGTTGGTAATCCGTAATCTCTAAACAACTGTCAATACAACGAATATATTTTATATAGCAACAAGACTAGTCTGACTCCCAAATAAATGTAACTCTTAAATTAACCATACAATTCTTCTTTCTCAGAGACACAAAGGGTGTTTGCAGAACGGATTTTTCCGATTTTCTCATGCTCAGTTGCTCAAAATTTTAGAAAATATTTTCCATGGAAAACACGCCCAAAGAGAAAGAAACAAAGACATTTTAGTTCCTAACTTCCTATATAGAAAATTATCAGTGCATATGATCTTTGGAGAATAAACTAGATCCTGCGGGTTATATTTCTATTTCTTTTGCTTTGACAAATGAGGAAGGACAAACTGATAGAAAGAAGGCATCATATGTACCCGGGATGACAGCAGCAAAAGCACACTTCGCGGCAGGGCTGAGCCAAATCATTGCGCACTCTTCGGTCAAAACAAGTTATAAAGCAACCAGATAGGCCCAGCAAAGCGAAAAACAACAGGGCCCCTGCACAAGTTCAAAAGCTATGGCATAAATTTAACAGCATGCAACGGTTCAAGTGTCGAAGAAAAAAGATTTAAGCATCAAATTATTTAGTCCAGAGAATTGTGGAGACAGTTCTGTGTGGACAATCTATCTATTTCTTGACAGGAGAAAGTATGGAGATCCTTCCATGTCCTGAGGATTCCACATAAGAAAAGGTCTATTTCTTCCGTGGATAAATAAGCAGATCAATTCTCACACCTGTTTTTCCTGAAAATTGGTTTTTTTGCTTCCTTTATTTTTTTTTATAACCATGGTATCCGGGCTTGACTAATTCAACGGCATACTTGCCTAGATGCCACCAGCAACACGTACCGGGTAACTCTGTCCACCAATGCTAAAACAAATGGGAAACTATCACATAGCATTTTTGTCCCTACTCACTAGGTGATTGGTGGGAGGTGTCGGGTTTCCCGTAGAACTAGTTGAGGTGCGCACAAGCTGACCTGAAAACCACGGTTAGCCAAAAAAAAAATCCCTCTGTCAGCCTTCAGTAACTTCCTTTAGCTCTCCGCACCCAGCTAACACCTACCTCAGTTGGAAAATCCTTTCTCTCCCCTCAACCCCCTTCCTTCCACTGCCAGTATACGCTTCCCATCACCCCTTCCCTGACCCATATGAAGTTTTCCTCCTCTTTTGCCGAGAAAAAAAGGATCATGATACGGGACAGCGGAGTGTTCCGATCTGATCTCCTCATCCAAAAACATGGTACTAAAAATATACTAATAAACAATTTAGCTTTACCAACAAACAAGTAGTATGCAGAATAGTTCTCGTTCAAGCTGGAATAACAAAAGATCTCTCTACATAGAAAGAGTTTTGTCCATTAAATGAAGCAAAATAAGGATAGCAGCTTAAGCTCCTTGAAGTATATAATTTCCCATCCATGAGAAAGTTTTTCAAGAATATAAATAAATTTCTCAAAAAAACATATCAATCATAAGAAAATTCCCAATGGAAAGAAAATAAATGAAGGAGAAGCTTTAAATCCCCGAGGAAAAACAATAAAGAGGACATTACTATAAGCAGTAATGACAATAAAGCACCTTAAAGTTAGAGATAAAATAAATACATGGACTATTGTAACTACCGAAGCTCATGATGTTTTACCGCATATGTAGTAGAAGCTTAGTTCACTATCGAATCCCCAAATCAAACGAAGCCATGAATTCTTGTATGTATCAATGATGTAAACTAAGTATCCCAATGAAGCTATAACCTGCATGTAGAATTAAGCCATCAACTGAATATATATTCAACAGAGAGGATTAAAGAGACATCTCAAAAATCAAACAACAAAACTAAAGAGGGACAACCACCTACAAGTTGGACCGCAAGAAAAATGGATAAAATGTCTCTGGTTACGAAAAATCGGAACTTCAAAGTCCGCCATTTTCTATCATCATTAACATGAACTCTCAGGTGATAGGGAGCTTTGCAAGTAGTGCAATGGGCAAAGGCAAATCCTTCCTGTAAAAGACAAAATATTTGCTATGAGTAGATAAACTTGCATGTTTGGTGGTTCAAGCTTAAGAAAGTTTGTGGCACTACATGCAGCCTGTACTGGATGTATTGATCTAAAGTTTCACTCTTATATTTGGCTCTTACAAACATAAAATAAAGTTCAAATTTTTTTTTAAAATAGCTGATTGAAAAGGCTGAAAAAATACCTTGACAGCACGCCATTGATCAAGGCACTCACGATGGACATACTTTGATGTTCCCTTGCACTTGCAAGGTGCTATAAAGTCCCTACCTAAAGAGCAAAGTGAAACATTTGCAAACATCTTAATTACCAAAATCATGAATTTTTCATATAGATGTATACTAACATGCACTTGAATAAACTAAACAACCAGCTTATTTCCTAATAGAGAGTACAAAAACCTAATTGACACTGCATGTTTCACCTGTCTAGACAAAATCTTAACTTCAGTCAGCCATACTCTCGCATTGATATGAAAAACATTATTAAGGCAACTAAAAACACGCTGTTGAACTATTTGAGTTTATGGAAGGGACAAAACACACATTTTTGACTCCCAATTCACCGTAAAGGACCAACCTTTCAATTTCCAAAGTAAAGAGTCCCACATCACCAAGTTTTTTCAAGAACAGCCAACTGCACAACTCACATAAACAAGCTAATATTCCAAAAAACAAAATCTTCAAATGAAGAAAGTTCATCCCTTTCTTTATAACCGTCCTATCCATACCAGCTTGTACGTAATTCGACTAATTACCCTAGGGTTCCGTCCATAAGGCTGGGAATTCTGAACATGGGACCTCATAGTTTCCAAGTAGTCCCAACTACTTCATTAAACACCAGACCACACCCTTACCCTTCATTGCAAATTTCAAAAACTAGAGAATCTCTTAAATCCCACTCATCTCTACCCTTAACTCTAATGTAAATATACCAACATGTATCCCTTATTCCCAACTAAGTCTTGTAAGTATTTTCACTTGGTGAATTTTAGCTACCATTAAACCACAATTTTCTATATTTCACTTTAAACTCACAAAAATTCAATTTTTTTCCACATGTTCAAACACAACTACTTCCAAAAAAAACACAACATCATAAACTCAAATTTTCAAATTTCAAACTTCAAAATCTACAAACAAACAAGAACTACTTAGACAATTTACAATCTGAAGATCAGGGGATCTATAAAAATTGAAACTTTAAACAAAAACCCATAAATCTATTCAAAAAAAAAAACTAACCGTCAGATTCGAGGCAAATACGGCATTGAATATGTTCATCAGGACCTGCTTCAAGGTCTATAATATCATCATCATCATTAATATTAGGTACAGTAATTACAGTAGGAGGGATCAGAGGAGAAGATTCTTCGGGTTCGGGTTCGGTGTGATCAACACCCATTTCAATTTCTTTTGACATTTTCACTCAAAATTGTTAAACAGGGACAGAAATTTGTGCAAAAAATGGATCAAGAATTGATACCCAAAACAATATATATGTATATGTATATCTTCCCCAACTGATCCTTTTGTTTTCTCTTGTGTTGTCTGAGATTGAGATGACAACAAACAAGAGAAAGTGAAAATGGTAAAAGAAAGAAAGTAGGTAGAAATACTTCTAAAATTAATATTTTCTTTTAAGGTTGTGAAAACGAATATTTCTCAAATCCTAATTTATATGACATATTTCATTTTTTTTAAATCATGATAGTTATATGAGTCATTTATATAATAGTATGGATATATAAATGAGTCGCTCGTATAAAATCATCAAAATGGACTTCGCCGGCGAATTCGTTATTGAGGTAGAATTGAGACAGAATTTTTCAAGCCAATTTAAAACTGGGGCTTATAAGTTCGGCCCATATAAGCCCTAGGCCTTGACGTTTGATCGGGGTCGGGCCAAGGTCGGCTCCTGGGCCAAAACTTTTCTGTTTAGGGTAACTTTCAATAATCTCACTAGTATATAGTTTAATTACTTAAATACACGTTATTTGTAATATTATGAATCTTACCAAATTTTGGTATGTCCAGATACATATATCTCAAAAATATAGACTCAAAATTAGATTAATCTGTTCTAGATAAACTCTATAAAAATAGATTTACATGTATCTAGGATGCATAGACAAATTCCACAGTCTCGCCTCTCTCTAACGTTGATTGTCACTCTCTTTATATCGATTGCATGTCTGGTATACGAGATATATATACTAGTTACTCTAGACTTTTTGTTAGTATTATTAAAACAACACCATTGTTTGTCATATTCTATTTGAAGATTTTTCTCATTTTCTTGATATTATAGAAATATAAGTTTGAAAGAAAAAGAAAAAAAAGACTAGCCACCCCAACCCACGATCTTTCTAGAATTGAGTTGGATTGAACATTTTCAGGTCCTTCCGAATGAAGGGTCAGCCTACTTTAACCCTTCAAATTTCTTGGCCCGCGAGGCTTAAGCTTATGGAATATATCAAAGTTTCTTCCCCTTATATTATTATATGTTAATATATAGTGATTTTACGTCAAAAAAATTAGTTAAATGACTTTTATAAAAATCTATAGCAGTAATAGCCTTATGTATGTACTTCCTTTTAGTTATCATATTATTTGTTTTTATTATTGTTTCCTTTTTTTGTTAGCTATTACTTTTCTTATTATTTGGCATATCGTTCTTCATTCTCATATTTTTCTTCGTGAATACTTTATTTGTAATATTTAATTGTTTTTCTTCATTCTGCTTATAAGTTGGGAAAAATTACATCATTAAGCTTACTTCACTATCATATATATTATTGTTATTTATACTATCAAAATATTATGTATCTTATCACTAATTAAGAGTTTTCTATATATTTTGAGAAAAATATATTTGATATGTGTTTTTTGTTATTATATACACTCAAATTCGGAGAGAAACAGGCAAAATTATGTATCTCAAATAAATGAGAATCACACTAGATACACACATCTGTACGTATCTAGTGTGATTCACATGTATTTGGGATATTAGACGCATATATAGGAGAGTGACGAGCAAGATGGGAGAGTGACGAGCGAGATTTGTTATGTATCTCAGGTACATGCGAATCCACTAGGATATAATGTATTTAAAATAAAGAACACGTAATTTTGACCCTATGTATCTCGAGATTCATGTATCTAAACGTATCTGGATGCATCAAAATATTATAAAATTCTTAATATTACAAACTATAGTATATCTAAGTAATTAGCTCTTAGACTATTGTGATTTATGCAAGTTCTCCACTATTTTATCCTATTCAGATTTCACATATGAAATTACCCTAAATGTTGAGTATGTTATTGTGGTTGTTACTCAATTTTATGAAATTGCACTAAAAATTTGAATTTTAATAAAGAGTAAAATAAGTTATCCGATAAATTTAATATTTTTAGATTGTGTAATTTTAGTATTAACACACTCAAAATATAGGAATTTTGACGACAAAACGATAGTTGAACAACTTTGGTATATTAAATATGTTAGTTACGTGATCATATATGATATTTTTAGGTCTTAACTTGTTTTTTAGCGAATTTAGATTTCACGAAAATTTGAGCGGCAGATATTGTAGTATTAATTTTATGCATGTATTTTTTTATTAACCTATTATTTTATCATTATTATTAACATTATTTTCTTTCCATAGATATAACACAATGATTTTCTTATTAATTGTCGTATTTTTCTTTTCATCAACATTCTAATTTATTGTATTTGAATAGAGAATCTTTCGAAAACAACTTTGTACTTTATACTTATGGTGAATCTAGATGATCATTGGGTCAATGCTTCCTTTGTCGCGTATTTTGGGATATCAGATGCATCGGAGAGTGACGAGCAAAACAGGAGAGATGCGATCGAGATTTGTTATGTAACTCAGATACATGTAAATTCACTTGGACATAATATATTTAAAATAAAAAATACATAATTTAAATCCTATATATCTCGAGATATGTGTATCTAAACGTATCTGGACGCATCAAAATATCATCAAATTATATTTTTAATATTGCAAACTATAGTAAATCTAAGTATTAGCTTTTAAACTAGAGTGATTTATGCAAATTCTCATTTATTTTATCCTTTTTCAGATTTCACATATCAAATTACCCAGACTACCAAGTATGTTGTTGTGATTGTTACTCAATTTGTCAAAATTCCACCTAAAAAAATTCAATTGAATTTTAATAAAGACTAAAAATAAATTATCCTATAAATTTATTATTTCTAGACTATGTGATTTAGTATTAACATACTCAAAATATAAAGATTTTGACGATAAAAACGATAGTTAAACAATTTTGATAAAAAATAATTAATATGTTAATTACGTGATCATACATGAAATTTTAGGTTTTAAATTACTTTTAGCGAATTAAAGTTTTACGAAAATCTACAGACATGTGTGATAGTATTAATTTTATGCATGTACTTTCTTTAGTTTCCCTATATTTAATCGTTATTATTATTTTCTTTCCTTAGGTATAACACAATACTTTTCTTAATTCTCATATTTTTTCTTTTTCATAAATATATTCATTATTATCATTGAATCGAGAATCTTTCGAAAACAAGTAATTTTGTACGAATCTAGATGATCTCATTGGGCCAATGCTTCCTTTGTCTTTGTGGGCCTCAAAAACAGAGGTAAAAGTCTTGTCTATTTTCTCATTGATATAAAAAACGAAGTGAATGAATCAGCTCTAAGCAGACTTCAAAACCCTGCAGCCCTCTCTTCCCTTCGTGTTTAAGCAAAAATCCTTACCTTCAAGCTTCCATGGCTGCTAACAATGAGGTGAAAAAGCGAAAGCTTGGCAAGAAGGCAGCAGATTCCATTGCTACGCCCTCTAAAATCAACAAAAATGAGCAGCCAAAAACACCCAAATCAGATTTTGCTAACCCACCCAATTCCAATTCCAATTCCGGTTCCGACGCCGAATCGTTACCGGAGAAAATCCAGAAGCTTCTCGAACCTTACTCAAAGGATCAACTGGTTACCCTAGCTGTGGATACCGCAGTTGTTCTCCCTGCTTTTTACAGGCTTATCCAGTCACATGCTGATAAAGACATCAGCCACAGGAAAATCTTCGTTTATGGGTTGCCGCGTGATACCACGCGCCCGATGCTGCTGGCCGTCTTTGAACCGTACGGGGAGATTGAGGAATGCAACCTTGTGATGGATCATGCTACTGGAAATGCTAAAGGGTATGCTTTTGTTCTGTTTAAGACTAGGAAATCAGCTGCCAAAGCGCTGAAAGAGCCTCAGAAGATGATCAACAATCGTTTAGCTTCATGTAAGTTGGCTTCAATGAAAGAGACTGCGGTTGCTGGGACTAATGAAATCGGTAACCGGAAGATATATGTGAGTAACGTGCCAAAGAAAGTTAATTCGGAGAAATTGAGGAGCTTTTTTGCTAAGTTTGGCGAAATTGAAGCTGGACCAATGGGATTTGATCCATCAACTGGGAAATCAAAAGGGTATGCCTTGTTTGTGTACAAAACTGTGGAGGCGGCGAAGAAATGTCTGGAAAAACCCTCGAAGATTTTTGAGGGGAGGCAATTGCATTGTAAGAAGGCGGCTGAGGGGAAAATTGGTGGTGGAGCGGCTAGTATCACCACGGAGGCTGTACAACAGCCGCTGCTTGCAATGCCACCAGGGCAAGGTGTGTATGCTCCAGTTGCTGCTGGTCACAGTATGGGGATGTTGGGTCAGAACACGGATGTGCCAATGATGAATCCGTTTTATGGTGGAGCACTTGCTAATCCTTATGGAGCATATGGGAATCCATTTGCAGGAGTTGGTGGTATCGGCCAGCAAATGGGTGGTGGAATGGGGATCGCAGCAGGATATGGTGGGGTGTTAGATAGTGTAGGAGGGGGTGTTTCAGGTTTAGGGGCATATGGTGGTGCTGGTAGCAGCACAGCTGGTTCTACTGGGGTGTTAGGGGCATATGGCGGTGTTGTTAGCAGCACAGGTGGTTCCACTGGGGGTCTAGGGGCATATGGTGGTTTTGGTAGCCGCACAGGTGGTTCTACTGGGGGTTTAGGGCCATATGGTGGTGTTGGTGGCAGCACAGGTGGTTCTACTGGGGGAGTGGCTCCTGGCTTATTGCAGCTCTACCAAAACAACCAGGCTGGCCAACCTTCGTCTGCAAAGTATCCGGGAAGCAGTGGCTACCCGCCGCACTTCAGGTACTTGGTCTTCTATTTGATACTATGTTTTGTGTAAAGTTGTACTCCATTTGTTCATTTCTTACTTGTCCACGATAGACTTTGCACTCCCCTTAATAAGTAGTAGTAGTAATAAATGATGTGCATATTTAGTTTTAACATCCATGACTAATAACATTTCAAAAAATTCTCGGGAAATAAGTGATTAATATTAAGGGTAAGACATGAAAGAAAGATTGTTTTCCTGTTGATATGGTCGAGTAGACAAGTAAAAGTGAACGGAAAGAGAGTATTTTTGTTAATTCAATTCTTATTTGGGACATTTGCATACAGTGTCTCACTATTTGAACTTCTATCATCATTTCTGCTAGCTATTAAGACTATTATTTCCATAAACTGCATTTTCTTGATTTGGTCCTTCTACTTACATGTGATTATTACTATTTTTTAAACTTGCTTATTTGGTATGTTAGAACATCTGTACAGGCAATCTGACTAGGTTACCAATGTTATTTTTGTTCTTATTTCCATGTTTTGCTTGCAGTAGAATTAAAGCTCTTCACTTTTTCCTAGATCTTCTAGTCTCTGAGTGCCCTACTTTGTTGCCACAAGTATTTAGCTATAATTGGCATATCTTACTAATTAGTAGAGGCGGACCAACATTTGAGGGAGGGGGTGCACGGGCGTTAAATTTGGACAAAAATTATACATGTATATACCTAAATAAGGATGATATATTTAATTGTGCACCATCAAACACAAAGGCTGATTTGGTACATTGGTCCAATGCATATCTTTCCGCTTCTTTGCAAGCAAGGTGTCCTGTGTTCGTTTCTTGGTCACTTACATTTTTTGTTGTTATTTTTTCAAAATAGAAAAAAAACATATAAATAAAACTTCAAGCCAGATTCGAACTAGCAACCTCAAAGTATACAGGGTCAAAACCATCAAAACCAAACATTGAACCACACTCTCGTTCTATTTATGATACCTTCCATTTTATACTTCTTTGACAATATTTTCTGATGAAGTGTCAGTACTTCGACTAACTCACATCCGCGTCTAGTAGTGTCTTTGTTGTCTTCAAATCCCAGGGCTTCCTCTGCAAACTAGCGCCTAGAATTTGTTTTAGATTAGTTATCAGTGATGTAAAATGGTCGTAAATTGATTGAATGGGCATACAGAACTCGTATAGCCGACCGAACTAGTTTGGATTGAGGCTTAGTTGATTGATCTATCTCAAAAACCAACGAGTTGTCTTAGAACCTATTCAGTTATTGTAAGCTAAAGTCGATAAGTAGTTAGTGTCTATATATGACATGTAGATTCTACAGCCCTGGTCATTCATCATAAAGAATCTCAAGTTCACTAAGCAAACTACAACCAGAAGCTCTCTGGGTAACATATCAGCTGAAAAGAGGGGTGAAAGTAGTCATGTGGAGTAAAGTAAAGTGTCATTACGAGTAAAGCATTGTAGTAAAAACGGAAAATAGTTAACCTTTATCCTGCTACCTTTGCTACCTGTGATCCTCCCCTGTCCCTTGTGCTATGAATATGCGACATATATCTACAGAAACCTTTCAGACTAAGGTATGTTTAACCAGTCTAACTACAACATTTGTTATCTGTGATGTTGATTCTTTGTTATCATATTACATATTAAATTCTTTGTTATCATATTCAATATGCATGGAAAAAACTAGCATGTTCTAGAAACAAAGGTCTCTTATGATACTTTGCACCTTTCTTCATGAGATTAGGAAGCCCAGGTAAAGCAAGGACGAGAGCACGAGTTAGTTAATTGATAAATTGTTTTTTTTTAAAAAGAAGTTATATCCCTCTTGATTTGAGTATACAAAAGTCTGTGCTTCCCGTTCTTCCTTCTCTTTTTATATCAGTTAAATGACCTTTTGATTTCGCTTCACCTTTTACATAGCCCCAGCCCCTTCTCCCGTGTTAAATCTATTATCTGGTGCTTACTTGTGTATGATCTTGCAGATGAACAATGCCAGACCATGATGAAACGAAGTCATTGAAGCATCTGATGAGTGTCTAAGGGTCAGTGTTTGCCAGTGGCTTGCGTTTTATCAGAATTGTAGCCATATGTTTCTTATATCTTTACTTTCATACAATCCATACTTCTTACTGATAAGTCAAGTTCCTATAGAACTTGCTGGATAATGCCGTTTGCATTACCCTTCTCTTTGATGGATACATTCCGTCTAGACTTATTTTGAAGTGGATTTGTCGAAAAAAAAAATCTTGCTCTTATATTTGCTCCAGTATTCTGATTTGGCCAAGTATTTTCTTGATATTGTTATTAGGCCTTATCGTATGCCATATTCTCTTTGCGTGAAAATATGCTTTTTAAGTATGAAAAAATTATTACCTTGAAATTTCTGTGTGTGTGTGTGTGTGTATAGATTGTCTTTTGCTTAGTTTTAAAACATCATTTTAACTATTAACAAGGATGAGCAGGGGTTCTTCTATGTTTATTGCTAACTACTAATAGAAATTTTTTTAATATTTTTTTTCAAAAATTTACCTATTCATATCTTTATTCTGTTTTAATAACTCCTAACGTTATTCAACTTTTTACGAGGATGACTTAGGTTTTGTGAAGTTTTGTTGTTAACTAATACACAATCTTGATTCTTTTCTCCATTTTAGCCAGTCGTATTTTTTTCTTTTAAAAACAGAAGTCTTATTTTTTCAGTTGTTTTAATTTGTTCAAGGCTTCAAGCTGATTCTTTGTTGATCGGACTCTTCAGATATGTCAATGGTTGTGTGTCGGATTTGCCAAAAGTAGTGTATTTTTGGAGAATTCGACACACTTGCGGCATAAAAAGTGAAGAGTCCGTGCAACAAAAAGCTTAATTAGGCTTGTTTTTTCTTTTAGAATAGATATTGAATTCTATTTTGCTCGAACTCTTCAGAAATGTCAATAGTATGTGTCGGATTTGGCAAAAGTAGTATATTTTTGGAGAACCCGACACGGATTTGGCATCAAAAAGTGAAGAGTTTGCGCAACTAAGAGCTTAATTCGGCTTGTTTTTCTTATAGTATATATATTGATTCATTTTATTCCTTTTTTCCTTCATTTTTTATGTTTTTAAGTAATGACTTTCAGAAGTCATTCCGTCACTTCCTTTTGCATGAAAATTCATGCTTTCTCACTTTCATAAGACTCGTATTTAGAAGTTTTGAGGTGGATGTTATCTTTGTTCTAAGTGAATTTTTGTCATTGGAGTATGGTTTTCATTGTTCAGCTTGTACCATTAGCTTTCTGTTTTCTCTTTGTATACATACTTTATTCACCTGTAAAAAGCTTATTAAATTTGAAGAAATGAAGTGTTAAAAGTATCTTGCATTAGTTTCTCTTCCTTTTCATCCTCAGAAACAAGTATGTTCACAAGTTCAGTTCTGTTGGTAGCGCTTCTGATCCCGAAATAGAACTGATGATATTATTACCTTAAGATTATGCTGCTCAAGTTCTGGTTTTGGAGGACTCGACACACCTGTTTCTGATATTGTTATTGAAGAAACGTAACTACATAATCTTGAGATTTACTTGTTCTTATTGTTGAACACTATGTCTTAGAGACTGTCACTTGTCATTAGATTAGGTTGGTTGTAGTTCTGTAGAGTTTACTACATAGATTTTGATCATTTTCTTATCAGAAACAAGACCCCTTCCCCTAATGTATTATACTTTTTGCCTAATTAATCCAGTTGAATACGTCTGTTGTTGTATTAACTTCAAAATTGATATATTCTCATTATGCAGCAAATCATAGTGATTTTTATGAATAGAAAACATCCTCTAAACATTGCTGCAGTTAGGAGTTTTTTAAGTAGTAGTACTCTAGTTGTGCATTAAGAGCACGAAGTTCCAGCATAACAGACCTCGATATTGCCTGTTGTGGATAATTTACTTCTTCCTCTTTTTTGGTGGCTGAATTTCTTCTTCTTCCTCATCTTCATCTTCATCGTCATCGTCCTCTTCTTCCACAGTATCTTCCTCGCCTTCATCAGGCCCATCTTCGTCATCATCTTCTTCATCATCTGGATCGTCTTCACCACCACCGTCGTCGTCATCATCATCATCTTCACCATTCTCTTCTTCAGCACCTCCTGCCCCTTCTCTAGGATGTTTTTTGGAGTTGCTGTCATTTGTGTTTGGATTGTTGTTCACATTTTCTCCATCTTCAGATGACAAGTCTTCACCTCCATCTCCATCTCCATCCTCATCCCCTGTCTCATTGCCGTCTTCCTCAGCATCAAGAGGCTTGCTTGGGGAAGAAACATGATGTTCATCTCCCTTTTTAGCCTTTTGTTCAAGAAGCTTCAAGTACTCCTAATTATAAAAACAAACATTTAAAATTAAAATCTCAATTAAACTGGCCCTTAATAATTTTTTAGCTTAGTGCAAAGTACAATTTACTGGGCAGCACAAATGAGTTGCTAATTGGGCTTATCTTTTGATCCAATAACTAATGGGCCAGATTCGATTTTTTTTTCATGAACAACCAGATAACTGACGTGTTGGTTATTCAAGTTAGCAAAGAGAATAAAAGACGGAATATTCCTTTGCACATTATTATCTTTTCACAAAATTGTAGATATTTCACATTCAAGTGGACCAGAATAATGTTTGTTGAATTTATGCAACTGCACTCCCCATTGAAATATCCAACACATAAAATACATTGTAGTTCTTTGTATTTTTCTTTTCTTTTTTTAAATCAAAGGAAATTCATTGCTATTTTTTTTTTATATGTTAAATGAAATAGCTTGTAAATTATATCAATCTTTCATCGTAGAAAAATGAACAGATTGAGAAAAAATCTAAAAAGAAAATGAAATAAAATAAAGATAGAAATACAAAGAAAAAAAATATGACACGTACAGAACCACTACAAACCAGGAAAAAATCCAGGCTCCGGCGCATGTTAAGAAAAACAAAATAGCTTCTCACAGACATAAGACTTTTTCTAAATTTATATTTAGCCTAAAATAATTTAATAAAATTTGAAAAGCAACTGACTCTATATAATAATAATAATAATAAATATGCCAAAGCTGATGAAAAACATTTGTATTTGTTTTAATATAAATATATATGTGATTTAGGTATATGTTCGAGATTCAGAATTTTAAATTCTACTCTTGAATTCAAACAATTTTAGCTCTCTAAAAGTAAATTGAGACGAAAAATATAAAATCAATCGAGTTAATTTAGCTATGTAAAAATAAATTGTGATGAAAATATAAAAAGAATCAATCGAGTTAATTTTAAGTACCTGGGTGATAGCGAGAATGTGAGTTTTAACCAGTGAAGAAATAAAGAAAGCTACCAGTGATTGACCGGCGCAATTTAGCATACTCTGTCTAATCATGGCAACAGAGACTGAACCTCTGCTTGTCTCCATCAGTACGGTACGGTACAATTACACCAACAAACTCAGATCGCTGCATCCATCAATTCTCAGCCGTTAGATTAGATTATGACCAAACAAAGAATTTCAGAAAACGATAAGACTATTCTAAGCTGCTAATGAAGAAGACGATTACTTTTGTACCGGAAAAATGTCATCCGTTCATCGGAGAACTTATTTTTGCCGGAAAACAGAAAAAATGAGAAGAATTCATTAAAGAAGAGAAATTACTCGAAATAAACTGAGCCTCAGAAGGTTCTAGAAAGAAAAATAAACTGAAGCAGAGTAAATTCAGCTAATCGGAACCGGAAAACAGAAAACAACAGAAGAATTTATCTCGTTACGGAGCAGAGAAGAGAATTCGCCAAATCTCAGTCGGAGAACTCAACAAACTTTATCAATTGTCAAATAAACTGAACCGCACAAAGGAAAAAACAAACTGAATTAACAATTTCAGCTAATCGCAGCCGGAAAACAGAAAGCAACGAGAAGAAAATATTGAAGTGGATAAAATTGAGCTATCGGAGCCGGGAAACAGAAAACAAGGAGAAGAACTCTTTCCTAAAAATATTTCAACTGAACGGCGGAATTGTCTAGAAGAAAAAACTGAAGTAGCTAAAATTCAGTAAATCGGAGCCGATAAACTCACCGGAAATACAGATCAGAGCTCCGATGAAGCAGATCGGAGAGTTTTCAGAGCTATATCGTAGAGAAACTAAGATCAAAAGCAGCGTTCATTCTGGACCGTCCGATCAGCATAGACCAAACAATGGGGTAAATATAATCAGCTTGTAGAATGAACTCTTCCTTAGTGGGGTTACTGAGAGAAAGCTGCCCGTAATCTCTCTCTACAGCCGTTACGGGCAGTCCGGGCAGCGTTTTCTTCTCTAAAAGTATCAGCTACTTGATCCTGATGCTGCCCGATCATTAGTACACTTGTATGTAAGTTTAGTTAATTATGATGCAATAATTATTGACTACTGACTAATTAATTTACTTCAGAATTAAAATTAAGTAACTAAGCAAAATTAAAGTTGGGGTAGTGGAAGGGTAAACGAAATTACAAAGAAGAATTTAAACCTTCAACGCTAAGGTGAAAATTCAGATAATCGACTAATTAAGCTATTAAGATTCTCATTTAATATCATAGCTTATAATGGTAGATTTGGTTATATATTGTTCTTGAAGCCTTGTAGAGGAAGATGCGTTGGAGTTGTACTTACGAATTACTATAGTTAAGTTATTCCCAGTGTCCCAATTTATATAACTAACTTTTCATTTTAGTACGTCAAATAATGACAAGTTTCTATATTTAATAATAATTTGACTTTAAGATACCATGTTATTCTTAATAAAATGATTTATTAGTCACAGAAACATATATAGCTTACTTTAGACCATTTATTTTCAAAAAAAAAAAAATCTTTTTTAAACTCTATGCTTACTCAAATTATATATCATATAAAACGAAATGTACAAAATACTAACTATAGTAGTTAAGAGAATATGAAATTTTATGAGCCTTGGGTTTATAGTGAAAAAGGCCACAGATACATAGCCCAACTGGGCATGGTCACTTTTCTGTAATTGATTTGTACTTGGGCCATCGTTTAAAGTTGGGTCATTCACATAAATATTTCATAGAGAAAATTATAGGTATTGGCCACAACAAGTGTTGCAAGTTGCAACTGAACATACTTTAGTGGCATAGGTCTTAACAGCAACAAAAAGATTATCTTCTAGGAAAATGAGTATTACATGGGAGTAGTATACAAATAGTAGTAAATAAATGAAAAGACTCATTATATAATTGTGGACAAAGTATCCCTTCGGATGGATCGATCATCGATACATACTGATACATGCCAATGTTTATCGCCTGCCCAGGGGCGGAGCCAGCATGTGATAGAACCCTTTCGACGAAAAATATTATTATATATTTATGGTTAAAATTATTTTTTAGATGTATATAATAGATGTCGAACTCCCTTCGACTAGTTCATATGTATACTACTTCGAAATTTTGAACCTCCTTATTAAAAATTCTGACTCTGCTACTGCACCTGCCCACAATAATATATCATCAATGTTTATTAATCTAAATAGGGGCAAACTAATTCTTGAAGACTCCATGGTATATATTGTTAATTTGCTAACTTGTGTGACAAAGGTATTTGAAGCAAAAGGGCAAATTTCAAGTGGCTGGACACCTTATTTTTATGTGATACACATTTGATTAAATATCTCACAGTTACCCAATGAGAAATTACATGGTAAAGTACTCGGTTAATATTATTTTATATTTATTAATAAATAAAATATATTAAATTCTCTTGTGAACTTGACAGTAAAATTTATTTAAACACTTTAATTATATGAACATGTAGATATCCTCAAATTCAAATAAGTTTAGAGAAGAATCACTATAATATCACATTATTTTCTTCGAATCCCTTCCCTCCCATCTTTCAAATATACCTTGTGAGAATTAATAAGTCAAACGAGTCATTCAAAATTTAAGAAAAATTATATTTGTGAAATTGACGTCAATAATAAAATGTTGGTGTTAGATTCTGTAGAATGTAGATTACTAAAATACTGATGAAATGAAAGTAGTAGACAGAGTTGAAAATGAAGAGAGAGGAAGAGAAACTATTAATTCACATATTGGAGAAGATAACAAAAAAAAAATTCCCATATTTTTTTTCAAATGGAGAAGAAACTATATTGGGAAAGACAACAAAATAAAGAGAAAGAAAAAGATTTGAAAATTTTTTGTGCCAATAAAAAAATTCACATATTTTTTTCAAAATTGGGATTTTCAATTTTAGCAATTTTAGTGGGAAAATTGTATATAATAGCAAATTACTAATTTAAATTAAATATCATAATAACAGTTTGATTTGAGTCTACCTCGTAGCAAGCTGTTGTTATTTAGCCTCTCTCCCTGGTGAATTTCGCTCGCCACTCTCAGCAGTTTCTCCCTCGCCTCTCTCGTTTTTATACAAACGTGAATGTATAAAATGTGTTGTGTTTGTATATAGCGAGAGAAAATTATATATATACATATATTTTTGTTCCCTTCGTTCCCCTCTCCCAAAGCTCGCTCACCACACTCCCAGATCTCTCTCGCCACTCTCACTCGCCTTTCTCACTTCATACAAATACAAATGTATACATTGCGTTTGTATAAAGCGAGAGAAAAATTGTATATACAGCTATAAATACATATATTTTCATCTTATATACTTATGATTATAGATATACAGATTTTCCCTGCCAGTTTTCTTTTGTCTTTCTCTCTTTTATCGCTTTATACAAACATAATTTTTATAATTGATTTTTTTGTATATGCATATCGAAACAGATCGTTCAATTGCTTTTTTTGTATATATGTATAACGAAATATACATATTAATAGACATAGCAAACATAAAGTTTGCTATGAAGCACAATTATACAAACTATATGTGAAAGTTATTCTTTTTAATTTTGCAAGAGTGAGTCAGAAAATTTGAGAAATAATTAAAACATTACTCTCAATAACCATAAAAAGATTTTAAATTATCCTGATCATGTTTGCTTAAACACCATCCAAAAATATTTTAACTTATGAATATTTAAATAACAAAGTTTTATAAAGGACAAAAAATATGATACATAATGTTAACCGGGTTGAAATTTGTACGGGCTATAACTTAACCCGCCCCACAATGTTTGTCATCCCTAATTGTTTCATTTAGTAATAAACAATCTCTTAAACATAATACATAAACATACCAATAAGCTAGCTATCTATTCGAGATCGAATTAATAGTGTAAATTATAATGTACGTGAATTCATGATCTCTTCGCGAAACCACATCCTCCTTTATAGTTAATCATGAGTAATCATTACTCTCCTTCCATCCACCATATTCTTCTTCCACATCATGAGTTGCCTTCTGTCAAATAATTAAACATACCATGGAACATTACATTATCATTTTAAGTGAAATTATCCCTTTTCTAAAGTTTAAATTTATGTATATATCTAAAAATTACATAGAAGTACTATAAATCAAAATAATTAACAATTTATATAATATTTAAAAAGTATATAATAAAGTTTCGATTAAATAAAAACTTGGTTGTCCAAGATTTAAAAAATTGTCATCATGTTAAGTTTTTTTCCCTCAATGTGAAAAGAGTATAAACACCACCAAAGGGTGTAGTGTGATGAATAAGATCTCTATACTGATCTTAAGTAGAGGTCTCACGTTCGAGTTTTGGAGATATGGAATGGGCTCTATGTGGCACAAAGCAATTGAAATAGCGTATACTCTGGCCACATTTCGAGCCCGCTTTTGAAAAATAACTGTTGTTATAGAGTTTCAAATTTCATAATGTGAAACTTCACAATAATATTCTAGAGTTTCACATTCCATGACAAAAACTAAAAAGTAGCTATATTTTTAAATTTTATCCCGCAAGTTATTAGAATTAATCGGACCAGTAATTAAATTCTTGATATCACGATAATCATAATTTTTTAAAATTAAGGTAGATGTATCAAAAGAATATATACCTTTGGGGTGAATGTGATACCAACTTGAATTTCACCACAATAAGATTGATCACTCCCTACCACACTATATTTTTTAGGATGAATTTCAGCTCTTCCATTCTCCAATCCCACTTCAAGAAATTCCTTCAAGTAGATACTACGATATGTACAAAATTTATTCAATCAATTCCTTCGAAAATTATCGATAAAGAAACACACAATCACTATTCTTAAAATGCACACAAGATAAAAACTATTTCAATATAATAGTTCAACCACATAAAAGAGATAGTTTCACTGAGCAACCTCGTGCAACGAGCTTGACCAAAAAACATACAGGAGGTTTCGAGCATGAGACAACCCAACCCCCCAACCCCACATTTAAAGAAGAATGTAACAACCATAAATTTTGGGCTCATTTCAATCATACCTCCTGTTTAACCAACTCGATCTTAAAATTAGAACCCTTGCTATATTACGATGTATATTTTAATCAATATTCGAGTTTCAACGAATAAAATTTACTCACGTGGCTTCACCAAGATAGTCATCAGAAGAAAATGTATCATGATCCATGAGCTTAAGTATAAGCTTGTATTGTCCATCTACTGAGGGATATTCTATCTTGAATGTGAACTTCTCATTCCATTCTGGTTTACTGCCTTGCCCTGCTTTTATAAATGAAAAAAATATTACACAAAATAAATTACGTCGTTAAAATTAAAAGCTTGGTCAAACACTTAAACATTATATAATAAATATTTTGATTTTTTAAAAACTTGATCAAACATACTATTAGCGTAGAGGCGGGCTACAAAGTCCAATTAAAGTTAATCTCCATATTTCACGGTTACGTGAGTTGCGACATTGGATTCGTTTAAATTCAATATTTTTGATAAAAGTCATATTTTTTTCTATACATATACAAATTCATTAAATTTGTAACAAATAGTATTAGTAGGTCTAAGTTTATAATTTAAGTGAATTTGGCTATAAAAATATGTGTTTAATTAATAATAATATACGGAAAAGGAAGATGGAGATATATAATTTATCAACGAATACCTCGAATAGTAGAGCTCTTGCGTTCTTGACCTCTATATTGGATCAAAACATATGGATCTATTCCACCACCTACACAATTAACAACAACACCACATACATTTTTTAAAAAATAAATAAACCTAAATCATGTGCACACAAGTATAATGAAAGTAATCAAACATAAAAATGAAAGTAATCAAACATAAAAAGATAACATAGACGAATTCAGAATTTAAAATTAATGAATTTATTTTTTATGACTTTTAGTATTAAATCATTATAATATTAAATTTATGAGTTTAGATTTAATATTGATCGAGTATTTAGTTAGTAGATTATTACATTTTAGTTGACAACTTCAAATATACAATTTTTGAATGACAGGTAAAAAAAAAATTAATTTTTTTTTCTAGTTATAAAATTAAAACAAAAATCAGATAGAATTAAGTATATTTGATACATGAATCTTGTTTTCTTCTTTAATTCAAAGGTTAATTCGGAATTTTTTTTTCATTTGATGATTAAATGTAATAAGCAAAAATAATGATGATAATCAAGACGTATAAATTACAAATCGTGAATTCATCTCTATCAACAAAATTAAAAAAAATAAATTTAAGCGAAAGAGATAGGAAAAATAAAATAAATACCCCAAAATTCATTGTTTTTGAGACCTCTAGCGCTAACAAGATTAACCTCCATTATTCCAAAGACGGTCGTCATCGATCTATCTCGATTTATTTTTCCTTGTATCGAAGAACAAATAAATATTATTTGAAGAAATTTATATAATAAGGTTTGTGTGTGAGATTATATGGATGATGGAATTTGACATTCAAAAATGGTGGTGGAAGAATTCAAAGAGATTCTATCTAGTCTTTTAAGACAGGTATAGTGGGGAACCATCTTTTAATTCTTTGTATTTATTTATGATTGTTACGAAGATAGATAAAATTACGTCACTCTTAATTAAATGTCTTAAGTTTATACACTATGTTTGTATTTATAATTCTTTTATATTTCCTTCAATTTACTTTTTATGTTTGTGATTATTTGTTCATTTTTAAATTGACATTTATTAAGAAAAGTGATAATGCACAAGTACCTCCTCAATCTATATTCGAAATTTCAGAGACACACTTATACTATACTAAGGTTCTATTACCGCTGAACTTATTTTATTAATAATTTTCTACACTTTTCGGCCTACGTGACACTATCTTGTGGATCCAACGCTAATTGACTTTTTTTTCAAGCTTGTGCCACGTAGGCCGAAAAGGAGTAGAAAATTACTTATAAAATAAGTTCAGGACGATAATAGGACCTTAGTATAGTATAAGTGTGTCTCTGAATTCGGGCATAGGTTGAGGGGTACTTGTGCATTTTCCCTTAAGAAAATAATAATTGATATAGTGATTTTGTCATTTTACCTCTATTAATTATAAAGTGAGTGAATTAAAAATTTTTAAGTGTTTCAAAAAGTTCTATCGTTTTCAAAGTAATTAACTGAGGATATAGTAGATAAAAGATTACCTTTTCTTGATATGTCAAATGGACAAGTAATTAGGAACAACTAAATAAAAAAATTGACAAGTAATTAGGAACAGAGAGAATATATTAGTAAATCATTTTATGTTATACACGATATTTAAGAAATTATAAGTAATTCAATAAATGAATATTACCTCTTGATGATCAATTTTATTTGGTCCATCTTTTTAGTCATTCTTTGATACTATTTTCTTTTGATTTTCGTCATCATCTTTTATCGTCTGGGCTTATACTTCATCACTATCAATAATTTTGCGAATTCACCTCTTAAAAAATTTCTTACAAATTTTACAAACAAACAATGTGAACATTTTAAAAAAAATAATAATTGAAAAGATAATATATAAAAATTAATTAATATTTACTAATTTGAAACAAAAAATCAAGTAAATTTGAATTAATTAAGATCCTAAGATGAGCAGAGGGTAAAAAGAAAAACAAAAATTACTTGCAATTGACAGATTGTCAAATCATACATCAACTGATTCTATGATCTTTTTCTTTTCAGGGAATCTCACGCTTTCAAGCTGGATTTTTGTAATTTTTTGTTTATATAAGTTTTTAAATTTTTTCCTTCATAAATAAAAAAAGAGTTAATTTAAGTAATTATAATATTGAAATATGTGGATGTATACTTCAGCTAGATTTTCAAAGTTAATTACTTTCAAAAATAATTATTACGGAGAGCAAATGAGAAAAATATACACTATGGTATTTGAATTTTTTAAAATCAAGTTTTTGTCTTGATATTATGTGATTTAGATATTTTGACCTTAATCTTGTAGACAATCAACTTGATAATTTACAAGTAAGACGATTGACTTAGGAAAGTAATAAATATTGAGATAGAATTTTTTTACTCTCGATCGAAATTTTAAAATTGAAAAAATTAAACTCTATAATAAAATAATTTTATTATAAATAAACGTAAAGAATATCAATTTGACTTATTCAAGATGAAAATACAGAATATAAGATAGAATATCAAAAAAAAATAATATTTTTTAGATGATTATGAATGAAAACGTTAATTAAACCTTGTTAAGAAAGAATTGGCTTGTAAACATATCATTTTGTCACTTTTAGGAAACTTCATATGACATAAAGTTTAGAATTAAATTGAATTGAATTTGGTCAAAGAAATAGAGTTCACACCTAATTAGCTTTTATATAATGACTTATTCAACCACTAGTCCACTACACAGCCTAGTTCATATTTTTTTTTTGTAACGATCTATTTAGTCGTTTTGAGCAGCAGATTTTATTTCTGGAAAAACTGTCTTGGTCGATGGATCCCACGACGGACCGTCATGGGCACAACGGACCGTCGAGGGGGTCTCGTTCCAAAACACTTAGAATTCTGAAATTTGGGTACTGAAATCGACTCTCTGAACTTCGCGACGAAATGGCAGGACGGACCGTCACAGGCATGACGGGCCGTCACAGACCCTTAGTGAAATTTAGTCTCTGAACTCCGTGACGGAAGCAGCAGGACGGACCGTCGCAGGCACGACGGGCCGTCACAGGCTGCGTAATCCCAGGCTGGGTCGGATTTTTTTAAATGTTTTAAGGGGCGTTTTGGACTATTCCTGCTTATAATTATAAAGTTAGTGGTTTAATATTAATAATTCAATTACTTGGGGGTTAAAGGAGATAACCTTGAGTTAAATAGTGGGTTAATTTTCATCTTTTATACTTAATTCTATGCTAATTAGGGTAAAAGAAAGAGGGTTTGAATAAGAAAAATAGAAAGAACAAGAAAGGGAGAAACGATCGAGAGAGAGAGGAACGAAGAGGGAAACAACGCTTTGGGAATTTGCTTGCTTGATCACGAATCTTCGGTGGAGGTAGGTTATGGTTTTTATGCTATTCGTAGTAAACTCTTAATAGCGAATGATATGTATTGGGTAGTATTGTAAACCCTTCTATATGCTTAATTGTATGCTTGCATGAATGTGATTATATAATTGTGATAAAATAAGCATGATGAAGCTATTGAATCCTAAATCTTGAAAGAAACCCTAATCTACTTTGTTAATGATGATGCCTTGGTATAAAAGAAGGCTTGATGAACGAAAGTAGTGAGATTAGGGGATCGGGTGCCACGTTCCGGTACCAGGATAGTAATAGAGGATCGGGTGCCACGTTCCGGTACCAGGATAGTAATAGAGGATTGGGTGCCACGTTCCGGTACCAGGATAGTATATGGATCGGAGTGTCACGTTCCGACACCAGGATAGTATATGGATCGGGTGCCACGTTCCGGTACCAGGATAGTATATGGATCGGAGTGTCACGTTCCGACACCAGGATAGTATATGGATCGGGTGCCACGTTCCGGTACCAGGATAGTATATGGATCGGGTGTCACGTTCCGACACCAGGATAGTATATGAGGATCGGAGTGTCACGTTCCGACACCAGGATAGTATATGGAGCGGAGTGTCACGTACCGACACCAGAGGAATAAAGATAATGAATCTTGAAATATGTTAATATACTCAATTTAATGAACCTAATTCCCAAATGAGTATGGTAATGAGGCTTGAGTCCTCATGGGTGTACTTGGCGTTACTTATTAATGATTATAGTACTTGATGTTGCTATCTTTTGAGTATTGTAGTTGGTTTTTATGATATTATCTGATATATATACTGTTTTCTATTTTGAGTTGGCCGATGATACTTACTCAGTACTTGTGTTTTGTACTGACCCCTACTTGTATGTTTCTTTCTTTGTTAATTATGGAGTGCAGCAAACGTACCGTCGTCTTCAACTCAACCGCAACTCTAGCCAGTCTTCATTACACCGGATTTCAGGGTGAGCTAATGCTTTTAGCTTGGACTGGATCTTCTTCTTCATGTCTTGATGCCTTGAAGTTCCGGCATGGACTAGCTTTTATTTATTTTAGCTTCTTAGAATACTCTTAGTTTAGTAATTTGATCATAGATCTTCTTGTGGTGATGACTTCCAGATTTTGGGGAATAATAGATGTTGAGTTTTTAAAAGTTATTGAATTGAGTTTCATTAATAGCGCATTGTATTTTGTTTATCATGTTGAAATGTTGGGGTTTAGATTGGTTGGTTCGCTCACATAGTAGGATAAGTGTGGGTGCCACTCGCGGCTCGGTTTTTAGGTCGTGACAAACTTGGTATCAGAGCATTAGGTTC
Organism: Solanum peruvianum; assembly: GCA_027705065.1. Taxonomy (NCBI): domain Eukaryota; kingdom Viridiplantae; phylum Streptophyta; class Magnoliopsida; order Solanales; family Solanaceae; genus Solanum; species Solanum peruvianum. Next base: position 4,080,209 of record JAKWJD010001758.1, on the reverse strand, counting down.
GTTGGTCTCATCACACAAGAACGAGTCTAGTAGAGTCTTAAGGAACGGTAGGGGGACGCCTTTACTTTTCTTTGAGAGGCTATAAGACTTTAGGAAAATTCCATTCTTTCTTTCTTTCTTTCTTTCGTGCTATTACTTGGATCCAATTGGTATCTAGGTGATACAAATTGGTATCTGACCATCTTCACTCTATTTCGCAGATGGTTAGAACTAGAGCAACAACGGCGTCAATACCAACACCGGCAAGACAAGATGCGTCTGAGCCAGCCACTGGGGCTGTAGCTCGAAGAGGAGTAGTGGCAAGAGGCCGTGGTAGAGGTCGCGGGAGGACGTCCTCTAGAGGAAGAGGACAAGCACCTGGCCCATCTAAAACTAGGGCGGTGACTCCTCCACCGACTGAGGAAGTAGTAAGAGAGGGTGAGGAAGGGGAAAGTGAGCAAGTGCAGAATGAGGAATTACCACCCCAACCTACCCCAGAGATGATTAATCAGGTTCTTGCTTATCTTAGCGGGTTATCTGATCAAGGCCAGACACCTTCAGTGTTTTCTTCACCAACACCTCAGGTTCCGGAAGTACGACAGGCCACTGCTAAGGCTCCCCGCATGGATGCCTCATTGGAAATAGGCACGTTCCCTCGTTTGACTACAGGGCCCATAATGACAAGTGATCAGCATGAACTTTTCAGTAAGTTCTTGAAAATGAAACCTCTAGTCTTCAAGGGTGCTGAATCTGAGGATGCCTACGATTTTCTGGTTGATTGTCATGAGTTACTACATAAAATGGGCATAGTGGAACGATTCGGCGTTGAGTTTGTAACCAATCAGTTTCAGGGAAATGCCAAAATGTGGTGGCGGTCACATGTTGAGTGTCAACCCGCACAGGCACCACCTATGACTTAGGCGTCATTCTCTAGCTTATTTATGGAGAAGTATATCCCCCGGACCTTGAGGGATAGGAGGAGAGATGAGTTCTTGAGCCTAGAGCAAGGTAGGATGTCGGTTACCGCGTATGAGGCTAAGTTTCGTGCATTATCCAGGTATGCCACCCAGCTTTGTTTCAGTCCACAAGAGTGGATTCGCTGTTTTGTGAAGGGATTGAGGTCAGATTTGCGGATTTCATCCTTACAGGTAGCGGCTACAGCAAAATCCTTTCAGGAAGTGGTAGACATCGTGATAGAGGTGGAAGGAGTGAAGCCAGATGACTTCACCATGGCATCAACATCAAAAAGGTTTCGTAAGGGAGGTGAGTTTAATGGTTCTTACTCCAGAGGGCAAGGTTCAGGAGGTTACCCTGCCCGACCTATTCAGTCTTCACTGCAGACTGTAGTTGGGGGTCCACCGCAGACCGGTCAACACTTCTCTGAGTTTGGAGGTTATCCCCAGACTTCGTCATCCTCACAGAGACCTATGCTTGAATCCAGAGAGGGTTATGGATGTGGGGAGACTGGACACATTAAGAGGTATTGTCCAAAACTGAGTTACAGACCTCAAATAGTCAGAGGTAGAGGTGGTCATGGAAGAGGCCGTCATTCTGGAGGGCGTGGTGGCCGAGGTAATGGTGGTCACCAAAACGGCCGGGGTGACGGGCAAACTGGAGACACTACAGCACAACATGGTAGGGGTAACGGGCAGACAGGTGATAGGGCCCATTGTTACGCTTTCCCCTGGCGGTCTGAAGCGGAGACATCTGATGCGGTTATCACAGGTAATCTTTTGGTTTGCGATTGCATGGCTTCTGTATTATTTGATCCTGGATCCACATTTTCATATGTATCTTCCTCATTTGCTACTGGTCTTAATTTACATTGTGAATTGCTTGACATGCCTATTCGTGTTTCCACTCCGGTGGGTGAGTCTGTGATAGTTGAAAAGGTATATAGGTCTTGTCTGGTGACTTTTGTGGGGAGCAATACTCATGTAGACTTGGTTATTTTAGAGATGGTTGATTTCGATGTAATTCTGGGTATGACTTGGCTTTCTCCAAATTTTGCAATCTTAGATTGTAATGCTAAAACTGTAACGCTGGCCAAGCCTGGGACAGATCCGTTAGTGTGGGAAGGTGACTACACTTCCACTCCAGTTCGTATCATCTCCTTTCTTCGTGCTAAGAGAATGGTTAGTAAAGGGTGTTTAGCGTTCTTGGCACACCTCAGGGATGATACTACCCAAGTGCCTTCAATTGAGTCAGTTTCGATAGTCCGTGAGTTTCTGGATGTGTTCCCTGCAGACCTTCCTGGTATGCCACCGGATAGGGATATTGACTTTTGCATTGATCTGGAGCCTGATACTCGCCCCATTTCTATACCCCCTTATAGAATGGCTCCAGCAGAGTTAAGGGATTTAAAGGCCCAACTTCAACAGTTGTTAAGTAAAGGCTTCATTAGACCAAGTGCATCCCCTTGGGGTGCTCCGGTGTTATTTGTGAAGAAGAAGGATGGGAGTTTTCGGATGTGCATAGACTACCGGCAGTTGAACAAGGTAACTATTAAGAACAAGTACCCATTCCTCGCATTGATGACTTGTTCGACCAGTTACAAGGTGCTTGTGTCTTCTCTAAGATTGACTTGAGATCCGGTTATCATCAATTGAAAATACGGGCAACGGATGTGCCAAAGACTGCTTTTCGAACCAGGTATGGGCATTACGAATTCGTAGTAATGTCTTTTGGTCTTACGAATGCCCCTCCTGCTTTCATGAGCTTGATGAACGGGATTTTTAAGCCATATCTGGATCTCTTTGTGATCGTATTTATTGATGATATACTGATATACTCCAAGAGTAAGAAGGAACATGAGGAGCATTTGAGAATTGTGTTGGAAGTATTGAGGGAGAAAAAGCTTTATGCCAAATTCTCCAAGTGTGAGTTTTGGCTAGATTCAGTGTCCTTCTTGGGGCACGTGATTTCTAAGGAGGGAGTGATGGTGGATCCTTCTAGGATTAAAACAGTGAGGAATTGGGTAAGACCTACTAATGTGTCAGAAGTAAGGAGCTTTGTTGGTTTAGCTAGCTACTACCGTCGATTTGTCAAGGGATTCTCTTCTATTGCTTCCCAATTGACAAACTTGACTAAGCAGAATGTTTCATTTATATGGTCGGATGAATGTGAGGAAAGCTTTCAGAAACTCAAAACCTTGCTGACTACGGCACCTATCCTTACCTTCCAGTAGAGGGTAAGAATTTCATTGTTTATTGTGATGCATCCTATTCGGGTTTGGGTGCGGTGCTAATGCAAGAGAGGAATGTAATCGCTTATGCTTCAAGACAACTAAAGGTGCACGAACGTAACTATCCGACCCATGATTTGGAACTGGCTGCGGTAGTGTTTGCATTAAAGCAATGGAGACACTATCTATATGGGGTTAAGTGTGAAGTCTATACGGATCATCGTAGCCTACAGTATGTCTTTACTCAGAGGGATTTGAATTTGAGACAGAGGAGGTGGATGGAACTACTGAAGGACTATGATGTTACCATCTTGTATCACCCAGGAAAGGCTAATGTTGTGGCAGACGCCTTAAGTAGAAAAGCAGGGAGCATGGGTAGTTTAGCCCACTTACAAGTTTCTAGACGCCCATTGGCTAGAGAAGTCCAAAACTTGGCTAACGACTTTATGAGACTGGAAATACTAGAGGAAGGAGGATTTTTGGCCTGTGTGGAGGCAAGATCTTCTTTTCTTGACAAGATCAAGGGAAAAAAGTTTGATGATGAGAAACTAAGCCGAATTCGGGTTATGGTGTTGCGAGGAGAGGCCAAAGAGGCAATAATTGATGAGGAAGGTGTTTTGAGGATTAAGAGAAGGGTATGTGTGCCCCGTGTTGATGATTTGATCCACACTATTCTTACAGAGGCTCATAGTTCCGGATATTCTATACATCCTGGTGCAACCAAGATGTACCGTGACCTAAAGCAACATTTTTGGTGGAGTAGAATGAAGCGCGACATTGTTTATTTTGTTGCCAAATGTCCAAATTGTCAGCAAGTAAAGTATGAACACCAGAGGCCCAGAGGAACACTTCAGAGAATGCCCATTCCTGAATGGAAGTGGGAGAGAATTGCAATGGACTTCGTGGTTGGTCTTCCAAAGACATTGGGAAAGTTTGATTCTATTTGGGTAATAATGGACAGATTAACTAAGTCTGCTCACTTCATTCCGGTCAAGGTGACCTACAATGCAGAGAAGTTAGCCAAACTCTATATCTCCGAAATTGTTCGATTGCATGGAGTTCCACTGTCCATAATATCAGATAGAGGTACGCAGTTTACTTCTAAGTTTTGGAGAACATTGCATGCGGAATTAGGTACTAGGTTGGACCTTAGTACTGCATTTCACCCGCAGACCGATGGTCAGTCTGAGCGAACGATTCAGGTGTTAGAGGATATGCTTCGTGCATGTGTGATAGAATTTGTTGGTCATTGGGATAACTTCTTACCCTTAGCGGAGTTTTCATACAATAATAGCTATCACTCCAGTATTGATATGGCTCCATTTGAAGCATTGTATGGGAGGAGATGTAGGTCTCCCATTGGTTGGTTTGATGTATTTGAGGTTAGACCTTGGGGTACTGGCCTTTTGAGGGATTCATTAGAGAAAGTGAAATTTATTCAAGAAAAGCTTTTAGCGGCTCAAAACAGGCAAAAGGAATATGCAGATCGAAAGGTTAGAGACTTTGAGTTCATGGAGGGTGAGCAAGTCTTGCTGAAGGTTTCGCCCATGAAAGGGGTGATGCGGTTTGGTAAAAGAGGTAAGCTAAGCCCAAGGTATATTGGACCATTAGAAGTACTTAAGCGAGTAGGGGAGGTGGCTTATGAATTAGCCTTGCCTCCAGGGCTGTCAGGAGTGCATCCGGTATTTCATGTGTCTATGTTGAAAAGATACCATGGGGATGGAAACTACATCATCCGTTGGGATTCAGTTCTACTTGATGAGAATTTGTCTTATGAAGAGGAGTCTGTTGCCATTTTAGATAGAGAGATTCGCAAGTTGAGATCAAGAGAGATTGCGTCCATCAAAGTTCAATGGAAGAATCGACCAGTTGAAGAGTCCACTTGGGAGAAGGAGGCTGATATGCAAGAAAGATACCCACACCTGTTTACAGATTCAGGTACTCCTTTTCGCCCTTGTTTTTCTTCTTGTGATCGTTCGAGGACGAACGATGGGCAAATTGGTATCTATTGTAACGACCTGTTTAGTCGTTTTGAGCAGCAGATTTTATTTCTGGAAAAACTGTCTTGGTCGATGGATCCCACGACGGACCGTCATGGGCACAACGGACCGTCGAGGGGGTCTCGTTCCAAAACACTTAGAATTCTGAAATTTGGGTACTGAAATCGACTCTCTGAACTTCGCGACGAAATGGCAGGACGGACCGTCACAGGCATGACGGGCCGTCACAGACCCTTAGTGAAATTTAGTCTCTGAACTCCGTGACGGAAGCAGCAGGACGGACCGTCGCAGGCACGACGGGCCGTCACAGGCTGCGTAATCCCAGGCTGGGTCGGATTTCTTTTAAATGTTTTAAGGGGCGTTTTGGACTATTCCTGCTTATAATTATAAAGTTAGTGGTTTAATATTAATAATTCAATTACTTGGGGGTTAAAGGAGATAACCTTGAGTTAAATAGTGGGTTAATTTATCATCTTTTATACTTAATTCTATGCTAATTAGGGTAAAAGAAAGAGGGTTTGAATAAGAAAAATAGAAAGAACAAGAAAGGGAGAAACGATCGAGAGAGAGAGGAACGAAGAGGGAAACAACGCTTTGGGAATTTGCTTGCTTGATCACGAATCTTCGGTGGAGGTAGGTTATGGTTTTTATGCTATTCGTAGTAACTCTTAATAGCGAATGATATGTATGGGTAGTATTGTAAACCCTTCTATATGCTTAATTGTATGCTTGCATGAATGTGATTATATAATTGTGATAAAATAAGCATGATGAAGCTATTGAATCCTAAATCTTGAAAGAAACCCCAATCTACTTTGTTAATGATGATGCCTTGGTATAAAAGAAGGCTTGATGAACGAAAGTAGTGAGATTAGGGAATCGGGTGCCACGTTCCGGTACCAGGATAGTAATAGAGGATCGGGTGCCACGTTCCGGTACCAGGATAGTAATAGAGGATCGGGTGCCACGTTCCGGTACCAGGATAGTATATGGATCGGAGTGTCACGTTCCGACACCAGGATAGTATATGGATCGGGTGCCACATTCCGGTACCAGGATAGTATATGGATCGGAGTGTCACGTTCCGACACCAGGATAGTATATGGATCGGGTGCCACGTTCCGGTACCAGGATAGTATATGGATCGAGTGTCACGTTCCAACACCAGGATAGTATATGAGGATCGGAGTGTCACGTTCCGACACCAGGATAGTATATGGAGCGGAGTGTCACGTACCGACACGATAGGAATAAAGATAATGAATCTTGAAATATGTTAATATACTCAATTTAATGAACCTAATTCCCAAATGAGTATGGTAATGAGGCTTGAGTCCTCATGGGTGTACTTGGCGTTACTTATTAATGATTATAGTACTTGATGTTGCTATCTTTTGAGTATTGTAGTTGGTTTTTATGATATTATCTGATATATACTGTTTTCTATTTTGAGTTGGCCGATGATACTTACTCAGTACTTGTGTTTTGTACTGACCCCTACTTGTATGTTTCTTTCTTTGTTAATTGTGGAGTGCAGCAAACGTACCGTCGTATTCAACTCAACCGCAACTCTAGCCAGTCTTCATTACATCGGATTTCAGGGTGAGCTAATGCTTCTAGCTTAGACTGGATCTTCTTCTTCATGTCTTGATGCCTTGAAGTCCGGCATGGACTAGCTTTTATTTATTTTAGCTTCTTAGAATACTCTTAGTTTAGTAATTTGATCATAAATCTTCTTGTGGTGATGACTTCCAGATTTTGGGGAATAATAGATGTTGAGTTTTTAGAAGTTATTGAATTGAGTTTCATTAATAAGTTTAAGTCTTCCGCATTGTATTTTGTTCATTATGTTGAAATGTTGGGATTTAGATTGGTTGGTTCGCTCACATAGTAGGATAAGTGTGTTTGCCACTCGCGGCTCGTTTTGGATCGTGACATTTTTTATTAGAGATCGTTTTTTAACACAAAGAAAATTTTAAAAATAATGTATAAGAGATCCAAAAAATCATTTTTTTCTATTTTAAATTGCAAGTGATCATAACATATCATTTCCTCGTACTACTTCCTTTGTTTCGGTTTATGTTTGTTAATTTGACTAAGCATAGATTTAATAAAAATAATTGAAAACTTTTAAATCGTATAGCTTTAAGCTAAAAATGTGTTTTATCTACCAAAATGCTATTTGAATATGTGGATTTAAAAGTTACATTGTTTTAAAATACACTAAAAAGAAATATAAGACACTTAAATTAAATTCGAGTTGAGTACTATTAAGCATTTTCAAAATTATCAGGCTTGTTCAAATAATTGAACACCTTCACCACCATAAACAGATAGGTTGAGCGTTCGAGTCACGTTCGTAGGAATACTATGGTAAAAGAAAATCAAGAATTGACTTTTAAATCAAAGCAGAAAAAAAATGCAAATGAACTTTACTCATCTTCAATTGAACAACATTGAAACCATTTATTGTATAAGCTAAAATCCACAGAAACGTTTACCTTTTCTTGCCAAAATCTACAGTTTGATGATGAGCTTATTCCAGTAAACCAAAAATACAGATCAAGTTTACACGTTGATCCCTCTATAATGGTGTTCTTCTTCCTCTCCAAGCAAAACTCCGTATAGAATCTCCTAATCGTTCCAGAGCTACTCTGATAAAGGGACTTTTGACAATAACATAGCTTCAACATATAAAAGAATCACCAATTACGCGATCTAATGTGGAAATATATAGATTTGGTGCCTTGGAACTGGAAAATTTCAAAGGGTCCTAAATACATACTTCTTATGATGTGAATATGGAGAAAGAAAAAAACCCCTCGGAGCCATGGAAGAACGAATCTAGGTCATTTCTTATCCACATTACCCGATGATTCCTGAGGTATGCAATCCGTGCATGCATTACTAGCTGGTGGAGGTAGGTAATCTGAAACCTTAATCCGAAAAGTTTGCTGCTTCTCTTCATTCCCCGGGACATGGACGAGAGCTTCCATAATGAGTATCTCCCAGTCGCTTGCCCGTAAAAATGATGACCATTTGTGCTCTGCTCCAAATATTAAACAGCAGTACTAGTTAAATATGTTGAACAAGTATGTAGAGACAATTATGAACAAGTTTATGCACACAATAAACCATCTTTCTCTTTTAATCTTTTCTCTACTGTAAAGTTGAGCTAATGAGTTAAAGGCAATTGTTCACTTTAAAATTGGAAATGGATTCTATACAATTCAACCGAATCTAAGAAATGATCAAAAATATAAATGATTTTCAAATTTGATTCTGAAGTTCCGTTTTTGAATGAAGTTTGACGACACTTCATACAAAAAAACTAACAAACACCACTTCTTGGAACTCCTCATTATTAAGGAATAGCTAGTCACTCTCCAGTATCCTCATTTCTTAATGGGAAGCTAAGCAATCTAAAGACACTGTTTTGTGTTACAAGTAAAAGACAGGCGACAGTAAAAATATACTCCCAGGTTTTGACTTCCGAAATTTAAGTAAAGAAGGTTTTTGAATCTTGTGATCTTAAACGAAAGATACGTAGGATGTATCAAAATGTCCTTTAATGTTGTGGTTTTAGAAATGCCACACGGAAAGTTGAAATCAAAAAGTTGTCAAAATTGAAAAAAGACATTCTTTTTTAAATGACCTAAAATATTAAGTAAGACAATTGAAACGGAGGGAGTAACAGTTTCACTCAATAGATTTCTCTGTAGATAATGGCATTGATTTGGATCTTTGCAGGAGCATTTGAACTTATCACCACCATGACTAATAACTACGGCTTAAATATTCACAATCGATATCTCTGGAGTTGAAAAAGTAGAATAAAGGATGTCCAAAATTTCAGAACGTATTTCTGAAACAAAATACAAGATGGAGAATGTCTGCTCAAAGTAGAATTTAAGGAACAGAACCAACCTCCATTACGAACTGCCTTCAGCTGAAAAATTCCGGTGCCTTGGGGTCCAGAGACAGGAAATGTACATGATACAGATTGTCTTTGGTGAGCTACTGCTAGTGATGCATTGTACCAAGGACCTCTAACAATGGGCTCACCAATGGCATCTATAATCGGCTTGTTCTTACTGGCTCTTTCCAAGGCCTTGCTGCAAGACCAAACAATGAAGGATGAAACAAAAAACTGGTAAAACAATAGCCACGAAAGACACAGTTATCCCCAACCCAAGACCCTTGCTACCCCTATCCTCATTGCCACCCAAGAAAATATAGACTTCAATGTATTTTTGTATTACACACATACTACTACAGAAGTATGTGAACGTGAAAACAAAGTCAGAGTTCTGTAAAGCATCACAATTTTCCTCAACTGAAATATTTTGACATGCCTTGAGCAAGAAGGAAATTAGTAAGATCGTGGTAGCTGACCTCACATATAGGATTCCGGAGACCATTTAAGGACAGTTTTAATTAGCTCCAATAATCAGAGAAATGAGTGTGTGGAATTACAAGATAACCAGTGAAGTTCTTGTTTTATGCAGCCATAGTACAACTGATCAGAAGTGTTTTGTTCTCAATACAAATGTTTTTGCCTCAGATTATATTTTACCTAAGAAGATTGTTCAACAAATTAAAGCAGTATGAAGGAGGTTCTTATGGACGGGACGTTCTGCAGTATCTGCTTTTTTAGCTTGGGACAAATTCTGTTATCCAAAAATCAGCTGGTGGCTTAAATATTTTGACATCCTAACTTGGTATAGAGCAGCAATATGCAAACTATTGTGTAAGCTGTGTACAAAGGACAAACTTTGAGTTCAGGTTCATATATAATACGGGGCGGGTAGGACGGCATGACTAAATTAATACTAAGCAGGCTTCCTTGATGGTGCAAAAAATATCATAAAGGCCATGAAACACTTTGAAGATGTTGGTTACTTGGGCAGTGATCTACTGCAGATGCAAGCTTTCTCCATAAAAAAGGATGCATCTAAAGCTGAGAGGGATTTCCTCAAGGTGCCTAGGAAAAGATTAGTACGTAACAATCATGGCTGTCCAAGGTGGATATTCATCTTAGGCTGGTAGCTTATGGCAAGTTATATACAAGAGTAAAAATAGTTCTTTGGGGTATGGTAGATAATTTGATATGTTTTCGGTGTAGTGAAGATTAGTGTGAAAGAGCAGGTGTATAAGTTGATGGAATGGCATTAGCTGGTACCTTAGAGACAAAAATACTTGTCATCTATTTCTGTATAGTGGATCTTCTTCTCCCTCTAACTATCTATTTCCTCCAAAGAGATTAACTGATTACTTTTTTTTTTGACATTGTCAAGTATTATTGGTCCCGGTAAAACTCACCACTCAAAACCAACCTTGTTATTGTTGATAAGACCATACTTTTTTTTTCTAGTTATCCACATTAAGAGGTTTCTTTGAATAGCTGGCACAAATCAAGGAAATTCTGTTGGTAAAGATTCTAGTAATATTGGTATTTGGGACCAATTACTTCTAACAAAATTCAGAATTGGTCCAAGTCTTATAACACATATTTGTACCCTTAATGTTACCTTTTAGTCAGTTTGCACCAAACGGGCATACTGTTTCTTTCATATTTGGAGTTGTGATAGATGCTAGAGTTACCTTATCATTGACATCATAAGGTTGTAGAGTTCATTGAATTTTTTCCACCTCTTGCTCCTTAACCCACGAACCAATGCATCTTTGTTTGTCCTAGATGCATTTGTAGCTATTATTTTTAGGGAAAACATGTCAATGTAAGACTTTAACAGGGGGGAATTTTTTCAAAGAATAATTCGATTTTTAACGTTTAGATCACCAAAATTCTCTATTCTCCATCAACATATCCCCAAGCAGAGTTCTGTTTTCTCGCTAACAATCTTCTACTGTCCTCTACCATGGCACAAAACTCTACTTCATCTAAGTCAACTTCATTCTAATGACACAAGGTCTCACGCTAGTAAAACCCCAGTTGAGGGATAAGGAATGGATTTTGACCCTGAAGACGACATAGAAAATGTCTTCATCAACCATTAGAGATGGGAGGAGTTTGCAAGGAGCTAACTTTTATGGGGATTTAGTCGAGTTTTATAATAACCTAGATGAGAACACCAATATATATACACTATAATAGGCAACATTATTGATTACTCATCATCTATTTCTGTATAGTGGATCTTCTTCTCCCTCTAACTATCTATTTCCTCCAAAGAGATTAATTGATTACTTTTTTTTTTTTGACATTGTCAAGTATTATTGGTCCTGGTAAAACTCACCACTCAAAACCAACCTTGTTATTGTCGATAAGACCATACTTTTTTTTTTCTAGTTATCCACATTAAGAGGTTTCTTTGAATAGCTGGCACAAATCACGGAAATTCAGTTGGTAAAGATTCTAGAAATATTGGTATTTTTGACCAATTACTTCTAACAAGATTCAGAATTGGTCGAGTCTTATAACACATATTTGTACCCTTAATGTTACCTTTTAGTCAGTTCGCACCAAATGGGCATAGTGTTTCTTTCATATTTGGAGTTGTGATAAATGCAAGAGTTACCTTACCATTGACATCATACGGTTCTAGAGTTCATTGATTTTTTCCACCCCTTGCTCCTTAACCCACGAACCAATGCATCTTTGTTTGTCATAGATGCATTTGTAGCTATTAATTTTAGGGAAAACATGTCAATGTAAGACTAAAAGAGGGGGGAATTTGTTCAAAGAATAATTCGATTTTTAACGTTTAGATTGACCATAATTCTCTATTCTCCATCAAAATCAACATATCTCCAACCGGAGTTCTGTTTTCTCGCTTACAGTCTTCTACTCTCCTCTACCATGGCACAAAACTCTACTTCGTCTAAGTCAACTTCATCATAGTGACACAAGATCCCACGCTAGTAAAACCCCAGTTGAGGGAAGAGGAATGGATTTTGACCATGAAGACGACATAGAAAATGCCTTCATCAACCATTAGAGATGGGAGGAGTTTGCAAGGAGCTAACTTTTATGGGGATTTAGTCGAGTTTTATAATAACCTAGATGAGAACACCAATGTATATACTATAGTAGGCAACATTATCGACTACTCATCAGCAAAAATCAATGAACTCTACACCCTTTCTGATGTCGATGACGAGATAACTTTAGCATTTCTCAAAATTCCACATCTGGATTTAATGGAAAAAAGACTGCCCATTTGGTGCAAACTAGCTAAAATGTATAATTAAGGAGTCGTTTGGTTGGGAACAAGTTATCCTAGGGTTAGCTATCCTAGGATAACTTATCCCACCATGCATATGGGATAACTTATCCATCACTATGATATAAATGATGGAATAAGTTATACCAAACATGGCAACCAAACAAGATACACAATTTTTATCCCATCACTATTTATTTTTATCCTTCACACCAAACAACCCCTAAGGGTACAAATATGTGGTGCAAGGCTTGACCAACAATAAATTTGTTAGTACCAGATTATTCCCAAATAACAATATGTCTAGAATCATACTAACAAAATTTCCTTGGTTCATGTCATCTACCCAAAGAAACTTCTAAATGTGGCTAATCAGATCAATGTGAATATCAGGGGTTATCATTCTAAGCCAAAAATTAGATGAAGATGTGGTTTCCATCAACAGTAGCAATGTTGATTTGGAATGCAGAAAACTACCCGACCAATGATTCCACTGATATTGTAAAAAAAGATAATCAACAGAACTCTTTCGGAGACATTGATGGAAGCGGATGGTCCAAGGAAGAAAATTGGAGAAGCAGGTCTACTATAAAGAAACAGAGGACAAACATTTGTGCATCCAGGAACAGTGAGGTACATTGTGGAACTTCGGATACAATGATTGAAAATGTTAAAGCCAAAATGAATGAAATCTTTGAGGTAATAGATAGTAGGCTGATGAAAAAAATTGGACAGAATTGAACACATTAAAATGTGGGAAGCAATCTACTGTACTACCATAAATTTGGGGACTTGCTAACTTTGTGAAAAGGAATGAATGCATTACTGGGGATGCAAGGAACCATGTGAATTTTACTAGTTGCAATTTGTAGATTCATCTGATTTTGTTACTCAAGATGAATTTCTCAAAATGGAAAATCAGTCTCTGAGGGTCTATCTGAAACAGTCCCTCTACCCTACAAAGGTAGGGGATAAGGTATGTGTATATTCTACCTTCCCCAGAACACGTTTATGGGAATCCTTTGGTGTGTTGCTGTTTTTAGAACATCAGCCTCCACAAACTCAAAATGCATCACCACCATCACTGACTCCGCCAGTCCCTATTGTATTAACTATTGTATCTAAAACTAGTAGCAACATTTTTTCAGGTCTACCAGATTTGAGTAACATTTTTGAGAGGTACACCCCTTTGTTTTAACCTATAGCAAGCAGCAACAAGAGGTAGAGAGAAAGAAAACAAATTTTGGAGCAACAAAATGTGCCCTCTGAGACAGATTGTGGTAGGGTTGAGAGCATCTCAAAAGTACTTGGACTTTTAACCATCATATTAGCTAGCAACTTAAACTATATATAGAAAAGCTCAACTCACTAGAGTCAAGGTTCTTTGTGTGATCTAAATGTGAAGATAAGATATATTCAAAATATAATTTTTAAGAAGATCAAGTCTGGTATTTAATTGGAAAAGGGTAGAGTGAAGACCCATTATCCACCGAATTTCAAAGCTGAAAAGAGGATAATTCTAGGAGAGTGTCATCTCAAAAAGATAACCTTTAATTTTGCTCTTTTCACCTTTGAAACTCGGTGGATCAGGGTTATGAAAGGCGCTCGCCTCTCGCCTTTGGCGACGAGGCGAGGCGAGGCGACAGTCTCTCGCCATTCACTGCCGAGGCGAGGCGAAGTGAAAAAGGCGAGATAAAGGCGCTGAAATGGCGATAATGGCGAGATAAAGGCGCCGCCTTTTTGATTAAAAAAAATTTGACTTAATAGTTTTAGTCAAAATTAGGGTTTTTGGTTTTACTTTCGAAAACCTCTTCTGAAACTCGCGACTCTCTCCCTCTCTCGATCGATCGACCCTCTTCTCCCTCGCCGGCCCTCACTGCTCCCTCGCCGGCCCTCGCTGCTCCCTCGCTGTCCCTCGCCGGCCGTCGCTGCTCCCTCGCTGCTCCCTCGCTGTCGCGACCTCGCGACTCTCTGTTTTCAGGTATGTCGTGTCTTCTTCTTCTTCTGTTCTTCTTCTTCTGTTCTTCTTCTTCTGTTCTGTTCTTCTTCTTCTGTTCTTCTTCTTCTGTTCTGTTCTTCTTCTTCTGTTCTTCAGGGTGGATAATGGATCATACTCTACCCATCTCCAATTAAAATACCAGACTTGGTTTGCATGCTGGGATTCTAACTACTGATGTGCCCCTACCACACATTGCCCTATGTACTGCCTTTGCAATTTAAACTGAATCATTGGGGAAGGTCTATTTTGAATGGAAGTACAGAATCAAATTAATCCTTAACTTCACAACTCTTCCCTCGTTAACACTTACAGGGAATTCCTAATTTCACCATTATCTTGCCAATAAGAGCAGATAAAATACACCTAGAGAAAATAAATTCCAACTTGAAGAGCCTTGAAGCGCAATATCATATTATAGAAGTATAGAAGTAATTTTAAAAAATAAATAATATAGAAGTATCATAAACTACATCCTAAAAAACAAGTTCTAATATTCATTTGGTGTTCTCGAGGTCAATCTGAATCAAAAAAGCAGGAGCCTTCCCTAACAATCACTTTTTCCATATTATCAAAACCACAAGGATAAGAGGTAGCGAAAAAATCAAACCTGCTGCAGCTATGATATATGGAGAGATCATCAAGAGCACTTAGAGCAACGCCTCCAGTTAAGCAAATCAAGGTCCCTGACAGTATCCTTCGCCCCCATGTCTTTGCCTTCCCTTCCTCGGCCACCACTTTTCCCGAACTACATCATATCAATCAATCAGTAAGTAAACTAAGGGCTGATGCACAATATACACTAGAGATTCAACCAAATACAGTAGCTCTAGTTAAGAAACCTATTAAGTATGTACAAATACATAATTCCGAACCCAGTAACTCAAATGGTCAGTTGGATTCACTAGCATCATCCCGAACCTATAAAGTTCAAATCTTGGATCTGGCTCTGCAATCAACTAACACCTCAACTCCAAATCAATTGGAATAAGACTATATAAATCCTCTATACCTATTCCACTTTTCCCGAACTACATCATACCAATCAATCAGTCAACCAAGAGCAGATGCACAATATAAACTATAGATTCAACCAAAAAGTAGCTCTAGTTTACTTCAAATTCTGTATACATATGTTAAGATACATATTAACTATGTACAAATATTAAATTCCGAACCCAGTAACTCAAATGTTCAGTTGGTTTCAGTAGCATCAACCCGAACCCATAAAGTTCAAATCTTGGATCCGCCTCCACCATCAACTAACACCTCAACACCAAATCAATTGGGATAAACTCTATAAATCCTCTAAAACCTATGAAAACCCATTTGATCCCAACTTAAATAATTCATTAAACTACAACTTCTCCCTCAAAAATTCAACTTTTTTTTTCATTGTTGACCTTAATCCCCTGCTATATCCATTCACAATAATTAACATCTATATACAACAGAAAATTTAACTATTATGCATTAATTACATCAATAAAAAAAATATCTTACGCTGATGGAGTGCGACGCAAGAAGGAGATAAATCTTCTCCCCAACATTTTGCTTCTGTGAGTTTTTTCGGCTGGAAAAACCTTCCTTAAACCCCACAAAAATCAAATCGAATGTAAAAACAATTGTTTATCTGCAGCATGTTGAAACGACGTCGTAGCTTGGTCAAAAAACAAAATGAATGATTATTTAATTTATTTTTGTACGAAAATAAACAATTTCAGTTTTTTTTAAAAAAATAATAATAATAAGTTGGGTAAATAAATAAACTGAAAAAATATGAAGTCATATATATATGAAATTTTATTTACTCGCTTTAAATTGATTGTCCATTTTCGTCCCTTTTCTTGCAAGCATTGGAAATCCAAAAATTTACATATTTTCATACATAAATATGAATATGTAATAGAATTACTCAAAGTAATATAAATTTCAAAAATATTTTTTAGCTCTCCGATTGAAAAAATAATCACTATCACATTCAAATTCTACGATAGTAACTATTAGAGCAACTTTCACATATATCAAACACGAAATTCATATTTATATGCAATAGCTATAGTTTGCATAATTCGCTCCAAAGCAAACATGCTATGATTATTTCGCTATACATATATACAAAAGAAGCAATTGTATAATTTGTTGGCTCCTCTTCAGATTTGTATAATTTCGCTGGTAGACCATTTGTATAAATTGTTGGCAGACTCTCATTTGTATAAATCGTTGACAACCTCTCGATTTAATTTATGTGTGTATATCTTCATAAAATTTGAATTTGAATTGAAATAAAACATTTGCATATCAAATATCGCTCTCTCTCGCTTTATACAAACATAAATTATACATTGTATTTTATATAATTTGTGTTTGTATAAAGGGAGAAAAAAAGAAAGGCAAAACATAACTGGGGAAGAAAATATTTATATTTGTATAATTATAAGTGTATAGGACGAAATATATGTATTTGCATGTGTATATATAATATTAACAGAATCTGTCTGTATTTGCATCAATTATATACATCACAAATCACAAAGTATAATATAAAATTGGGATATCGAGAGTACAACCAAAATTAAGACAACTAAATGTAACAGACAGATTCTGCTAATATTCGAAATGAAAGTTTTAATACCAAACTTCGCCATATTCACTGTATATATCTTATTGGAAATAGTTTGCGCGCACTTCGATTAAATACGACATGTGAAGAAAAATTTTAATAATATTCTAATCATCTTATGTGTAATAATAAAATACAATTTTAGTGATAAGAATATATATGAAGACATGTATCATTGTATTCATCGAGTTGGTGTAAATACAGAATTGAGGTAAGTTGTAGATACTCATTGTATTGGTGTAATGCTATAAGATTCTGAAAACACATATACGTCAGTCTCAAACAAGTTTGGATCGATGATATGAATACTCACCGATCATATTACTCCATTTAAATTCTATCACAGACATGTATAAGATACTCAAAAGCAGTACAAATATGTTACAAAGTCCTTTTCACATCTTTGGCTCTCAAAAGATGATCAACAAAAGTCAATTTAGCATAGATGTGTGAGGAAAACATCAATGTTAAATTTCCAGCTAGATCAAAATAAGAACAGTAGATTGCTAACATAATTGATACAAATTTACAACATAGTTCCTAGATTCCAAGATTCAGTCTAGTATCATAAGCATACCTTCTCATAAAATGTCCGCGAATTTGATCAAATTACTCTTCGTGCTCTATCAGCAGATACAGATATATCTTCACCAAGTAAGTCTGTCTCATCGTTTCCTTTCGGTTCAGGTAGTGTTGTATATGGTTAAAGATGTTACCATTCATTCTCCATTCATGTAACAAGGGGAGAAGCAGCTGGCCTCGGATAAGACGTAGTTTTTCTTCCTGAAGCTTCATCGGTTGAGGTTCTGTGATGCTTCCTTTGTGTGGTTTCGCGTTTCAGACTTCCTGATTCGTTCAAGTTCTGAAGTTGCTCCAACGCCTTTACGACCTCGGGCATTTTAGGCCTGAATTTGGGTTCTAATGCCAGGCATTTGACTGCAAGAAGTGCTGCTCTCAGTGCTCCTTCCACTGAGTACTGACCTTCTATACGGTGATCCATAATATGGAGGACTTTACGTTTACTAGTAAGGAAAGGTTTAGCCCATTCAATCAGATTATGTTCCCCGTGAGGTCGGTTTTTGTCCATCACTCGACGGCCTGTCAGCATTTCTAGAAGAACAACCCCGAAACTGTATACGTCACTTCTAGAGGTTATATGACCTACACATGTGAGGTGACAATCAGAAGCTGAATTTTTTTTTACTCCAGGATATCAGAGCAGAAAGGGGAATTTTCAAAGCCAGAACATGTAAACCGAAAGACGTAAATGATTAAATAAGGGATAAAGAACAGCGATAAACTCGAGAGGATTAGATTTTTGTTGATTAGGGATACATAACAGAACAAAACAGAGAGCATTACACTTACAATTTCTTTAAAAACACATAGTATTGATATTCTCGAGTATGAAAGACTTGCAAATTAGATAAATAGACGACTATCAAGAACTAAATAGAGGAGATAACTCTCAAGAGAAACATAACCGAAATATATATATGCCAATCATTCAGACGAAAACAAATGTGGGTGAATGGGGCCATGTCTGGAAAGAAACAGTTGAAGGAGTAAATTGAAAATACAACAACAACATACATGAAGGTAGAGAGGTTGTTTCCGACAGACCCTCGACTCATGTAAAGCATAACAACAAGTAAGAGTATATTGAAATTGTATATTACCTGTGGCCATATACTCGGGAGCAGCATAACCAAAGGTACCCATTACTCTAGTAGAGACATGGCTTTTACCGTCGATTGGCCCATCCTTTGCCAATCCAAAATCAGAAAGCTTTGCATTGTAATTCTGTCAATTCATAGCATGGAAAGATTGTAAGAAGACCAGAAACATTCTTAAACTTTAAAAGACTAAATTCGAAAGGTGTTTCACATACAGCATCAAGCAAAATGTTAGATGATTTGAAATCCCGATATATAACTTTAGCTTCTGGACTGTGGAGATATGTCAGTCCCTTAGCTGCCTCGAGTGCAACCTTCATCCGGAGATTCCATGATAGTGGTTGGAAATAAGTACTCCCTGTTCAAGATGTACAAAAAGTTAATTCATGACATTACATGGACGATATTACTGGATGTCCTCAAATCAGATGCAAACTCAAGATTTGAAGTTTATGGGTTCCTATAACGAACTAAGTTCACATGAATCCACATATCATACTGTGGATCCGCCCCTGCCTCAAATACAGAATCATGATTTTAGACGAGCTATACTTACTTCTGAATAGATGATTTTCCAAACTTCCTCTTGGCATGAATTCGTACACCAGAAGCCTGTGTTCATCTTCTAAGCAATATCCAATCAACTTCACGAGATTAGGATGAGATAGCTGGCTCAGGTAAGTAATTTCCGCCTGTAGTTAAAGTTTAACGAGCAAACAATTAATCAACTTATCATGATCAAGGATTATAGGAAACACGATCAGCTAACTACATTACGGAAAAATGATCTTATCTTAAACAATGCCTATGTCTTTAATATAACGATCATTGATAATTTTGAAGGGAGGAGTATGTATACCAGCCATTCCTTGTGACCTTGAAAGCCTTCTTGGTTCAATCTCTTTACAGCTATAACCAATCCAGTCCCCGGCCTTGCAGCTTTAAACGTATTCTCGTCTATCCAACCCTTAAATACACAACCAAAACCACCTTCTCCCAACACACTATCTGGACGGAAGTTCCTCGTGGCTACTCGGAGTTCACTGAAACTAAAACTTTTCAGATTCGACGATTCAAGTATTTCACTCTGACTACGAGGAGTCAACGGAGCTGATGAATATGAATGCCTACTACTCAACTCTCTTCCATCACTTGCTCCTGTTAAAAAACAAAAAAAAACTTGTTTCTTATATCCAACAATATCATGTTCATTTATCGAACTAATTAAAATTTTAGAATCTTGAACACAGTAATTATCTACAAGAGTGTTGAATAATGACAGCAGCCTAAGCAAAATGCTTTACTTTTTTTTTCATCAATCTTTTTATACCTATGGTACTCAAGCCAGCTTCAGTGCTCTAATTCAATTCTACGAACATAGATACCGCGAGTAATCTCATTAACATAGACACCAGATACCTGCTACCTCTCACTAACACAGATACCGCGAGTAATCTCAGACACCTCAAAAAATCCAGATGTAACTAAGAAATAGTTCCATAAACTTCACAGTTCACACAAAATTTCTTCCAATCAATCCAATAAACACTAGAAACTATGGTTACTACTTAACAATTAGCCAACAATTCACCATAGATTTCGGATCAGATTTTGAAAATTCGTAAGTTTACAAAAACAGTCACAGAGGTTCTGAAATTTCCACTCACAAAAATTCAAAAAAAAATGCACACACAAGTTCAAATTCTCAAAAATCACAACTTCAAAAACTCAAAAAATTAAGTTTTGAGTTTCAATTTCAAAATTTCTAATCAAACAGGAGCTAAAAATAGAAAGAAAATCCAAGCTGTTTACTCATAAGTTTCCACAAATAGCATAAAATAAAAATTAAATTATAACCCACCAAAACCCAAACCACAAAAAGTCTATTCTACTGTTTTCAGCTCAAACCCATAACCCTATCTCGATGCATTAAGTTTCGGCTATAACCCCACAAAACCCAAATAATAAAAGTAAGCATATACCTCGATGCACTAAACTTCGACTATGACCAACAAAACCCAAACCATAAAAGTGTATAAAATTACTTTCACAGCTCAAACTCGTAACTTCCTGTAACTTCCTGATCACACATAGCAGTATATTAAAGAACTGAAACAAAAAAAATAAAAAATTACCATGATGAAGAGGACTTTCTGCTTTAATTCGAACACTTAAACAAGAACCCATTAAAATTTAAGAACCAAAGTTTCAGTCTTTGTAAGAAAGAAAACTTCTATCAAAATAATGAATAGTGATTGAATTGATTGTTTTGGGTTTACATATATAAACTCGAAAAAAGGGTGAAATGTATAATAGCCAAAAATATGAAGTGTGAACAAAAAGAAATGTAGTTTATATATGTGTTGGAAAAAAATAACTAGCACTTTGTTGGGTTGTCTTTCACAAGAATCTCTTGAGAAAAAAAAATTCACAAAGGCCAAAATCTACAAAAGTGTACTTTGACCTTTCCTTTTTGTCTTAGTCAAATACACTCTTCGTTCGTTATTATTTATCATTACTTTTATTTTTACAATTAAACTAGAAAAAATTTGATTAATATTTTAAAATATATTTTTCATTATATTAATATGCAGAATATAGTAATTTATAATATTCTTCATATAGTTTTAGAATATTTAATTTTTTTTGTTTAAAATATCGAATTAATATAATTTAATTTATCTTTGAAAATTAGTCAAATTGACTTTCGATAAGTGCAACACGACAAATAATTTCGAATGAAAAGGGAGTATAATTTATTTTTCATATATTAATTTCTATCTTATATCTTAGACTTATGTGATATTGTTTGATTAAATATGAAATTTTTAAAATTATAATTATAATTTAAAATGAATATTTTTAAAATTTAATTATTATTAAATATAAAAATATTTTTTAGATAAATGGAAAAGGGAGATTTGTTATATAAATTAGGACAGAGAAAGAGTAATATAAATATAAGTGTATGAAATTGTCCCTAAAATATACCTTATCTCTTTTCTTTGTTCAATTTTAATTTTTTATTTACTTCTTTTTACAAGTCACTTTTTATAAATTAAGAAAAAATAATATTTTTTTTATTTATTCTATTATCAATTTATTTAGAGAGTTACTATTTTAGGAAAAGGAAACAATGAGTAAATTAATTTTGAAATTAATTAATAAGGATAAAATAGTAACTCACCATATTAGTTTTTCTTTTTTAAAAGAATTTTTTTGCAAATATCTGGTATAATAAACTTAATTAGGCTCTTTAGTTATAGTTTGTATATTTATAGATTGTAGCTTTAATTTAAATTGTTACGATCGACTTCGTTTGTATAACTCACATGTACATTTGTATAATTCGTGTGTGTTTGTATATTTCACGTGAATTTGAATGATTGAATATTTCACCTTTACTTATATTAATTAGTTAGTATCAATTGATTTTTGTTTATTTTTATATAAATTCAAAATACGAATTTATACAAATATAAATATCTAAATAGCAATTTAAATCTACTAAATATTTAAACTACACTTTCCATTTAATCTAAGCAATTAAAATCTACAAAATATTTAATCACGATCAAAGAAACCTACTTTCACAAACCTAATGAACCAAAATTAATTAAAATTTTATATAAATTATCATTTTGAATTGACCTCCAAATACAAGGGCCAAAGAAGTATTTTTGGTTAGTATTTTTTTTTCTCTAAAAGGCAAATAGTGAATGGAGTGTAGGGACCAATTTAGCTTTCATTTAGAGCCTTTAAAGCTTATCTTCTTTTTATTAGATGTAAAAAATAAAAGGTTTCTTTATTTCTTTTGGCTGCTGCCTCTTCAACTTGTACAAGAAGACAAACGTGTGCATTTAGTGCAACCACTTTTATTTTAATCATTTAACTTCCAAAAAATATAATTAGATTAAGAAAAAATAATCTTGAAGTATACTCTCGTGATTTTTTTAATTTATGTGATATTATTTGACGTAATATAAAATTTTAAAAAATAATATATATACACTATCCTTCACGAAGATGTTACTGTTTAATTTGTATGATTATATTTGATTTAATTTAAAATTTCAGAAATTCTTATATTTACTATCGTCCACAGACCTTACTTGTAAATTATAATAGCTAAGAGTAAAATATGAAGATACAACGTATTCTTTAGATTTTGTTTTCACAAAATAAGAATAAAGATAAGTATATACACCACTTCTTTTTTTCTAATATATTGTTGCTTTTGTTGGCATCTTCTTTGTTTTTTTAATACTAATTTTAGTTTGGGATAAACTTAATCAAAGCTACCTAATTATGAGAATTTTATAGTCGACTTATTAACACTTTGGTATCAATCAACTAAAGTATGTAGTGTACTAAATTAGATTGATTTTTTCTTTGATTAAATGTTGAATTTTAGTTTTGAATATAAATTTTTTTAATAGGGAATGTTTTTCTATAAATGAGACTCTATATGATACAATTTAAATTTAATTGAGTTTTAATATAAATATTAAATATTAAAAAAAAAATTGAGATCATAAGTGTAACTATTGATATTGGAGACTATTTATATTTTGTATGCCTGTAGACATTGGGCTACTAAATTTTCTGGTTAACAATAAATGTAGCACTTAATAAAAAAAAAATTAAAGTATTGTTTGGTAAGGGAATAAAATAGATAAAAATATTTTAATGGATTGTAATTTTTACAGGATTAGTTATTTTCATAGTTTATTGTATAAAAAAATAACCAATACATGATGTTATTAGTATATATAGTATACAAAAAATTTTAAGATTAATTAAATTTTTTAATCAAATACAGAATAAAAAATTCAACTTCTTAATTAAATTATAGATTCTTTCGTTTTATTTATATTTTCTTGTCATTTTATTTTATGAGCGCCAATTTCAATCATCGTTAGAGTCAAAGTAAGTTAGACTAATTTTATACTCCTTAAAGCTTAAATGATCGAAAACTGTATTTAAAATATAATAAGTTTATAATATTTTCTAATATTAATATATTTAAAAACACATCATACATTTTAAATTAGTTCTGTTTTTAATTATTTGTGCACTTTGAAACTATCATATATATTTAAAAAAACAATTATTCATATAGTTAGTTTACCATTTTACTATAAAGTGGATAAGTTAAAAATTTAAGATTGTCAAAAAGTTTTCATTAATTTATGGGTCGTTTGGTATAAAGGATAATACCAAATAGTCTCGGGATTAAATTATAGTATCACTTAGTTTTTATTTGATTCGAAAGTTCAGGATAACTTATCTGGAGATTAATAATTAGTACCAAGATAAGTTATTCCTCTCCTTGGATGGTATAGTAATTTCAGAATAAGTAATCTCGTGATAAAATAAGTAAATGATAAAAATGTCTCATTCAATCCTTTTGTTACATCACTTTTTACATTCATGAAGGGTATTTTTATAAATAATTTTTTTTTTCTTAAAATTTATTATTTTAAATATAAAAAATCAAATATTCAATAAAAATAATCTCCTCATAACATATCCCATCATAATTAATTTTAATATTTCATAATAATTCATATCATCATAACTTGAATTTAAAGCAAATGATTTCTGAGGATGCAAATAAAATAAATAAATAATTAAAAATAAAAATAATTTAATTCTTGAAAAGTGAAAATACGCATAGTATTATATTTACATTTTTTTAGGCTGGATGTCTGATTAGCTGCTTAAAGACAATTGGTTGCAAGTAAGGTAGCACAATTAATGTTATTTCACTCCATGTGTCAAGCTTAAAATTTCAATGGAGGCAAAAAAATATTTGTATAAATTATATGTGGTGGGCCTTTTTATTAGATAACACATTTATTTATTTCCATACGTAAGTGTTGACATAAGGATAACGTAACATATGAAATAAAATGTTTAAAAAAAACACTACGAAAATTGTCAAATAATGAATGTGATGTAATTAACTTTAAATAAAATTGAATGATTATGGATAAAATTTAATCAAATAAAATTTTTTGACGAGAATTTAAATATAATAAAACAGTTGAAATCTCTCTATCTTAACCAAAAATTTGAATTTAAAGTTTTTCAAAATAGAAGATCTTTTTTAATTAAAAGTTCCACCCTCAAAATTATATGAAACAATGGACCAATTCATAAATCTCTCCTCAAATTAAGGTTAATAACACTGATATGTTTATGTCTTTTAACTTTGAATATGTATAAGTAGACACTTAAATTTGTATAAAATTAAGCAAATAAACACATGAGTTCTACGTAAAACAATACATGTAGAACACCGTTATTTGCAATAAATTTTAAACATATGAAAATAAACAAACCATATAAATAAAATATGAAGAAACATGATTTTATTCATCAAGATATCGGGTATACTTCTATTAACCCCTTGATTCTACTCTCCTAGGATTTATTTATGATTCGAGAGTCGTTAATGGCGTATTTCTCGAACTAGAATGATTTTGATTTGACCTCTCTATATGAATAACTCATCAATTTGTGGAGTACTCGAGATCTTGATCTCTTTATAGAATTTTTGAGATACTTTTTAAGGAAATTTAGTACCATTTATATAGGCATAAACTAGGATTTAAGATTGAGAAGCCTCCAAGAATCCTAATTTGAGTTGACCACAATTTGTAGAGTCCCAACTCAAATTTTAATGTCTACAACCGAGTAGGACAAAAAATGACATGTAACATGTGTGCTTGTTTGTTCAATTTATACAAATTTAAGTGTCTACTTATGCATACCTAAAATTGAAGAACATAACTATAAATTAAAGTCAAAATAAAGCGCATATTTATATATTATGAAAAAAAATTATGTGAAAAAGGATCATATATTAACCTATTAAACTTAAGATAGTGAATTTAAAATTAATCTTTCATTTTCATTAAATGAAAGGATATATGTAAATCATTTTTATAATGATACCTTTATGTGTGAATCATTTTTACGCCGATAGAGCCTATATAAATCATTTTTATAAGAATAAATATACTAACTCGAAATAACAAAATTAAAAAAATATATTATATCCTTTATTATTATTATTTATTACTATAAAAAATGTCCATGTGCATGAATTTTTGAAAGGCCAGTCAAACTGAACTGGCAAAAACAAAACAAAAAAGAGGAAATTTTATCTCCAATTTGCCAAACTAGACAACGAAAGTTCAAATAACTAGGTTGATGGGACTACAAGTCTCCAAACAAATATATTATTGGTTTTAATATGCTTGACTGATTTTAATTTAACAAGAAATTTAAAAAAATATTCTCCTTCATTTTTATTTTATATTAAAAATATAAATATTAGTTATACTTGATTTATTTTTAAAAATAAAAAATAATTCATTAGTTATAATTTACTCTCATTATAAATTATAAGTCATTTTTTCAATTGAATTTGTTATATTTGGACAGGTAGAAATGGACAGAATTTTTTTGAGGTGGTTATAAAGTTGGTTTTATATGTTATACCATTCGTTTTATAAAGAATAATCTAGTTTGACTTGACATAGAGTTAAAGAAAAACAAATAGACTTTTGAATTTTCGATTCTAAAATAAAATTATATCAAATATATAAAATTATCTTATAATTTTGTGATTTTAAACATGTCACAAAAGTTAAAATTAAAAAATTATATTTTTTTAAATAAATTTAGAAAAAATGTCATTTTTTTAAAAACTAAGAGAAATATAACTTTTTGATGTGTTGGAACACAATTACAACCAATTTCACAATATATGGAGTTGACCCTAACAATCTCTTTATGTGATTCACAGGCCAAACAAATCAATTTTTAGATTTGACATGTGAATTACTCTACACTTCAATCAAACTATATTATAAATTAATGTATTCTTATTTTATTTGGATTTCAATTTTATTTTTTTTAAAAACATGACTTTATCTATTGGCAGCCTGAGCAATGACAATCTTTTTTTTTGTCTGTTCATTCATTATAAAAAAGAAAAAGAAAAAAGAACTACTCTTATTTTATTGGAAGAGAACCTCTTTATTATAGCAGCTAAAAAGGTAACTTTAATATGAAGAAAAAGTTGTAAACGTCCACATTGTATAAAATGTTATTTAACCTTAATCTAATTATACTTTTTTGTACATGTGGAATATTAATTACTCTTAAATGATAATAGTAGCAATTCAATATCTAACTATAAATTTTTTTCATATTTGAAACTTTTGACTTTCATAAGAAAATAATTAAATTAAATAGGGACAATAGTCTTGTTAACAATAGGGTCCGTTTTTGTTACTATAGCAAACTAAGCAAGACAACAAGTTCATTTGACTTTCTTGCATCCAAGAAACATTCTTGTTTTCCACTCGATATTCGTATTTATATTACAATTTGATTAATTTAAATTTATGCTATGTAAAATTTATTCGTAAAAGTATTTTCTATCGAAGATAATTTTATACTCAAAAGTCGAAATTGACAATCTCATCTACTATATCACATCATTTAATGGTCATTCCAGAGATATTCATGCAAACCTCAAAAGATTTGCTCTTTCTGTTTCAATTTTTATGTAGTTTAAACGGATATAATTTTTAAAAATAAAGCAAGCTTTTTGGAATTTATTATCTTTATATTAAATATAAATAAATATCGAGTTCAACTTAAAAAACTAAACCATATGAAAAAATTGTACAAGACCATTTCATAAGATCGCCTCCTGTCATTAATACACATAGAATATAACGCTTTTCCACACATCGTGATCAACTGGAGCGTAAATAACATAATATGAAGCGCAATATTAATAATATAATAACAAGAATTGATGAACATATATGATTCTTATAATATCATGTGAAATAAACAAACATTTAAATTTAATCAACCCTCTAAAAACTAATTCACGAGGAAAAGACTCTTCAAAGGCCATAACTCATTCCTCAATCATATGGATCGGATCATAACCATTATAAACATGTTAAAATTTCATGTCAGATAAAAAGGTATGGCGTTAAGAACAAGATAAAAAATTTAAAACTACATTATTTTCTTTTTAAGTAAAGACTAATAAAAAATAGTGTCACATAATCTACTACAAAATATTTAAAGCACCAATTTAGGACCATATATGTGTTTGTGAAAGGAAAATGAAGTCAACTGCCGTGTGAATTGATAATACATACACCTTTGTCGTTATGAAAAATAGAAACATCATCAATTGACTTGCAGGTCTCATGTTCCTTGTTTTTTGAGGA
Source organism: Solanum peruvianum (assembly GCA_027705065.1). Classification (NCBI taxonomy): domain Eukaryota; kingdom Viridiplantae; phylum Streptophyta; class Magnoliopsida; order Solanales; family Solanaceae; genus Solanum; species Solanum peruvianum. The sequence goes on along the minus strand of JAKWJD010001758.1, from coordinate 4,052,295 downwards.
TTCAACTTTTCAAGATATTGGAAATCTTCATTTTCAAACTATAGCATTTAATTCATTCATTGAACATATATAATAATGTTTGGTTTGATATATATATATGTTCTGTCAGTATAAATATAGAAAATTTCCATAACAGCCATAATAATATATCAAATGTAATTCTATAAAAGATAGTTAACATAAATTTTACTTTTCACTTTCGAAAATTTAAAAGTTTGTTATCTAAAATAAATCGTTAGGTCAAAGAAAATATGACAATACAAGAAAACATAGTCATAAGTCGCAAATGTTTTTAAGCTGAATATCTGTCAGAAATAATCTTTCATACACCTTTTCGAAATTATTATTGATATTACATTCAACTTTAAGTCTCTTAAGTTTTAAGTTCCTTTTAAATCACCTCATATTGGGATGTCTGCTCTAGGGGTGGATGAAGCTAACTTAAGCTTCATCTAAATCTACTATTTTCTACGTAAAATTTAGTTTTATGTAGGGATAAGCCCAAGTACCCCCTCAACCTATGCCCGAAATCCCAGAGACACACTTATACTATACTAAGGTCTTATTACCCTCCTGAACTTATTTTATTAATAATTTTTTACCCCCCTTTTTCGGCCTACGTGGCATTATCTTGTGGGCCCAACGATGGTTGACTTTTTTTTTCAAACCAGTGCCACGTAGGCTAAAAAGGGGTAGAAAATTACTTATAAAATAAGTTCAGGGGGTAATAGGACCTTAGTATAGTATAAGTGTGTCTCTGGGATTTCGAGCATATGTTGAGGGGGTACTTATGCATTATCCCTTTTATGTATAAAAAGTTCATGAAAATTACAATAACTAGTAAATTTGATAACATGATATCAAAAATTATAATGATCAGTTGAACCCAAAATTCAAATCCATCATTATCTGCATCTCTCATATCCTCTGCCCAAACGATAATCTTATCCTAAGAAAATAGCTGATAAAAGGAATATTCGTAGGGTAACATATCCATATAACAAAACTTTTGCACTAGGTCAATGCTTAATACTGTTCATAAATATTTTACTTCAATACTAAATACTGCTTCCATTTCAATTTACTTGTCACTGACATTTTTAAGATGTATTTTCTCGATCAACTACTCCATTAACTTGCAGAAAAAATAAAGGACACCTAGATGACGAGATTTTCCACAAAAAGAAGGGTAGGTATGTCATTAGATGCACATTTTAATTTTATTAAACAATATTGTTGCAGCCAAAAAGGAAGTAGGGTAGTGCAATGTTTGTCAATTTTATTGTACATGTTATGGAAATTTCAAACTGCAATAAAGAGTACACAAGACATTGACTTGATACAAGTCTACTGCATTGGAAGTCCTAGATCAAAAACTGCAAAATTCCAATAGTGTGCAAGACCTAGGCGCTTTTCTTCACCTCAGCAGCCTTGATGATGTCAACGAACTCCGGCTATAAAATACAGAAAAAGGAAATGTTAAAGGATAAGCGCTACTCACTATTCTTTTAAATCAACCATTTATCGACCCTTATTCACTGTTTATTAAGTGAAGAACCAGAGTATTTTTCACATACCTTCAACGAAGCTCCACCTACAAGAAAACCGTCAACATCTGGCTGTCCAGCCAACTCCTTGCAGTTGGCACCGCTTACAGATCCTGCACAGAGCATATAGTACAATTCAGTTAATTGGTAAAAGCAAACGGGAATAAAGTGAATTAACGAGGAATTGAAATATGCCAAACAAGGTTAGCATGTGCCTAGTTGACTATTTAGTCATTTTGCAGCCAAGTTATGGTTACAAAAGCTAGTGTTTACTTACGTATTTGACTATACATCAAATACTTCAACTCTGCTTCATTAAATTCTGGCTATATGCTTGCTATCCATTACTGTTAAACATGTATCAGAGTTACTTTACTTGAGAAGCCAGTATAATGTGTCCAACAAGAAATGGAGCTAATCTTATCTCCCACAAACTTGTGGAATGTTGGGAAGAACTTCTCAAAAATTTTAATGCTGACACATGGAGGATAAGATAAGCAGAGAGTAGCATCACATTATTTGGATAAAATGCAGAGCGGTCAAACAAAATTACCTCCATAGATGATCCTGGTTGAAGCAGCAACTTCAGCGCTAACATTTGCATGAAGCCATTTCCTCAATTCAGCATGTACCTGGAATGCAGAAAACAACCTTAAAGCAAAAGTGCATAAATTCGTACCAAATAAATGATCTGAGGTGCGCTCTCATTATCTACATCTACGTAATAACATAGTCTATTAACTGGAAAGAGACTAGAAGAAACTTGCAATTCTATCTTGAAATTACTACTCAATAGGTTGATGTAGAAGTAAAGAACAGTTAAGATAATTGCTTAACACATGGACTTCTTCAACCCTTTTAAAGACCAGCAAGGGATCCTAGGACAAAGCATAGAAAGAATATGAAAGTAGATCTTTATAATCTACAGTTAAAACAATTGGGGGAAAAACATGAAAAATATCACCTGATGTGATCAGAGTATTATTTAATCACTGATACTAACATTCCAAGTCTAGTTGAAATTCAATATAGATCTCAAGGAACTTGACTATGTAAATGACACAAGCTGGTCATATTAACTTACTTCCTGGGCTTGTGCAGGGGTTGCAACCTTTCCAGTACCGATAGCCCAAACAGGCTCATAAGCTATCACCACATTTGACCAATCTTTTACTCGGTCTGCAGTAAGATGAAATGGAAACAATTAGATGAAGGACTATGAAAGATGGTCAAAAGTGGCGCAAAAAGAAAGCGCCAGCGTCTGTTGGAGCTCTAAGTGCAATTAAAGCAAGGGCTTTTAGCAAAGAAAAGCCCCCCAAAAAAACTAAAAACAAAATTGTAACTATAAACACAAAATATAATTATTTCAATAACAGAATAAAAATACTATTAAGCTATATATATGTTGTTGGGCCCTTCAAGGTCAAGTCCTACGTGACAGTCCACAACCTGGGCTCTGTGAGCTTCAAGGCTTAAGCACGCTTTTAAGCAAAGCCTTTAACAACATTCCGGTGAAAGTTGCATAAAAATAGAATGATGTTACACATTATGGAATGTCCAAAAAAGGGAAGTTCATTATGTAAATTTCAAACGGTACAAATTGACATCCCATGCATAAATGACAATACCAAGTTGTCACTCCTGACATACACTAGGAATCCCCATAAGCACTCACAAAATACAAATAAGAAGATCTGCTAGTTCCAGTTTCTTTTCTTGTTATCTTCAATCACTTTACTTTAATCTTTTTCAATTTACCTTTTAGTTTCTTAAAAACCTCATCAATCCATTTATTTCTTCATGCTTCCCATTTTCATGCTGATATTATCACATTTAAGTGGACGGAATACTAATCAACATAATATCATCGAGTCACATTCTAGCTAAAAGATAATAGCCCATTAACTAAGAAAGCTTTTAATAGGTCTACCTGCAATAGCCTTTGTTTGTGCTGCAACAACAGCCATGGTGGATCCTGATTCTCTTTGCTCAAGAGTCTCCCCAACACATGCAATTACCTTCAAACCTTGAGAAAGAGCATATGCTACCTTGTCTCCAACAAACTGCAATCAATGGATAACAAGTAATAAAAGTGTAAAGTTAGCCCTCTTTCATATAACAAAAATCAGCAGCTTCATATGAAATAGCTTACCTCATTTGATTCACCTAAAATGGCTCTTCTTTCAGAATGACCCAAAATGACCCATGGAATGCTCAGATTAACAAGCATATTAGCACTGCACAGAGAATAACAATCAGCTTAGAATAAATTATGATACTCAAAATTCTACAGACTAGATCCTCCCAACTATGAACAGACTGCAAAAAGATGGCGCAACACATCCATGGTCAAAATAAAAATTCAAGACTAGCAGCTTGAAGAAACAATACATGAGCCTAGACCACAATAATTACCTAACTATCACCTCTTTCCTCAAGATGCAGGTCTCAAACACTTAGCAGCTAGATATATCATCTTCCCCAAAGTACAACACAGTACACAAATAGAATAGTAACGTACCTAACTTCACCGGTGAAAGCACCGCCATTCTTAACCCAACAATTTTGGGCAGCAACATGAAAATCAGATCGCAGCTCATTCTTGACCAGAGGAAGAAATACAAAGGGAGGGCTCACAACAACCTCTGCAAGAGAAGAAAGTTGCCAAATGTGTTAAGCACACTAAGATCTTATGCAACCATATCAAATTACCAATAACCCAAATAGCAAGTTAAGAACTTGAAGGATGATTCAACTACACTGTTGTCTCTCAACTGTTTAAACATACTCCTCCGCTGTCCAAGTAAAGTTTGAGTGAAATTGAGAGCAATAATACATTGTCAAATGATTATATATTTCAGAAAGACCTAATTTGTTTTCCATAAAATAAATAGTGACTGAGTCTTCAAATTAGGAGACAACGTTAAAAAGCTCTATGCAATATTCTCCACCAACTATCCACATATATGATGTAATAAGTAGAAAGATGATTTTTTGTTCCTTCAGTCAGTTAACTAATCAGATGGGAAGCGTAAACATATCTCTACAGTCCACACTGATCAATTTGTCTGTCTGATATATATGATGTTTAGAAAATCAGATACCTTCAAGTTTTATAGCTTTGATACAAATATCATTTTACTTAAACATCAGGGTATGTTACGACCAGAAATTTAAATATATTATATTTATTTGTCTTATGGACTTAGAGGTATGGATATTGATATCCTAAAATGATAATCCAGGTACTTTAACACACCAGCTTCCAATCAATCCACCCAAAATTATATATTAAAAACATCACTCATACGGAAAATTTACTTACCAACAACATCTTGTGATGGCACTTGACCAGCATTGAGTGTCGCTACAATCTTCTTGATCTCTTCACTGGTTCCATTCTGCATTGATTCATTATTAGAGCCAAATCATCTATCGATTACCAAACATTATAAAGGTTTCTACCAAGCACCGCTTGATCACTGGTCGATCCACTCACGAACCATAACGTAGTTGAAAAAGTTTTTGTAATATATATATATATATATATATTTAAATTTAAAATTATAGCTACACCTCTAAGCTTGACTAATACATAACACTTGGATATGAAGAGTAAAATTTAAACAACTAATGCCGTGGCCGAGGTAGCTACCTATATAGCCATATATTACTATACTATACACACAATGAGTGACCTTTCAGTTGTTAATTTGTTTTATTTTGCTCTTTTTTCGTGAGTTCTTAGAGTATACTCTAAACAAACGGATCCAATTCCATACAGATCGATACTCTTATTCCTCCACTTTACGACAATCCATAGTAAGATAAAAATTGAGATCCAAACAACAACAGCAAAAAAAGCTTATTTCCAGCACAGTACACATTTTCATTGAGAAAATCATAAGATCGAGATCAAAATCATTAAACTAACAATTGTAATCAGATCGGTAAGCCAAAAAACTGTACTACTAACTAAATTGATTGCATATAAAACAATTAGAACCGATTCTCAAGCTTGAAAATACAGAAAAAGTCAGAAAATAGATCGATTAATATTGAACGACGGAGAAACAAAAGTACTAAGTGGAGATATGGTAGAATCGGAAGCTTACGCATTTCCAGTTACCGCCGACGAAGAAAGTTCTGCCCATTTTAACGATGAAGACGAAGGATTCACGAGAATTATACAACAAGAAATGAGATCTAAAGTTTCTCTTGTTTGTGTGTGGTACTGAGATGAGGAAAGTTAGGATTTTATATAATGGGCATGTCAGCCTTGGAGTTGTCACTCACGCTTGTGATTGTAATGACTAAACTACCCCTAATCTCATTTGTGTGACTTAACTGTTGGAGTTTGAGTAATTTAAATTTAATTTTTTTTAATGAAATTGTACAAATTGGTTTTATTAGGCAAAATATATATTTGAATTGAATCTAACTCAATATATTTATCTGATTGACCCACATTTCAAATTATTTACCTTACTGTCCCTTTTCTATTTATTGAACCACTACTGATATCATTCGAATACATATATATATATATATATATATATATATATATATATATATATATATATATATATATATATATATATTGTAATGGTATTTATATTTTGATAATATTAAGAGGTAATACAAATTAATAGTTAATAATATAGAGTATGAAAGTAAAAGAATAACCAATAATTTTCCTTTTTCTAATACGAGTATTTTTTCTCTTTTTCTTTTTATATCCAAGGTTCAAGTCTAAAACATATGGACGCGGAAGGAGCAACATCAAAGGATGTAGTATGTCGATGGGATACTTCTCTATTGACTAGAGATTTCAATTCAGACTTTTAGTACTAAAAAAGCATTGTAAAGGAGTACTTCACTTGAATAATATTGTGTATGAATTAATTAAATTTTAATATAAACATTAATAATAATTTTTGTAAAAGAAAATTATAAATATAAAATAACATCATTTTCTTTTAATAAATTTTAAAAAATTCACATAAAATATTTACTTTGATGTTATAAATATGTTTGCGTTGCCCTTTTTCATGTAAATAATATAAATTATATATATATATATATATATATATATATATATATATATATATTGTGTAAATATCGAATATAATTATAATAAATATTTGAGAGAGTGACTACTCACTTGTGACTCAACCAACACCAAAGAACCATTTGAAAATGATTATAGTGGTGGAGCCACCCTTATCTAATTAAAAATTATTATTTTGCTAAAAGTGTACGTTACTTAAATAAGGTAAAAAATATATTTTATATTATTTTTTAATTTTTCTTTTTTATCTTTTGAACTTTTCTCAATTAAGAAGTTACACTCTTTGTATTTTCATCCCTCCATTTTATGTTTTCTTACAATAAAAAAACATTGAAACACAAATTTTATAATCGACATTTTCAAAGAAAAAGTATTTGAAACAAAATTATTAAAGGTGAATATTCGAAAAGCATATATTTATCCAGGGTTATATTAGTCATTTCGAAATCTGGTGAACCTTTTTATTTTTCTAACCTTGTGCTAAAGGAGCTCATAGTTTTTACGGTACACAGAAATCCTAAGGCATCACAAAAAAGTGGGTGGACACCAGCAGATTGCATCCACAATATTTTTTTATGTTTTTATTATTATTATTATTACAAATATTTTTTTTTTAATTAAAAAAATCATACTTTCTCCTTAATCAAGAGATCTCGAGTTCGAGTTTCTTTGAGTATGAAATTGCTTTGTTGGAGAGCATTTTACTGGGACTTCTCGACGCAAATTTAAATTTAGTCAGGCTCCATGTGGGTACCGGATAAGGAAATAAAAAAAAACTTACAATTTGAAACGATATTTTACATAAACGTGTTTTTAATTTAGACTCAATTGATTTTTATGTACTTTAATTTTGAACGTGTATGAATAGATATTTAAATTTTTATGAATTGAACAAGTAAACATTACGTGACAATTCGCCTTGTACATTGCATCCTATGTATATTGTATCATATTGAGATGTTTGCGTTCACTTGTTCTTTATACAAATTTATGTGTTTATTTGGATATATCTAAAGTTACGGTCGAAATCAAATATCATGTTGGATTCATATGATGAGATACTATTTTTATTTCACCTTTTTTAGTTATGTTGTTTACGGACTGATATGGTTTGTTACTATTTTCATTTCATCTATCTCGTTATATTATTTACAAATCATATAGTATCGATATGAGTTTATAAAAAAAAATTCCTATCTATCTTGTTGTATTATTTGCAAAATATGTTAGATTTGCATAAATTTGTATCGTCATTATTTGGTTCAATTATTTATATATGTTATCGAATTGATATAACTTAATAATGTCTTCAGTCATTTATCAGTCATGTAGATATGAAATTATATCGTATTATTTTTATTTTATCTATTTTGTTTTCGTATTCAAATCATGCCAAATTTGTATATCTTTATACTAATTTCATTTTGCATATGTGGTCTAATTATTCAATTTATTACTAGTATTTAACAACTTAAGATTTGTTCCAAAGTTGACAATTTTGCAAGCAGGCGGCAGCAAAGCATGAAGCATTGTGAATCACATTGTTTATTCTTTTATGACATTAATTAATTAGTTAATGTTGCTTATGACCATTGGAGAGAATATAACGTTATATCGACCATAGTCAATATACATAAAGATTCTACCTTTTTAATACAACAATAATTGAGACATTTTTTATAGGGCAAACTATATAAATTCCACTATAGTATAGATTTTAATTACTCAGATTTTCGATAGTTTTAAATATTACTTTTTTTTACCATATTTCATACTTAGGATACATGAGTTTGAAATCGACAGATACATGTATCTGTCGAATTTTAAAATCAAAATACGTATTTTATTTGTTTAAATTAATTGATTGTAACCAATTTTCTTAATGTAAGGCGGAAATCAAGGAGTGTATCTATGTTTAATTAATTTCATTTTATTATTATAAGAAATAATAAAATCGTTAATATTATTTATAAAAGACAAAAACATGTACATTTTGATCATATGAATTTCGTTTTATTAATTTTAAAATAATAAAATTTATTAATTTGATGTATCTATTAACAATATATGATGTATCCGACTAACAGAACACTTAGATATATGAGTACCATACAAATAGATTCATATGTACCATAGAAGTATCTAATATTAATGTCATGTATATATTTATATACATAGTATTGATTTCATGTATCTATTTGTATGATATAATTTTAATTTCATGTATCTATTATTAATTCGATGTATCAAGCATTAATTTTATATATTATATTCAAAAGCATGTATTTCGGTTACATAATAAATAATAAACACAGATATAATTATGTGTATATAAATATGAAATGTAATTCAAAGAAGTTTAGGAACAAATCACGATTGTGGGGTATTTGTTTTACCATTAACTCAAAAAAAAAAGTTTTAAAAAAATCAAAATTCTCTATGTCTGTGAATTAGATACATGAAAATGGTATCAAATAAAAATACATCAATCGAAAAAATGAATAATTACACCTATATATATATAATGTTGTTTCTGTAGAGTTGAGTATGAAATTTTTATATCCAAATATGCATTGAGTTCGTTGAGAATAAGTGGTAATGGAAGATGAAGGATAATAACGTGTGATTTGGGAGGAAAACGGTGGTGTTGAAAAGAGAGAAATTAACTTGAATTATAAAAAGTTTTAATAATTAAGGAAACATAATGTTAAAATAATTATTAATTACCATATTTAATGTGATTGTGTATCTATTTTTTTTTTTAAATATGGTATATTTATTAAAAATAGTATTATTTGTAATATTTTTGAAGCAGTCGGATTATAAGTATATATGGTACTAAAGTATGTCTAAATAAATAGTTTTTCCTTTTGAGATGTTGAAACAGCGGTGATTTGAACCTCTAAACCAACCACTAATCTTATATTCAGGAGGTTCAAAATCAATATATAAATATAATTTTTTTTTAAAATATCTTAAATATACAATGTAATTTTTTTGCCACTTAAACCTACAAAAAGATATTACAACAAAACTAACCGCCCACCGTGGGGCTCGAACCCACGACCACAAGGTTAAGAGCCTTGCGCTCTACCAACTGAGCTAGACGGGCTTTTGTTTTTTATGATTACATAATTTTATACAATTTCTTAGAGCCAAGAAAGAATTTGAACTCGTTAAAAATCAAGTAACTTCATATGATGAATCTTGGCACCCATCACACTTAACACGCCTTGATCCACTAGTCAACAGATATATAATTAACCATTAATAAGATTCTTGCCTAGTCAGGGCATTTTCAGTTTTAAATACTTATACCAACTGCCAACTGGTGTCTACACCCAACACATTTATTTTTATCATAGTGAAATGATTTAATGAAGTGTAAATATGCGTAAATTAATTGATGATCATGTATATAAACACACGAGGTGAGTAAATTTTTACCAACCTTCAGTTACCTCAAAAATGGGGTTTGGGAGGGGAACACAAAAAGGAAGAAATATAACAAAGAGTAGAAAGTCATTAGAAATAAAAGAATTAACATAACCCAACAATGAACTCCTTTGCCCTCTCAATATCATCAATCCAACATGAGAACAAAAATACAGAAAATAAAGCCAGAATATAACACTACAATTGCATCTCTGGTCCAGTAGGAAATAAGAAGTATTTTCCTTTCACCAACATTGTCAATCTTGGAAAAATTAGAAGCACTTCCTGTGGACAATAGAGGGACCAGATTCGTCATACTCTGCCTTTGCAATCCACATCTACAGAAAATAAGAGAAGCAGAAAACACCGTCAGTAATTGTCAAGCTTCTAAGTACGATAGACACCCAAAATAACAGCAAAGTTATAATAGGCGGAAGGGACAATGCAAACCTGCTGGAAGGTGCTGAGGGAAGCCAAGATAGAGCCTCCAATCCAGACACTGTATTTCCTCTCTGGTGGAGCGACCACCTTAATCTTCATGCTGCTAGGAGCCAATGCAGTAATTTCTTTGCTCATTCTATCAGCAATACCTGGGAACATGGTAGTACCACCACTGAGCACAATGTTTCCATAAAGATCTTTCCTAATATCCACGTCACATTTCATGATAGAGTTGTATGTAGTCTCGTGGATTCCTGCAGCTTCCATTCCAATCATTGAAGGTTGGAAAAGGACCTCAGGACACCGGAAACGCTCAGCACCAATGGTGATCACCTGCCCATCTGGGAGCTCATAGCTCTTCTCAACAGAAGAGCTGGTCTTTGAAGTCTCGAGTTCCTGTTCATAGTCAAGAGCTATGTAAGCAAGCTTTTCTTTCACGTCCCTGACAATTTCTCGCTCAGCTGAGGTGGTGAACGAGTAACCACGCTCGGTGAGGATCTTCATCAAACTATCAGTGAGGTCACGTCCTGCCAAGTCAAGACGGAGAATGGCATGTGGAAGGGCATACCCTTCATAAATTGGGACAGTGTGGCTGACACCATCACCAGAGTCCAACACAATACCTATGGAGAAGAAAAAGAATTAGAAGTAATAACTCAATTGAACAACCATGTCAAAATTAGAAGGTTGTAACTTATAATAAGTAATCATATCCACAAAGCATCATATAAGTGCAAGATCTTTACATGGTAGAAGCATCAAGAAACTTGAGAGATGTCAGTCATATAAAATAATTATGCTAATAAAAAATGAAAATTTTCTTACCGGTGGTACGACCACTGGCATACAGTGAGAGTACAGCCTGAATAGCAACATACATAGCTGGGGTATTGAAAGTCTCAAACATAATCTGGGTCATCTTTTCACGATTAGCCTTTGGGTTAAGAGGGGCTTCAGTTAGGAGGACAGGATGCTCCTCAGGGGCAACACGAAGCTCATTGTAGAAAGTATGATGCCATATCTTCTCCATATCATCCCAATTGCTGACAATTCCGTGCTCAATTGGGTATTTAAGAGTTAAAATACCTCTCTTCGATTGAGCTTCATCTCCCACATAGGCGTCTTTTTGACCCATACCCACCATCACACCAGTATGGCGGGGGCGGCCAACAATACTAGGAAATACAGCTCGTGGAGCATCATCTCCTGCGAACCCAGCCTAGATAATAAACCAATATAAGAATCTCTTAATTTTGTAAACAGAATGGGCCAAAAGGTAATAAGCATCAGTAAAAAAATGGCAGGTCAACTCTGCTGTAGTACAAAACACTTGAGCTTACCTTGACCATTCCAGTTCCATTGTCACAGACAAGGGGCTGAATATCCTCTCCGTCTGCCATCTTATGCTATTTCCTGCATTGAAAAACGAAACCACAGTAAGAAATGTATATGTCCAAAAACTTATCATCTGATACTGATATCTTTATTCCTTATACGAGTTTTCGCTATTTGTAAATAACAAACAAGTTTAAATAAGCTGAACACAGAAAGTCCCACATAAAAAATACACCTTATGAGATGTTCATATACTATTCCTTCAGTCAAAGGTTCCTATTACTTCGAACCTCTATTTTTTCAGTTTTCAGAGAAATATATTCTCTCTTTGCACGGATGACAAAGTAAAGGCTCCGCACATAAATTGAATAATAGTATGTTAACAATTACAGATATTATTATAGCTATCGATAAATCAGTGCATCAACAAATAAGTAGAATTATGTTTCACAGCATCAGAGATTTTGGGCATATTAAATCAGCTCACGAGATACATTAACAAAGTTGGTTTGCCATGGATAATGGATAAATGATATAACCACCACCAGTTTTTGGTGGATTTTACATTTATTAGGTTGAATAGGTACAGTCTACAGCTTTTTGCAAGCCTTATAACTGCACACGATCCATAATACATAATGCACTTCAAGTTTCATAAAATTTACCCACATAAAACTCAATAGCTTCTATTTTCACACAAAAGCTACAATGAGACTCAAATAAACCACATTATTCAGATTCCATATTCCCCCAAATCCAGTGCGTTACAATCATTAGAATAAACGGGATAATCATCAAAGGCATCTGTAATGTTCTATTTCCCTAGGATCATCAGATCAAATTGAAACAAATATCACTATTAGATTTGCTTCTGCTGTTCTGCCAAGCAATTCCAGAACTCTACGACATCATCAGATAACACGCAAAGTTCCATCATATTAATTCAATAGTACATAAACTCTCAAAAAGTACTCAGCAGATCCAACAAAATCCTAGTAAAAGAAAGAACAACTCTGTTTTCATGGATACTTGTATCTATGCCATACTGCAAAATCTAGAAATGTTCTAAGCTCATCCAATTTAGATACTATTTTCCATATAATCAACAAGGGAAGATTAATATGAATGGATCTATGGATCAAAAACATAATTACTACAAAAATGGATCAATTACACCTCAATATCATATATATAAAGATCAAAAAAGCGAGAAAAGGCTATTGAAATTGTAAAATGCAGATGCATTAAACCTTTTTCTCGGAACTAGGAATCAAAGATAAAACCGTGTTAAGAGAAAAAAAGGAAAGAAAAAAAAAACAATTATCTTATCATGGATAACAATATCTAATGCCATATGTGCTAGCTCATTCAATTTTAATACTATTTACCATATATCAGCTAACAACCAATACCTGAATATTCCGATTAACGGATCTATGGATCAAAAACGTAATAATTACTACAAAAATCGATCAATCACACCTCAATATATAAAAAAAAGGAGAAAAATAATTCAGTTTCTATGGATAAACAATATCTATGCCATATCTGCAAAATCCATAAATATGCTAGCTCATTCAATTCTGATACGATTTTCCACATATCAACAAACAATTAACACCTGAATATTCCGATGAACAGATCTATGGATCGAAAACATTATAATTACTACAAAAATGGATCAATTACAACTCAATATCAAACATAATCATCATAAAAATGCGAAAAATACCGATGAACGGATCTACGGATCGAAAACACAATAATTACTACGAAAATCGATCAATTACACCTCAATATGAAAAAAAATGCGAAAAAAATCGATTGAAATTGTAGTGAAATGCAGATGAAACGTACCTTTTTTCGGAGAGAAAATTGGTAGAGAGATGAGGAGAGAGAGAGAGAGGGGCACACACTAGCAAACAGTCAGGGAATGCAAAATGTGGAAAAGCTCTCTTTCTTCTTCTTCTTCTCTATTCTAACCTTCTCTAAGAGAAAAATGAGAAAACAGGAAGAGTATATATTGAAGATTTGAGAAGAAATGTGAGCCGTTGGATCTGTGATGAAATGATATGAGTGACAGTCAGCATAACACGTCGTGGGAAGCTATCATTACCTCATTACTCATTAGTGGTTGTCACACACTGGCATTTCCCTATTCTATCGCTTTTTCCTTCATTTTTTTTAAAAAAAAATATTTTGCTAAATAAGTACTAATATTAAATCAAAAAATGAAATTTTTAGAATCAGAAATAAAAGGGAAAAAGTATTGGAAAAAGATAGAGGTGGACTGAAAAAGTATTAGGGAAATAATAAGATAGTATTTGATATTATACTTATGATCAATGATATGATCTTAGAAATGAGGTAGTTGAGTATAAATAGGTTACAAAATATTTTATTTTGTATCATAAATGAGTCATTTTAACCCTTTACAACGAACCATTCGGTCGAAGTTTAACATATAGAAGTCTGTAAGTTCACCAGATGGGTGATGGTTCGGGCCCTTTGGACTCGCTTAAGTTTGGTACTTCGATCCAACATCGTGAATTTTATAGGTGTAACTCGTAAGACATTCGCAGTAACATCAATAGAAAACATAATCATAATCATGAGTAACTTTCTTCTTACTAAAAGTTGTGTACACTTCAACCCTTGTAGTCCTAGCTTTCTTGAACTACACCTTTGTATAGCAAAAACTTAGTGCATCAATAACGACTATGGACAAAACAGAAGGGGTACATGCACAAAAGCACAACCTAGTATAAAACATAAAAAACTAAATTTGGTTTCTGTGTTGCTACTACAAAAGAAAAATCTGTCAGATACAAAGGGAAGAACAACAATTTCATAAAATTTATCAAACTTAACTGAATGGAAATAAAAGATTATTGATTCTCTGCATCTTTCTGCTTGATTCCATCTATGCTTTCTATAGGAGGCAGAGTCTGCAGTTGAACGATAGAGCAAATATTATAATATGAACCAAGAGGAAGAAGTATGAGCTTGTAAATAGATGGTATATAGATAAATACAAGATAAAGAATTCCTAGAAATGTGTAACGAAAACCAAGATATTTCAAATAAAAAACACTCAATTCATCTAACAAACCAATCTTCCGAATAATGATATGCTCTCAATATTCGCAATAAGGGATGATCAATGTTTCAATTTGGAATAATGTCACCAAAAAACATCAAACACCTTGTATTAGAGAGTATTTTTCTTGCAATTCGTTGCCAAGATTCAACAAGTTCATGTAGGGCTAGATATCTATATAGTGCAGACTCTAGTGTCAATATCAACTATTCATCCTTCGTGCCCACCCTAGTGACACTAAAACAACAACATACCCACTGGAATCCCACAACTAGGGTTTGGGGAGGATAGTGTGCACCCAGATCTTACCACTACCTCGTAGAGATAGAGAGGTTGTTTTAGAAAAACCCTCAATCGAGTGCGCGGTAAATCCAAGAATAAAGCAGAAGAAAATAGCATAGAAAATATGGGAACGACCACGGTGAACCAATAAAATAGTGCGATAATTGAAAACAGTAATCAACTGACGGTGCTGCGAAATATCAAAATTAAGAACTACAATAATACCAGGTGATAACAGGTACAACAAACCAAAGACTATATGAAAAGGCTAGTAATACGACAACCCCTAACTACCTACTAACTGTCTACCCTTATCCACGATCTCCATATCTTTCCATCCAAGGTCATGTCCTCGGTAAGCTGAAAAAAAGCTTTATATCTTGTCTAATCACCTCTCCCAATACTTCTTCGGCCAACCGCAACCTCTCACATCTCCTCACCGGGGCATCCGCGCCTCATCATATGCCCAAACCACCTCAGTCTCCCCTCCTCATCTTGTCATCCACGGAGGCCACTCCTACTTTATCTCGGATACCCACATTCTTAATCCTATCACTCCTAGTATGCCCGCATATCTATCTTAACATCCTCATTCCTACCACTTGCATCTTCTAGACCTGTGAGTTCTTGACTAGTTAACACGTAATCCCATATTACAAAGCCGGTCTAACCACCACTCGGTAAAACATACATTTAGTTTTGGTGGTACATCCATGTCACAAAAAACGCTGGATGCAAGCCTCCACTTCATCCATGCTAATACGATGTGTGACATCATCATCAATCTCACTTAAATGTATCTCTCTTGGGGACAACTTGTATGTCAAGTCTCTCTTCTACGCCTACCTCATGTTTCACATCACTGAAACATATTTCTTAACCTGTTTGGAGTTTAGTGGTAATGAACATTGAAAGATACCCTCATAAGCTTGGTGGGAAGGATACTTTTTTTTTTCATTCCACCCACAAGGCACACGTTTTTACTTTTTCCAACTTAAGTTAATTTGTATTTTGAGGGTGGAGTAATATAAATATATAGGTATAAAGAGGTACTTAATTGGTGAGTTTGTTTATCTCATCATAATGCTATGCATAGTGCTTTATATAATCCTGTACTAGTCCAAAACCCTGCCTGGTGCACTTTATTCCTTCTCTTACTTCATTATTGTTATTCTAAATGGATGTTAAACAGAAGTTATTTATTTTCTCCACATGCAAGTGAAATTTTGGCTTAAGATTGTCAAAGGTGGTGGTCCATAGAATGTGTCTACCACATCTCCTAGCACAAATGTTGCTGCAACTAATTCTTGTGGCGGTCCATAAAACTTTTGGAATAAAATTGTGTATCTAGTAGAAGGGTACGGAAGAAAGAATTCACTTGTTCCTACACTGTAAATTCACTGCCCGATTGCGGAACATGTTTTTCAGTCTCACAAAGACGGTGTGGACAATGCCTGAACATACAGCCGATCTAATGAGTTGTTGGATGAAAAGAGAGGGAAGTAAAAGTCAGAAAAAATGGTGGAGGATAATACTCTCTTGCATATGGTGGTCAGTATGGAGGGAGAGGAATGGAAGGTGTTTTGAAGACAAAATCAGATCAGTACATGATGTGAAATGGAACTGCCTGGAGACTTTATTTTTTTGGTGTAAACAGAACTGTATAGTAGAATTTCTAGGAGCTTTGCAAGGCTAGAGTCTATTTCCTTTGTAACTTGTTTCTGAAGGTGGCCAGCATTCCCAATGCTGAAGAATACAACATTACTAATCTTCAAAAAAAGAAAGGATTCGCAGCTGCTCTGAAGGAAGAATTGAAGCACTAAATACTAAAAAGTTTGAAACACAAAGCACTATATACTATGATGAACTTCAGTTAAAAGGGAGACGGGTCATTTTTACCAATTTTGTATGGAACTAGCAATTAGTTGATGCTGTTCAGTGAATAAAATCCCAACACAGATCACCCACCCCCTCTTTTTCTTGTTCTCTTTTTTGCAAAAGAAAACAGTTAAAGTGGATAAAATCTAGAACAAAGAAGCCTCAAATCAAAAGGTCGCTAACATATCCACAATCATCTCAAATTCCTTAGTAGAAATCAATTTGTAAAGTACAACTTATTGTTCGTTTGCATTCCATCTGTGTGACCATAAGAAAAACTGATTTATCCGAAACAAGCAGCATTCCTTCAATTCATTTGGAGGAGGGTGACCATTTTGAAAGTAAAACTGCGGTATCACATAGAATTTATTTTGTTCGTAGACATCACATACCCAAAGAATTTTTCAACTTTTAGTTGCCTTATGAAAGAGGTCAGGTTTGCACATCTATAGATGCAACACGCTTCTTATAGTTAACATTTCCCCACTGGCACTATTCATTAGAAAGCCACATTCAAAGGAGCATTATATCATACAGGTAAAAGACGCAAGACAAGGCCACACTCCTCGCTTAGTAGAAAATACTACCATGCAATACACCTAAATTTCAATAGGTACTTTAATAATGCTGACTACAATGCCAGTCTCATTTTGCATCCTGCATTTACATTTTAATTACAAACGAGCAGTCAAGCATAGGAAAAAATGTGTACTCATACATTATACTACACCCCATAAAGTTTTCACTTTTATAGCTAAATATAGTCCAGATATGGCACAATTTGTCTTAAACCAGCACCATTTATTGAATAACCAGATTTTCAAAAGGGCATTCACTCAAACAGGTAAGTGAAATAGAAGAACAGCCAGATCGTCCACCCTTGCCAGATAATCATATCACTAATAACACAACTAAATGTCCAAATACTAATGTTGTTATACATCAAACACCAACTTAAACATACTTTGGACAGCATAAGCATCAAAATCTTCAGTTACGAAGTCTCAGTCCCAAAATAATTCAGCTAAATAAATTCTCACCAGTTGGTACAAACCATACGAATTCTCAATATTGAATCCACTTCATTTGGGCCCATATCATTCCTATATCATTTTTTTTCTTTTTGCAGGACAAATTATGGGTTTGTAAAACTGAAGCCAAAGTGTAAAGGGAAAAAGTCAAGGGTGAGTAACCAGATCAGATTTGAAAAAGTTCTGGACGCTGTACATCAGATACCCAAAAGTTCTTTGCTGGCTTTACAAAGGAAGTCAGCTTGTGCGCATCTAGCGATGCAACCCACTTATTAGTAGTTTAACATTTCCCAACTAGGATCATTTATAATTAAGTTGCTCACACTCTCCAAAAATGTTGCTCACACAAGGATTCGATACACCCTGGTGACATTTTTGAATAGTCAGATCAACATAGATTATAAGATGGCCATAAACTCAACAGGGACATTATATCTAACAAGTAAAAGACATAGGAAAAAAGACCACAGACTTTTCACACTTGCTAGAAAACATGCAAATTAATACATCTAAAGTTCTAAACTATTGGAAACTTCTACACTCATACATACTATACGTTATAATAAATCCAATTTTATAACTAAGCCTAGTTCAAAGATGGCACAAATATGTTGTTAAACTAGCACCAGTGATTACATATCTGTAATTTCATAGAGGCATTTTATCAAACAGGTAACACTCCACATAACAAACTTGCTAACCTCATGAGCATATTATTATATCTATATTCAAACAGGCTGGATCAGCTATATAAGTTTTCAACGATTGTTACAAGCCGTACAAATTCTCAATACCGAATCACTTCATTTGAGTCCATATCACTTCAATAATCAATCAATTTTTAGGGATTTTCTAAACGTAAAAACGAAATTGAGAAACAGAGATTACCAGATCAGGTTTGAAAAAGTTGTGCACAACGGAGGCACCAGCAAGGAGAGAAACAACAACAACTACAGTCGACCAAGCCATTGATGGAGTTCCTGTTGGCGGCTTCCCACCACCGAATTTTCTGTTCATATTTTTTTTTTGCTTTTATCAATCAAAAGTTCTCCGGTTAACGAAGACGAAAATGGAGTTCTGCAACTATAGAGTGTAAGAAGAAGAAGAAGAAGAATCAACAGTGATAGCAAAATAATAATAATAAAAATTCTGAGTGAACAAAATTATTTAACAACATTAATTATTAAAAGTTTTTTTATTTTACTCGTTAATGAAAAAATGAAATTACTATTTTAGCTTCTTCTTTTTTTAAAAAAGAAAATAATTATTTAGAGACTTTTAAGAAAATTGTGCTCGTTTCAAATTAGTTAATGTGATTTTGTTTACATGGATAAAGAAATAGATGTTGAATCTAACTCAATTTGAGAAGCTAGTTTATGAGGAGAGAATAAAATTGTCCAAAATCAGCTTACGACACGAGGATTGTTACGTTTTTTTCTTATATCGATAAAGAAATAGATCTTGAGTCTAATTTATTCGAAAACTAGCTCATGAGTGGAGAATATTATTGTTATGTTTTTTTTATATCGTTCAAGAAATGGATCTTGAGTCTAATTTATTGGAAAACTAGCTCATGAATAGAGAATCGTCCAAAATCAGACATCAGAAAAAAATTGTTGTCATGTGTTTTCTTTACACTGATAAATCAATAGATCTTGAGTCTAACTTATTCAAAATTTAGCTTACGGAGAAGGGCCTAAAATACCCTTAAAGTATTGAAATTGGTACAAAATTACCCTCCATCCATCTATTGGCTCCAAAATACCCTTCCCATCCACCTATCGGGTCAAAAATACCCTTGTCATCCACCTTTTGGTTCAAAATTGACCACTTATTTAACGGTTTTATATTTAAACTATTTAAATATTTTTTAAAATACGTGGTGCTCAACTATTTGATATAATTTAACTTATTTGTATAATTTATCAACTATTTGTTATAATTTAACTTATTTGTATAATTTATCAACTATTTATTATAATTTAACTTATTTGTATAATTTATAAATCAATTTATTACCCATCAATTACTAATTAAATTCCTCTTAATAAATCCATCACATTATTAATGCAAGCTACTGCCAATTGAGTGTTTTTAAAAATTATAGAAGTAAATTATCATATATTCAAGTAGCTAAATAAAAATCACCGATAAACTTAAAAGTCTGACTATGTTCATCTTAATATATTCTTACGTCTCAATTATGTGATGTTACTTCATAGGTAACTTTTTTTCAAAATAATATATTAAAGGTTTTAAAACAAATAATAAATAATTATAAAATTATATTTTAAAATAGTGCATACGGGATGTATTACTTATTTACCTTAATAATAAATTTCTAATTCAATTTTTAAAGAAAGTGTCCTCCTAAATAAGAGGCTCAACCTAAATTTAATTGGGGTTTCGATTCTGACTCAAATAATTTTGGATGTCATTTTCAGGAATCTATAATTTCATCGTGTTTTAGTAGTGTTTATGACGATTTTGATATTAGAATTGGATTATTAATTGAGTGAGGTTTAGTTAGTAATGAGTGGGTAGTGGGTTGGTTTATAAATTATATTAATAAATTAAAATTATAATCAATAGTTGAACGCCAAGTATTTATATAATTTAGTAATTGATGGGTAATAAATTGATTTATAAATTATACAAATAAGTTAAATTATAATAAATAGTTGATAAATTATACAAATAAGTTAAATTATAACAAATAGTTGATAAATTATACAAATAAGTTAAATTATATCAAATAGTTGAGCACCACGTATTTTAAAAAATATTTAAATAGTTTAAATATAAACCGTTAAATAAGTGGTCAATTTTGAACCAAAAGGTGGATGACAAGGGTATTTTTGACCCGATAGGTGGATGGGAAGGGTATTTTGGAGCCAATAGATGGATGGAGGGTAATTTTGTACCAATTTCAATACTTTAAGGGTATTTTAGCCCTTCTCCGTTTAGCTTATGAAGAAAGACTATGCAAGACTATATAAACACTCGCAAAAAAATGAATTTTAGGTGTAACTCAATCTCACCAATTAACTCATGGAGATAATTTTGTTCTAAAACTATATAAATTAGGCCAAATAACAATCACATAAATAATGTGAGATTCCAACACTCACTTAAAAACTCGTATATCATGTTCTCATTTCACTCAAAAACTTATATATATTATTTTCAAATTTCTATTTTAAATTTGACATTGAAATCACAAACCAATGTAATAAACAAACACTCATTAAATTAATTCTTAATATTGTTTTAAAATTTTGAAATACAATTTATGAACAAACGTATTCTTCGAAAAGATCTATTATTATTTTTTGTAAAAAAATCTTGTCGGTGGAAGTCATGTGATCACGTCCCTATGTCTTTATGAAAACGTTAAATAGCTTGGGCATCCTTAAAGGCTCGAGTCAGTCGCAATGTAAAGCCCTTAAAGTGAAAGAATTTTCTTTCGTGGTTAGATATAAGATCTGATTAAATTAAAATTTATATTGAAATTAAAACAATTCAAATGAAAGTATTATTATATTTATATGGATTTGAATTTGTATTTGACAAAAAAAATAAAATTATACTTATTATTTTTATCACTATCTTAATTAATAGTTTATAATTAAGATAAAACGTACCATAGATTATAATTAGTTTCGTAATAGTTTGGATAATTTATAGCCTTGCAGGAGGGATTTATGGACCAATGCCACTAGAAAGTGATATATAATTTGAGATATTTGATCTTCAATGTAATAATGGCCACATGTCTCCTCTAAAAAATGGAATTATTAGCTGGAACTTCTTTTATATTCGGAGTGTTATTAATATTGAGATCGATTAATATTTAAATTATATTAAAAAATTATATATTAAAAAGTAATTCACTCTCGAATAAAGGTAACATTTGATAGATATAGTTTAAACTTGAATATTAAGAAGTACCAATTACTCTTGTTGCACAACAGGAACAAAGAAGGGAAAAAATAATAATCACAATTAGAAATAATTTTCTAAATAAGCATGTCAAAGTTTACCTTTCGTTTTGCATGACTTTACAAGTTTGATTCTTTATTTTATGTAAAGCTTCGAAATTTGTTAATTAATTTAAATTTAAATGAGTTTAAAAAAAATAATCGAGTTAGTACATATGATAAATGAATTCACACGAAGATAATAAAGATCTCATACGATTAACAAGATTGTTTGAAACGTTATTATTATACAAGATCCAAATAAAAATATATATATAATTTGACTTTAGAAAATTAATTGTCATTGATCAACTTTATTTTGAAGGAATAGTTTAAGTATTTGTTTATTTATTATAAAAGAAGGGGGGAAATTTCTTTTCTTTTTAAATAATAGTATCAACATTTTAGACCTTAAATTAAACTACTCATTTTTTTTATATTAGTGAACAAAGTTTGTTATAACATAATCCAAAATCATGTATTACAAATACATGTCTAACATTTTATTAATTTGAATTAAATTCCTTTCCTTTTTGTTTTAAACTTAAAGATTTGTGTCTTCTACATATACTACAACGTTACATTGCTAATTACATAAATTTAGGATTCGTCTCTCCCCTCTCTCGTGGTGATTCAGTTGAAACTATTAGAGTTATTATGGTCCGACACCTAATAGTATTGATGGATGATGAGAACTAATACCACAAACCTATAATTATTTTTGATTATGACAAATGAACCAGGTACACAAAAAGCAATAGTAACTTTTGATAATAACAAGTGAACCAGGTACACAAAAAGCAATAGTAACATACAATTATAATGGAGACCGATATATCAAGGTTAAATAAGAAAAGAAACAAGGTCAAGTTATTAATGGAAATAAAGGGTATAGGTTTTTCTTCTCGCATAGAAGTCAAAAATAAAAGACAAAATCTTTTCAGAAAAAGGCTTTCTAAGTCAAAAATAAAATACAAAACCTTTTCAGAAAAAGGCTTTCTCTTCACGCGTAGAAATCGATAAATAAATAAATTATTTTCATATTGAAGACGATGACGAAAAACCTTTTTATTATCAACATTGTAGATGTCAAAAATTGCATGAAGAGCTTCTACATAAACAAAGAAGCCAAGAAAGAAAAACAGTTTTTGCAATTCACAGAGAATAGAAGAAAGCGAAATAAAGAGAGAGCAGCAACAAAAAGATTCTTGTGTGAGTTTGTAAACAAGAAGTGAGTTTGACTTCTTGAAGAGTGAGAATTTGTGAGTTTGTAAACAAGAATTGGGTTTGGCTTCTTGTGAGTTGATTAGATCGATTATAGTTAATCGATACTAGTTGAGATTTGTGATTGATAAATTGTAATTGAGAAAAGTAAATAAAACAAGAGTTGAGTTTTTCCTTCCTTGAGTGAGCAAGGTTTTCTATAAACGTATTGTTTTATTTAAGCTCTTTCTTAGGCAAATCAAGAACCTAGTTCTTGATATAGGAGTAAGGTTTCTTCAATTGGTATCAGAACATGTCTTTTCAATAAAAGATTAACATCTTGAAAAGATTAAATGGCAGCACCACCTACCCCACAAGAAGGAGTTTCTCAAACACGACCATCATTGTTCAACGGAAAATACTATAGATGGTGGAAGAACCGTATGATGGATCATCTTATAGGAGAAAATCTTAATCTCTGAAGCATAATTTTAGAAGGTCATACAATACCCATGAAGGGAGCAGTTGGATAGACAATGGTATCAAAAGAGAGAAAGGAATGAGATGCCGCTGACAAGCTTGCCATCCAAAATAACGCTAAGTCTAAGAAAATCTTGATCTGTGATATAGGGCCAGATGAGTATAATAGGACCTCCCTTGTCAAGATGCTAAGTCAATTTGGGGAACTCTGCAGACCGCACACGAAGGAACTACTCAAGTCAAGAAATCTAAAATTGACAACTTAAACAGACAATATAAATTATTCAGGATGATGGACGGAGAAACTATTTAAGACATGCATGCTAGGTTCACATTAATTATCAATGAGATTTACTGTCTTGGTGAAATAATTCCCAATGGAAAAGTGTCTTACCTGAATCATTGGAGAGTAAAAATTGAAGCAACTACTGAAGCGCGTGATCTAGACAAATTAGCCATGTATGAACTCATCTGAAACCTCTTAACATATGAACTGAAGAAAAATCAAGAGAGACAAATAGGAAGTAAAAGAAAGGAAAAGAATCTAGCTCTAAAAACCATTGCATCTAAAGATTTTGAGGATGAAAATATTGCACTTATGACCAAAAGGTTCTCCGGAATGCTAAAAAGGGGACAAACATTTCAAAAAAAAGTCCTCAAAAGAAGAGAACATTTGTATCATAAGTGTGGAAGTATAGTTCCCTTTATCAAATTTTGTCCACTCTCGGCCTTGGAATATAAGAAAAACAATCCAGACAAATCAAATGAGGGAAAAAGTGACAGATTTATTCCAAACAACTATAGAATGACAAATCAAAAGGTTGTTGATCCATTTGCAGCCCACATGGAGTTCAAACTTTATCATATGGATGTCAAAAGTGCCTTTTTAAATGGCTATCTTCAAGAAGAAGTGTTTGGGAAACAACCCCCTGGTTTTGAGGACCCAGCTAACCTTGAACATATTTACAAACTAGATAAACATTATATGGGTTGAAGCAAGCCTCACGAGCATGATATGATCGTCTATCCACATTTCTTCTGAAAGATAGACAATACGCTATTCCTTGAAAAGCAAGGCTCAAATCTGCTCATTGTGCAAATCTATGTCGATGATATTATATTTGGAGGGACTACGCCTCACTTGGAGTCGAGTTTGCTAAGTTAATGAATAGTGAATGGGTCTTTCAATGTTAATAATATGGGTCACAGTATTACAAAAAGGGGAATTTATGACCCTATTGTAGATTGTTTTGTTGGCATCCGACTGAAGTTCATTCTTCAGACAAGCTGGTGCGCTATCAAAAACATTTAGTTGTCCCGTGTTTTTAGATGTCATGTTGTGTTTTTCATGAGTCAACATGACTAATTTTAAAAACTAAATTAGATTACATTAATTTGATATTCTAAAACTAAAAAAATAGATATTTAAATTTGTATTAAAACATTATAAGTTGCATTTTTTTTTCATATCAATATAATTAAAAAATATATTTTAAAATATAAGTGAATTAAAATTATAATGTCTGACACTAAAAAAGAAAATTATGACAATTAAAAAGGACCAAAGAGAGTATGATAGAAGAGTTAAAACTAGAAAGTATGTTTAAAAATGAAAGACGCGACAAGAACCCTACTTTTAAACACATAATAAATCATACACACGAACATATTAATAATTAAGAACTTAGCTTCAGGGTGTGTTTTGTAAAGCAGAAATTGAGGTTCAACATTTAAAATTTATCTATTTTTCATATTAATTTAGAATGAACATACAATAATAATATATAATTGAACTAATAATCAAATATTTATTTTTATATATATAAAAAAGGTTTTCAACAAAGTTAGTGGGTTCCCATGAACCAACAAACAACGTGAACAAATGGATCCTTCTTTTCATAGAGTGAACGCTAGCTTTTTTTAAATTAATATGTCTTATACCGTGTCAAGCTAAATTAATTAAAGTTAGAAAGTTCTTTTAATAATAAAAAAAATCAAACTCAAATACTTAATAATTAGGGTGTTTAATTAAACACAATAGATTTTCACTTATTTAAATCATATTTTACAAATTCCTTTGCTAATGAATGAATATTCACAAGTTTATCATAAATTTTACTATTTCACCACTTAATTATTCATATCTTATGTATATTAAATTTTCACTATTGAAATAGTTATACCTATAAAATTATTCTGTAACGGGACACAAAAAACACACTTTGCAAAATACAAATTACTAGAATGACAATATACATGAAAACACCAAATACAACACAATTCTCAAAACAAAAATTACCTAACAATATAGATACAATTTAAATACAAATTACAATCCAAATATATTATAAAAGAATCTTGAAATAATCTCTCAATTAAATCAACCCACTTCAGAAAAAAAACTATTTCTTTTTATATTTTTATTTTTATATCAAGCTTTTTTTGGAAGATTATAAGATGAAAAAATAGATGAAGCAGCAGAAAAAAAGAATCCAAAAAGACAAAGACTGGCTGCAGCATTTGAAGTGTTGAGAAATTTATCCATATCACTGTTTGTAAGTCTCCTCAATTCTTCTGTCATACCAAAACTTGCTGCTGCTCCAGTAGCAAGAAAGTAGGAAATAAACTGCACAAATAAATAAATAAGTAAATTGTTGAATGCCTTGAATCGGACCCGTTACAGTAGAAAGAACGGGGGTCTGTTAGGGCGTAGCTTAGCACTATATATAGACGATATGGCAAACCCTATTCTGTATTCTGTTTTTGCCTCTCCATAATAAAACTGCTCCCCTTCTTCCCCGTGGACGTAGCCAATTTATTGGTGAACCACGTAAATCAGTTGTCTTGTTTTTCGCGTTTATATTTTCTCGTATTATCTCGAATTCCGCATAACATAAATTTTTCCGAAATATATACGCTGACAGTATAAAAAAATACGTACTGTCACTACATTATCACATGTAAAAGGTAGAAGATCTCGGTTCTAGCGCTAGCTTTAGATCAAATCTTATATTATATTTTTTTTCTTAAAAGAAAGGGAATTTTAACATTTTTAACTAACGAGCTTGAAAGAATTTCACTCGTATAATTGTAATAGATTTTAGTAGTACATATATAACAAGTGTATAATCAATGTATACAATAATTGTATACTAAAAAAATTTATTTAATAAACAAAGATTAGGAATTTGTTTTCGTTAATTTCAAATTCTAATACATAAAATTGAAATTCTAGATTCGTTATCGACTATATATAGAAAAAAAAGGGTAAATTAATTTACCTTGTCACCATAGAAGTCTAATAGACAGAGACCCTCACCACCTAGTCTATTTCCAGTGGTCACAAAGAAAATTGAAAATGCAGTTTGGAGAAGAGTATATGCCATTCCAATAACCACACTAGAAATCAAATATCTGAAAATTCCAAAAAAAATAAATTAATAATAAATAAATTACACTAATAAAACTCATTAATTTCTTCGTGTGAGCTTGCTTGCATTATCAGTTTCAAATCCGAACAAATGAGGAGGGTTGTGGTAGATCGGCAGCCAACATAAAATTTGTCAATTCACGATGAATCCTCCTAATACAGAAAGTATGATGATGATGATATAAAATAAACTTACATGATGAAATGACGATTCATATAATTGATTCCAATTTATTTGAGACGAGTTATTGTTATAGAATTAACTAAGAACATGAATTTCATCGAAAATATTTTCTAACGAACAAATTTTTATATGTATTTTATAGCGAAGTAGTGAAAATTAATTTTACTTGTAAGCATAAAAGTCGGTAGACTTTGTTTTGATATTAATAAAATTGAGATTCGTAGTATGAGTGTTGGTGGCGATCACGATAAGTGAAATCAACAAGAAAATTAACGTAACAACCCTCACAATAAGGCTAACTAACGGTGGAACAATAGTTGTTGATGGTAATGGTGGTGGTGCCATTTCACTTTTTGGTGAAGTATAAAATTCTTATCGAATATAAATTATAATTATAACAAGAAGAAGTAATTAAAAAAATTTGATAACAAAAGGAAGGTTTTCTTTGTAGTGAATAATACTTTGAGGTATGTTTGGTTATATAAAGAAAAAAAAGGATAATTCCAAAAAAAAAATTAAAAAAATTGGACTTTGTCTTAGTCAAAAAATAATATACAACTCAAATTACATTTGTATTTTATAATTGATATTACTACGGTTTCCATATGTAGAGAGTTTACTTTGAATATTTTGATAGATATATATTCCTCGACTTATCCTAAATGACGCGTAAGTTGAAAAAGTATTTGTAATGATGAATTTAAATAATATGATATAATAAAATTCAAATAATAGTTATAATGTAACGGATAATAACCAGCCAAATAAGGAATAAATGTTTGAATTTGAATGGTCGTAAGCTTTTAACTATTTTCCTTTTTCTATTAAGATTTAAACACTTTTTTTTGTCTGAATAAATCTTAGTCATTAAGATTTTAAATAAAATTTTAATATTAATATTATTAAAACGTAAATTTGTGTGGATAGTTATTACAACTACTATAAGTCATCACCACTAATCACCTCTAGGCTCTATCATCAATATTATCACCCCTCGACCATCTACAATACAATTGTAGTCTATCTCTATTGTATCAATTATTTTCATCATCACAATTAATATTACTGTCCATTGCCATTAATAGATCGTCAAGCACTACACATTCATCAGTTATCATCATCAACAACGCCAATTATTAACTAACTTCATTATCACAATCATCACCGGTACTCATTATTATAACTATCATCATCATTATTTTAACCATTAACATCAACTATTACCATCATCATCACCATCGCTACAAACAATCCACCATCTAGTAAATATAAATATATTAATTTTTATGTAATAATTATTATAGTTTTGTAGTATTTAGTTATTGTTAATTTTAATTGTATATTTATTAGGCTTACAAATAAATAAATTGTGTATATTCAAATATTAAAAAATAAATAAGATTAACTATTTTTCATTCTGATCTGGAGATAATATTTTAATCATTCAAATATATAATTAAAATTCATACATCATAATATGAGAGAGGATAAATAAGCTTAGTGCGAGCCCATATTGTAATTACTTGATTAATCTAGCCATTTGGTTGTATTTATTTTTCATGAAACAGCTCATCATTCTAAAGTAAACATATAATATTCTACTAATCCTAAAGATTATTAAAGAGGGTGTTACTTAAATAATAGGGTATAATTGTAATTAGAAAACAAGTTAGTTAGGAGTTAGTTAGTTTGTTATTCTATTTAATTAAATGTATATATATATATATAGATAGGAAGGGGAGAAAGGTGCAGTACTGTTTTTCTTCTTAACTCAACTGTAACCTCCATTCAAGAGGCTTTCATATTACAGTTAATAGACTTCTTCTTCTTCTTCATACTCTCAATCTACATCAATTAACATGGTATCAGAGCCAGTGCTATAGAATCAATCAAAGCTGGTTCAAATTAGATCTGGAAGAGTGGGAAGATTGAAGAAGCAACAATGGCAGTCGTTGACAATGAACTCCCAGAAAAATTGAGTCATAATCATCCATTGTTCTTGAATAACATTGATAACTCAGGGGTTATGTTGATTTCGATCCAGCTATCTGGATCAGAAAACTTCTCAGTATGGAGCAGAGCTATGAAAATAGCTATTCTAGGAAGGAACAAGTTAGGATTCATCGATGGTTCTTGCAAGAAAGAATCGTATGGAGAAAACTTAAAGAATCTGTGGGAACGGTGCAATGCCATTGTTCTATCATGGATTATGAATTGTGTGTCAAAAGAGTTGCTTAGTGGAATTGTTTACTCAACTAATGCAGCAGAGGTATGGAAGGAACTGTGTGAAAGGTACGATAAAGTGGATGGGAGTCGGATCTATCAATTACACAAGGAAATTGCTACAATCAGTCAAGGTATGGGCACTATATCTGTATATTTCTCTAGATTGAGGGAGCTGTGGGTAGAGTATGATAGCTTAGTTCCCATGTCTAGTTGTGAGTGTCCTGGTTCTAGAAACTTCATTACGTTTATGCACAATCAAAAGTTGTTGCAATTTCTTATGGGCCTAAATGAGTCTTATGATCAAGCTAGAGGCCAGATCTTGATGATGATACCTCTTCCCTCACTGAATAAGGCTTACTCAATGTTGATTGAAAGAGAAAGCCAACGTAAAATCACTCAAACAACTAGTAATGAGCAGATGGAATTGCATGCTATGTTTACTGCCAGAAACTCATCTCTACCCAAACAAAGATCTTCTAATGTTCCTAGCTATGATCCAAATGTGTATTGTGATTATTGTAATAGAACAGGACATACTCGAGCTGTTTGTTTTCAACTTCATGGATATCCTCCTGGTCTTGAAAGAAGAAAGAAAGGATCAATGTATGGAAGAGGAAGAAATCAAAATGACAAAAGGCAGTTTCATACAGCTCATAATGCTGTTAGTAGTGATCAAGAACAAAAATACACTGAAGAGTATAGTTCTAATAGAGAGGAAATATCAAGCAACAACTCTTATAGTCAAGGTCACAATGGAAGGGTAGCCAGTAGTGATTATAGTAGAGGAATGAGTGTTATCCAAGATCAGTACAGTCAGATACTTCAAATGCTTGGACATACAAATTCTAAAGGAGGAGCAGAAGGATCAAGTTCTCAGCCTAACAATGCTGGAAATGCTAATCTAGTTCAGGATTATTCATCCTCAACAGGTAATGATATTGCACTTACAGTAGGAAATAAACAACAGGGGTGGATTATTGACTCAGGAGCTACTAATCATATGACATCCTTACCTACTATACTTGATTGTCAACAGCAAGTGTTATCAGATAGACCTAGAAGAGTATATTTGCCAAATGGAGACAATGTCAAAGTTACTCACACAGGATCTTGTCACTTGACTTCACAAGACACTATAGAAAATGTGCTATTAATTCCTGATTTCAATTTAACCTGCTGTCAGTCTCAAAGCTTACCAAGGATCTAAATTGTATTGTTTCCTTCTTTCCTGACTTTGTCATATTTCAGGACCTCTAAAGTGGGCAGGTGAGGGGGATTGGTAGAGAAAATGCAGGTCTCTATCATCTACCTATTCACAAAGTAAGTAGAGGCAAAGCAGAAAGTCAGTCTTTTACAGCAGAAGAGGATAAAGAAAATCATCAAACTTCCTCATCCATATCAGATTCAAAAGTTCTACTATGGCACCAAAGATTAGGCCACACTTCACCTAGTGTCTTAACACAAGCTCTCAAATTCTCAGTTACACAATGTTCCAAGGAAATAAATACCTGTACAATCTGTCCACTAGCCAAACAATATAGATTACCTTTTGTACATAGTAGTTCTGTGTCTACTCAAGTTTTTCAACTACTACATATTGATGTATGGGGGCCATTCAATACTGCTACATATGATGGTAATAGATTCTTTGTAACAATTGTTGATGATTGTACAAGAATGCTGTGGTTATTCCTAATCAAGTTGAAAAGTGATGTTTGTGTTGTGCTGAAAAATTTCTTTTGTTTAGTACAGACTCAGTTTCATTCCAAAGTTCAGGTCATCAGAACTGATAATGGTTCAGAGTTTGTGAATGCAGAATGCAACAGGTTGTTTACCAGTCTAGGGATTGTACATCAAAGAACTTGTATTCATACACCTCAACAGAATGGCATAGCTGAGAGAAAACACAAACACATCTTGGAGGTAGCTAGAGCAATAAAGTACCAAGGTCATATTCCAATAAAGTTTTGGGGACACTGTGTGTTAAGTGCTGCTTACATTATAAATAGACTACCTACACAAGTGCTACATGGTAAATCACCTTATGAAAAGTTTCATAAGCAACAGCCCTCACTTCAACATCTAAGAGTATTAGGCTGCTTATGTTTTGCCAAAAATATGTATATTCAAGATAAGTTCCAACCAAGAAGTGTAGCTGCTGTTCATATGGGTTATAGTGAAAATACTAAAGGGTATATACTATATGATCTGAAGAACAAGTATTTTTTTCTTAGCAGAGATGTATTGTTCAGAGAATCTACATTTCCTTTTGCAATCCCATCTTCTACAGCATGGCAATTGTTTCCTACCACATTCTCAGCAGATGTAGTTGCAGATTCTACAAAGTCAACTACAAGTGAGGATGGATCTAATATGCCTACAGTAGATGTGTCCATTACAGAACAAAGAAGGTCTACAAGGAATAGTAAAGCTCCTCTATGGATGAAAGACTATGTAGCTACTGCAAAACTTAAGTCTGAAGACAAGCCAGCTTACTCTATTGATAAATATGTTGCTTATGATCACCTGTCTACATCATACCAAACATTTCTGTCTAAGTTTGGAAATAATGTTGAGCCATCAACATTTGAAGAAGCATGTTCTGATCAGAGGTGGGTAGAAGCTATGACTTCTGAAATTTCAGCCTTGGATGCTAACAACACCTGGACTATTGTGTCATTGCCTCCAGGAAAGAAGGCTATTGGATGCAAATGGGTGTTCAAAATCAAGTATTTAGCTTCAGGTGAAGTAGATAAGTTTAAAGCTCGATTAGTTGCCAAAGGATTCAATCAAAGAGAGGGTATTGATTATCAAGAAACCTTCTCTCCAGTAGTAAAAATGGTCACTATCAGAAGTGTATTAGCACTTGCAGCTACTGAGAAATGGCATGTTCACCAAATGGATGTCTCAAATGCATTTCTTCAGGGTGATCTGCTAGAAGAAGTGTATATGACACTACCTCAAGGTTTTCAAACTCCTAAAGGATTTAATGTGCAGGGGGAGAACCAGTGTGTAAGCTCATTAAATCTTTGTATGGCTTGAAACAAGCACCTAGACAGTGGAATGTAAAACTCACAGAAGCACTGTCTAATCTTGGTTTTGTTCAAAGTCATCTAGATTACTCATTGTTTACAAAAGGACTGGTGTATCTTTGGTAGTAATTCTGGGTATATGTAGATGACATGATGATTACTGGAAATGATCTGAGTTTGATAAAGGATACAAAGAGAATACTACTGAATACTTTCAAGATGAAGGATTTGGGAGATCTAAGATACTTTCTTGGAATTGAGTTTGCCAGGTCACAAGAAGGCATTGTAATGCATCAAAGGAAGTATACTTTAGAAATCATTTCTGAAGTAGGACTTGGTGCTGCTAAACCAGTTAGTACACCATTAGATCCATATGTTAAACTAACTACTAAAGAGTATGATGATGTGAATGGAGAGAATAAAGAAGACAAGTTACTAGAAGATGCAACAATGTACAGAAGACTAATTGGCAAGTTATTGTATCTGAATGTTACAAGACCAGATATTGCTTTTGCTACACAAACACTTAGTCAATTTCTTCATCAGCCAAAACAATCCCATTTAAATGCTGCTCTCAAAGTTGTAAGATATATTAAAAGCCAAGCAGGACAAGGAGTATTACTGTCCAGTAAGAGCTCCAAACAGTTAAAATTTACTGTGATGCAGACTGGGGAGCTTGTTTACATACTAGAAGATCAGTCTCTGGATTTATGGTGAAGTTGGGAGAGTCTTTAATCTCTTGGAAATCAAAGAAACAGGCCACAGTCTCCAGAAGCTCAGCTGAAGCTGAGTATAGAAGTATGGCCAGTGCTA
The DNA here is from genome assembly GCA_027705065.1 of Solanum peruvianum. Lineage (NCBI taxonomy): Eukaryota > Viridiplantae > Streptophyta > Magnoliopsida > Solanales > Solanaceae > Solanum > Solanum peruvianum. The sequence continues at coordinate 4,018,827 of JAKWJD010001758.1, read as the reverse complement.
TAGCAGAGGTTACATGGATAGTAAAATTGTTCAAAGAATTGGGAGCTGAGATTCAAACTCCAGTCAGTGTTTACAGTGATAGCAAATCAGCAATACAAATTGCTGCTAATCCAGTGTTACATGAAAGAACAAAACACATCGAGTTAGATTGCCATTTCATACGTGAGAAGATTCAACAAGGTTTAGTCGAAACAAAGTATCTACATACAAAGGATCAAGAAGCTGATATGCTAACTAAAGGATTAGGAAAATCTCAACATGAATACTTATTATCCAAGTTTGGAGTAATGAACTTGTTCATGCCTTCAAACTTGAGGGGGAGTATTAAAGAGGGTGTTACTTAAATAATAGGGTATAATTGTAATTAGAAAACAAGTTAGTTAGGAGTTAGTTAGTTTGTTATTCTATTTAATTAAATGTATATATATATATATAGATAGGAAGGGAGAAAGGTGCAGTACTGTTTTTCTTCTTAGCTCAACTGTAACCTCCATTCAAGAGGCTTTCATATTACAGTTAATAGACTTCTTCTTCTTCTTCATACTCTCAATCTACATCAATTAACAAAGATAGGTTTAATTTACTTATAAAATGAGGATTTTTTCTAAGAAAAAATATGGGCTGGTATTTCATTGACTTTTGATGAAGATTAGTGAGGCTAGCCACTAATACCTAGTATTCCTCACTAAAAATTGGAGAACCTAATCATATTTAACTAAATTAAACAGATTAAAATAGGTTGACTCAATAAAATAAATTGATCATTAATTCATATTAAAATTAAATAAATTGTATGAGTCACGATTATTGTATTATTGACTATATATATCGCTCTTACTACCGTATTTAAATATTAAAGCTCTAGATTTGATCTTTACAAATAAAAAGACTTTCGATCAGCATAAAAGTATTTTTCTTTAATAGATTTATTTTGTGGCATAAATTTACATTCGTTAAGTGAAAGTTTTTAATTAAAAAAAGAAGTCAAATTCAATTATTAGGTATCATATCAATCATATTTCTTCGATTTAACAACACTTTTGGTCTATCAGATACAAATAATGGTGTCAATCTCAAAATGTTTAATTAAAACACATTAACATTCAGTTAATTAAATTATATTAGTATGGATTTTTTTGCCTTTTTCCTCGTTAATATTCACAAATTTACTACTCTCTCTATCCCTAATTAAAATATAAAAAATTAAATTAAAATATATTCCATCAAAAATATAGTAAATACAATATCTGAAATTGAAAATCCTCAAAATAAAGAAAATACAAAAAAAAAAACACCTTAAAATTATATAATAAGACTAATTGCATTACATGACACACCTTTGACCAAGTGTAAACCAAAAAAAAAAAAAGATTTCATAATATTGCAACAATTAATTTATAAAATTATTAAAGTAAGATTATTTTTTTTCCCTTTAAAATTAAGCTCTTTTAGGAAGATTATAAGATGAAAAAACAGATGAAACAGCAGAAAAAAAGAATCCAATTAGACAAAGACTGGCTGCAGCATTTGAAGTGTTGAGAAATTTATTATCACTGCCTGCAAGTCTCTTAAATTCTTCTGTCATACCAAAACTTGCTGCTGCTCCAGTAGCAAGGAAGTAGGAAATAAACTGCACAACATAAAATTAATTATTTATTCGTGCTTAATATATATAGGGAAAATGCACAAGTACCCCCTCAACCTATGCCCGAAATCTCAGAGACACACTTATACTATACTAAGGTCCTATTACCCCCTGAACTTATTTAATAAGTAATTTTCTACCCCTTTTTAGCTTACGTGACACTAGTTTGAAAAAAAAAGTCAATCATCGTTGGGCCCACAAGATAGTGCCACGTAGGCTAAAAAGGGGTAAAAAATTATTAATAAAATAAGTTCAGGGGAGTAATGTGTGTCTCTAAGATTTCGGGCATAGGTTGAGGGGGTACTTGGGCATTATCCCATATAAATATATATATTGATGATGTAAAATATATTTATATAATAATTTGTAAGTACGTACTTGATAAAAAAGAAAGAGAAACTTTTCAGAAATAGCAAAGATAATAGACATAATAAGGCTATATATCTATAGTATCGGTGATTACATTCCATAGTTATAATTTTGCTAGTCATTTGGAGGCCTGCAGTTTGTATATTTAGATTGTCTGTGTTTGTATATTTTGTTTGCAAAAATATAAAAACATGGTAAATATATACAAATAGAGACTGTGATTTGTATATTTCGCCTTGCTTATTTGTATATTTCACTTATAAATATACAAACAAAGTAATTTATTATGAATATCTCATAAATCATGTATAAATAATTAGGTTATATATAAATTATCAATTTATACAATCGAAAATCAAATTATACAAATTTTACATTTATACAATTAGAAATCAATTATATGAATTCTAAATTTATACAATTAAGTAACCAAATAATAAAATATCGCAAAATTATATCCAAAAATTAAAAATAATCAAAATTTTAGTACATAATACACTCTAGATATTTTCCATTTCGTGTAATTTTCCATAAAACAATAGTATTTTAACTTAATTACTACTATTACGTGTTAAGCTACATTAATTAAGTGACAAAATATTTACATGTATCGTAATTAGTAGAGAAATTCATCGAAATTTCACTTGTCTAGTCGTAATAAATTGTAGTAGTACATATAACCAGTGTATAATCAATATTATACTGACAAAAAACATTTCAAAAAATAAATATTGATATTGAATTAGTAGGAAAAAAAATATTATTCTCATGTGAAAAAATTAGAAAGTTTTTCATCAGTAAGAATATATTTTTCGCCATGCATTTTTTAATAAGTTGGTCCATTAAAAATAAGTCAAAAAATCTAGCACTGTGTTTGCAACGAAATTTCTAGTAAAAATCTAGTAGTGTGTTTAATGAGTTGGTCCGATCTATGACACAAATTTCTCACTGATTCGCGATGAAATTTCTATTGCGATATTTCTATCAATTATTTTGGAGATTTATAATTCTTCTATACTTTTCAATATATAAATATAGGAAAAATAACAAAGGAGGATAGTATAATTAAAGAAAAAATAATTAATTTACCTTATCACCGTAAAAGTCAAATAGACAAAATCCCTCACCACCAAAACGATTTCCAGTAGTCACAAAGAAAATTGAGAATGCACTTTGTAGAAGAGTATATGCCATTCCAATAATCACAGTAGAAATTAAATATCTGCATATATTTTCAGTAAAAATTAATCATAACGTATATATTGAATAAATTTCCAATAAAATATTTAAAGAATTTTGTGTTTTTTTTTTCTGTAGTGATTAGAAATGAATATTACCTGTAAGCGTAAAAGTCATTGAACTTAGTTTTGTCAACGTTACCATCCTCATCAATTGATTTTTCAGTGTTGGTGGCAATTATGATGAGTGAAATCAACAAGCAAATGAACGTAAGAATCCTCCGATAAGGCCAACAAATGGTGGAATTGTATTGGTTGTTGGTGGTAATGGTGGTTGTGCCATTTGGAAACTATATTATACTAATTAATTAAATTTAAAAAAAAATTGAAATTTTTTTATGCTAATTAAAGGTTTTTCTTCTTGTAGTGAATATACTTAGTAATGTGATTGCTTATATAGAAAAAGGATAATGCATGAAAAAAAAAACGTTGACTTTGTCTTAGTCAAAGTCAATGTGTACAACTCAAGTGCATTGTGTAATTGATATAGTGATATTTAGTTTCACATGCAAGAGTTTACTTTTTCTTTTTCTTTTTTTCTAAATAATGTCTAATATATATTTTACCAATTTAGAAAAATTAAGTAAATTATTTATGTCATAGATTAAATTAATTAATTCATACTTATTGATCGAAAACTTGAGTTTCAAAAAAATTTAAATAAGAATAAAAAGGTAAAGTTACATTATTTCTTCATGCAAGTGTAAAATAAAAAATGATACATAAAATGAGACGAAGGGAGTACTATACATTCTCAATTGAAAGCGTATTTGCATGTCTCCATCAAAGGAAGTAGCATGTCATTTATACGCAAGCTGATTTCGACAATATAAACATTAAAACGAAGTTGGACTTTCAAAAGAATAAGGGGAAATGTATAAACAAAAATAACCAAATTAATATCTTCGTTTATTTTTTAAAATTTACATACAAATATTCTTAAAACAATTTTTTTTTTATAAATGCACCAAATTTTTAAGAAATTGAGTAAGAGAAACTATTAATTTTTTGAAAAAAATAATTTTCATGAAAAACATTATATCTCATATCAAACATGTTCTAGGTAACAATTACTTTAATTCACAATAGTCTTGGAATGGAAATTTCCTAGTGAACACACTTGGTTTTTTTATTTTCTTAGAATTTTGTGTCATTTTCTCTTATATTCGTTGATTCAACAATTGCGATTCCATCGATTACTCAATTAGTATTGACATGGAAAATAAGAAGTTGACTTGGAATAATTAATTATCACCACTCAATTTGGACCAACTTGCCAACATGTCATTTGTATTTATTTTTTATTATAATGTAAAAACTTTATCTTAAATATTTAGGGTGAGGTTGAGGTGTGAATAGCACAATAGGATGTTGATTATAATATTAGCAATCTATACAATGTTTTGATGAAAATTTTGAGTATTAAAAATTGATTAATGATGTCTAAGAGTATAATTGAGATAATTGTGAAAGAAATTGATTTATGTTTGAAAAGTCGTTTTTTATCCATTTTTATGCGAAGATTATATTTCAATAATTTATCTACTCATAGATAGAACTGTCAATATGGGTTAGCTTACCTCATTCGGGCTAATCCATACAGGCTATGAGATTTTACGGGTTAGGCCGGACTTGTCATTTTTTGTGTGGGCTGAAAAATGGTCGGCATAACCCATAAGTACGTGGGTTGTAGGCTTGCCGGGCTAGCCCACTTTTTAACAAATTATAAATTTTTTTAATTATTAATTTAAATTATAATTTATAATTTAAAAATATTATCATACATATCGACAAAACAATATTACATGATGTTAATATTACTACTGTTAATCAAATTCACAAATAAAATTGTCTTTATAAAATATTTATTAAGTTACTTACCATTTTCAAAAAAACAAAAAAAAATTATTAATTTTTTTCAAGTAAAATTATAAATATTTAAATAGATGAATAGAAATATTAACCTAATTGTTTTGAGTATGGATTCTCTTTAATTTTAAAATTTTAATATTATATTATATTTTTTAATTAAATTGATTCACGGGTCGGCCCTACCGATATTTCTCAAGCCCCTCAAATCAACAGGCTTATTTAGGTTGGGCTAAAAAATATTTTTTTTAAATGAGCTCCAAAAATCTTAGCCCAGCCCTACTAAATTCCGGATTAGGCCAGGTCGGCTCAACAGGTCTAACCTATATTGGCGGCTCTACTTATCGAAGCTAGAACGGAAGAATTTTTTGTTTTTTATGTTTATCTTAGAGTTCATTTTGAATTTAAGTGATATTAGTGCATCCGAAATCTTTAAATTCTGATTAACCTAATATGATAATTAAAAAAACAAAAATTGTATGCTCCTAAGTAGTTAGTGTACACACATATTGTTGCAATTGCTTAATTATTTGATGGATCTAGCAAGTTGTATTTATTTTTCATAGAATTAACAGTTCATCATTCTAAGGTCAATTAATTAATATTCTGATGAGATTAAAGAACATGTTTAAGCTACTAATTGTGGATTTCTTCTAAGTTTTGTTAGCTGGTATTTCTTTGACTTTTGCCAATAAGTGAAGCTGGACACGAATATCGAGTATTTTTTGGCTAAAAATTAGAGTATCAAATAAATGAATTATGTGAACAAGAGTAATATTTATGAGTTCAATTATAAGACCTTAAATCCAATCAATTGCGTTCAAAGATCGTAACGAAATAGTAAATACTTATTGATCCTTCACAGAGATTTCAAATTCAAGATTTTAATAAAAAGTTATCTTCGATAGAAAACACTTAATTATCCGGTGAAATTTCTGACACATATCCAAACTAGTTGGATCATTAAATGAACATAAAAAAGACACTTCTAAATGTTATATTTATTGGTTTAGTGAAAATATTGACGCCAATATAACTTGTCACTCGTTAACCATTATGATTAGTGAATTATTGATTAATATTGAACTTTTTTTCCCTATTAATCAAAATCATAGTGGAAAAGAAATACGTGGGTAGGAAAGACTCCAATTTTCCCCATTGAGCTGTTTACGATCCAACTTGTTATTGGGATATGGTTAGATGATAAGTTTTTTAAATTTCATTTAAAATTAGAGCTTATAAGTTTGATCCATATAAATTCTTGGCCCTTAAGGCTTGATTGGGGCAGGGTCAGGATCGGCTCATGAGCTAAAATTATTTATTTAAGAGTAACTTAAAGAAATCTAACTAATGTATGTGTTAATTAATTACTTAGATGCACATTGTGTTGTAGTATTACGAATCTTATCAAATGTTGGTGTGATGTATCTTGAATACATAGACTTAAAATTATGTGTAGTTTATTTTAGATACACTCTATCCAAGTGTATTGACATGTATCTAGGATATATAGACTGATATCGCACCCTCGTCTCTCTCCTATTTCATTCTCCACTCGCTTATCTCGCTCTTGTATCTGACATGCATCACACCATATAAATGTATTTCGTGTATCTAGTATCCTAGATACATGCTAATTATACTAGTTTTTTTTTTTTTTGCTATTGTAAATAACACCATTATTTTTCATATTTGATTTGAAAATCTTCTCATTTTCTTGATGTCATAAAACTTTAAATTTGAAAAAAAAAAAAAGAATTAGCCCACCCCAGCCCGAGACCATCCAAGATTACGTTGGATTGATCATTTTCATACCCTTCCGAATGAAGGGTCGACCTACCCTAGTCCATTGAATGTGTTGTCTTATCTCATCTCGTCTCATCCCATCCCGTCCCTCCCTACTCCCTTTTTTATGTGCTACGAATCTTAATTACTTAGTCAATTCGCTAACTTTAAAAGAAATATACTATGTATAGTAAAACTTTAGAAGAAATATAAGATATATATTACTCTACCAATTCAATATGTTATACAAAAGAATTAGACAAAAGAAGGAAACTAAATGTCCATATATATTTATAAAATTAGCAATCATACATGTAATCATCCTTAAATAATTTAAATGAAATAAAAGATGAAATCATGTTGCATACAAATCCAGCAAGACAAAAACTAGCAGCTGCATTTTCTTTGTTAAGAAAATCAACGGTCACCATAGCACGATTTGGCAATCGACTCAAATCCACCGTTAATCCAAATCCTGCTGCTGCACCCGTACCCACTATCATCGACATTATCTGTTTAATTAATTATAATATATAGGTAAGATACATAATTTTTTATCTATACTTAGTATAATTTTCTATATATATAATATAATTTTCTATAAATATAATATAATTTTTCAATGAAAAGTGTTAAAGATGAACATTTTGATTAACTTCAGATATCAATTGTTGTAGTTAAACAATAACTATACTCTTTAAATTTTAAATTTGTCTCTTGACGGACACTAGAGCTTTAAAACGGTCTTAGCCCATGGGCCGGCTCAACCCAACCCAACCCGTTATTGGGATAGGGTTGAGATAGGTTTTTCAAGCCCGTTTAAAATTAGGGCTTATGAGCCCAGCAATATAAGCTCTTGAGGCTTGATCGGGATCGGTCCAGGTGCCAACACTTTTTATTTGATAATAACTTACAATAATAGTACTAGTATATAATTTAATTACTCAGAGACACGCTATGTTATAACATTATGAGTCAACCAAATTTTGGTATGTTCAAATTGTATCTCAGAATATATGGACTCAAAATTACATAAATTTGTTCTAGATATACTCTATCCAAGTAAATTCACATGTATCTAGGATACATAGACAAATCTCGCACCCTCACCTCTCTCCCGTCTTGTTTGTCACTTTCTTATCTCGCTTGTTTATCTGGTATGCAAGATACATACTAATTATACTAGATTTTTTACTAGTATTATTAAAACAACACCATTGTTTACCATATTTAATTTGAAAATCTTCTCATTTTCATGATATTATAGAATTATAAGTTTGGAAGAAAAAAAAAGGACTAGCCCGTCCCAGCCCTCAGCCCTTCTAGGATTGGGCTGGGTTGAACATTTTCAGGCCCTCCCAAATGAAGGGCCAACCTGTCTTAACCCTTCAAATTCATTGGCTCGCGAGGCTTGAGCCAGGTGAAACTTGACCGACCCTTTTTAACAGCTCTAATCAAAACCTTTAAAAAATATAATATAAGCAATCTATCATAACACGTTAGCATTAATAATTGATTTCATGAAATTTGGATAGTATAGGATGTTCTATATTCTTAGTCCCTTTATCACTTTTTTAAATCTTAAAATTAATACTAATAAATGACTTGAACTTCCCATTTAACCTATAATGACAATTTTTTGTAGTCATACAAAAAGGTTATTCCCATTTTTCAATTTGTTTTGACATAAAATTTAATATTTCTAAAATTTATAATCTTAAACATATTATATTATTTCGGTGACTATTATATATATTATAATATTTATACATTAAAAAAAAATTGTTATGAATTTTATGAAATTGCTCATAGCTAACATAATATTTTAATAATTCATTGCTAAATCGGTTAAACAACAAATTATTCTATTTAACTACCAATTTTGTTCGTCCTATTTTTTATTTTTTAAAATAGTAATATGACTATATATAGAAGATTTTCATTAAGGAAATATATAAAAAATTGCATTGAGCGAATCATTAATGAAATTGTCAAATAAAGTCAAAAGAAATGAAGTATATCAGATATCACGATTAAGATCATAACTTTTACAAGTGTTCTTTTATTCACACAAACATTATAGCATATTCAACATTATAAAGTTAAAAAATCTTAATTTAGTTCTTTTAAACTCGATATGTTGGATCAGACTATGTCATATAAAATTAAAATTGAGAGAATATTAAAGTAATTATGAGGAAAATGGAATGTACCTTATCAGCATATACATCAAAGTGAGTAAGTTTATCACTTATACAATCTCCTGTCTTGGCTTGGATTATTGCAATTGCAGTTTGTATAAGGGAATATATAAATCCAGTACCAGAACAAGCAAGCATGTAACTGTCAAATCATCATTTATAACATCAAATATAAAAAAATAATATTATTCCAAGATTTAAATGATATACTATATACACTAAATATACATAATTTTTATATCATTAATTTAATAAATTTTTGAATTATTATATCAGACTTGTTATAAAGAATTACAAGTTCTTGCAAATCAACATAACAATAAGCTAGAGCTAAGCAAGTATTAATAGTTGATCATTTCACGATTTAAATCTATGATTTATAGGTCACAGTGAGATCTTAATTTATCGTTGCTTTATATCTCACCTAAATGAAAATATGCAATTATAGGAAGACTTCCTGTGCACAAAACATCCGGTTAGAGGTGGAGCCAGTCCTTTTGACAAAAAATTACAATGTATATATAAGATTCAAATGATTTTTTTATATATATATATATATATATATATATATGTATATTAGATGTTGAGTCTCCTTTGACTTTTTGTGTAATTACTTTTTCATATCTTCAACGCCTTTAATGAAAATTTTATATCTGTCACTGCATCGATCTACATTCACGCATGATTGCAAAAGGATCACACCCAAGATCAAGTATCGATGCAAGCTATCTTGACACAAATATCAACAGTTGATTTTACAATCCGAATTTATGACCTATAGCCTATAATAAGTTGATTTCATGAAAATAATTTTATCGTACATAACTCTAACACTACCCTATATATGAAAGATTCAATTACAAAAATGACGAATATGACAGACTAATTTTACGACTCAAACAAATGATCGATCTATGACAAATAGATATCACAGATCAGAGACAACTTTATTGTTACTCTGAGATTCGCGAGAAGTTAAAAGATGAACGCTTACCGATAAGCATAGAAATCAGTAAAATGATACTTGACTTCAACTTCACCATGAAATATTGAAGGAACAGACATATTAGAAGAAGAAGTTGTAAGAATTGTGACACAAGTTGCTAAAGAAACAAATGAAACAAGTCTTAACACGAGATTCACAATTGCTAAACAACCCATTTTTCTTTTTTTTTTGGCTCTCTCTAAATTATTTCAACTTTTTCAAATTTATAATATGAAGGCATACAGTTTGCTATCATAATTTTTCTCATATATATATATATATAATATAAAAGAAACGAATCTTCATTATTGTCTCACTCTTCATATGTTGACATAGACTTACCTAATTATAAGTTAATTTCTTTATATAATATATATAGGCAGCTAACAAAGTTGTTTCAATTGGTGTTTGTTTTTATATTGATTGTTAATTTTCGAATATAATATTCGTTTTGACATGCTATGTTGTCAAATTTATCGTTACGTAGAGATGAAAAAATCTATTTTATGTGACAGCTAATTTGATATAATTGTGTCATTATCTTATTTCTTTGGCTTTCTTGTTAATGACTATATATAGGATATAATTTCATATATTGTTAAAATACTATTAGATGTGTAAATAATGGAGATAAGTTTTTTTCTAAGGAAATGAAAAATTGAAAATAATAGATATTTCTTTTAATTGTATTTATCATAATTTGGTTGGTGGTTAATGAAACAATGGGTGAGTTAAGGTTGTCAAGAATATTCAAACATTTTTAAAAACAATTAGAGAGAGATATGAGAGTGGACATGGCGAAGACATGCACAATTGACCTAATAATTAATTAATTAGTTTAGTACAAATATTCTTTTTCTCTAGTGATATGATAATTAATTAGATTTGCCCTTTCACATCTCAAATTGTCTAATATAGTAAGCCATAATATTAATTATATTACTATTTTTTTTTATCTTCAACTTGAGTTACCTAGTGGCAAAGGTTGAAAATTTATGAAAACTCTCAAAATCAACATTGTCATTGATATACATGTTGCAACGATAATTTAATTATTACTAGATAGTATAAACTCGTGCAAGCACAGACTCAATATTTAATTGTTCATAATTCAATTTAGTGCTAATATTTTTAGGTGACAAAATTGAGATGAATATACTTTATACAAATAGAAAACATGAAATATATTTATCATCATCCAATGTGTATGAGAAGATGAAGCATGCATGTAGGTTATAACATAGATCAAGTTACCATCAGTACAATTATAGTATATTTTTACGAATTGTTTGGTTTGAATTCAAGTGATGACAGGATTAGTTATGAAGAAATAAGTTATGTTGAGAATATTTTTTATTGAGTGTTTATTTCGTTGTATTTAAAATAATAGGCTTTGTATAAATTTTAAAAATAATTTATTTTTATACAAAAGTACCTTAATGAATGTGAAAAGTGATGTATAAAAAGGATTTTAACGGGTATCTTTGTCATTTACTTATTTTATTCCGAGATAAATTGCTAGATTACTTTACCATCTAAGCGGAGAGATAACTTATCCTAGTACTAATTATTAATCCCGAGATAAGTCATTCCAAACATGCCAACCAAACAACAAATTAAGTGTCGCTACAATTTAATCTCATGACTATTTCGTATATTCCTTCAAACAAGATTCAAATACTTTAAAAAATTATTTCTTTGTCAACTTAAATTATATTCGGTATAAATAAAATTGCAGCTCATGGCTACATTTACTTCAAGGAAAAATGGAAAATAATTGTGTTTGGTATAAAGGAAAATGTTTTCTTAGAAAATGTTTTCCTGGAAAATAAGTAGATTTTGGACTTATTTTCTCATGTTTGGTTGGTGAATAGAAAATATTTTTTCGGAAATGATTTTAGTGTTTAATTAATGAATGAAAAATGTTTTTGAGACACGTCTTTTATTTTTACTAGAGTAGAAAATAATTTATGAAATTGATAATATTTTATAAAAATAATTCATGATGATTCTTCAATAATTTAATGGAAACAAACGGAATATGCAATACATTTTACGATATAAATACAATGATTTAAAATCAAAAAGTACAAAAAACAAAGGCTCTCTCCTTTGCAAAGCAACTTGTATCATAGACTCAACCTTTAGCCAATATGTATAATAAATTGGATCATCAGTAATTATTTAATTAGTTTCAATAAATCTTTGAGCTATTAAATTTTATTTAATTAGTTTCAATAAATCGATAAATTTTTAAGATATTAAATAAAATTTAATAATGTGATTTATTAATCGAAGAAATTGATCAAGTAACGGTGCAATAATATAATTAATATAGATACCTCTAAGATGGAATCAATTTAGGGAAAGAACTGTGCAAAATTCGTTAATAGACCAAACAGATGATCATTAATATATATTAAGTTTTTGATCATCTATGTTTAATAAATATATTTTAGTATTATATATTTTATGAATAAAATACATTTTGGTCATCATTTGTAAATAAGACCTTGGACCAAATAAAATTTTCTCGAGGGTGCATAATAAATATTTAGGCCTTTGTAAATGGGATTTTAATAAAAAAATTAATTTTTAAAAATTTGTGTTTAAAAGTTACAGAATATGTAAATAAAGGATAAAATTGGATTTACTCGAAATCAATAGCGTTAGTTCAAATTAATTTTTTTTGTTAGATATATGACAATATTATTTGAATATTGTACATTATTTTATATTGTTTTTAATTATTAAGTTGAAATGAATTTATTTATCTTGCCTCAACTCCAATCAGACAATTTTCATTTTACCTTTTGCCTTTTCCTTCTCTTCCAACTGTCTTACATTAATCTCGACAATTGTGGTACTGGAGTGATAAGTATTCTTTCATTATTAACTAGAGATAATTGTCTTATATTAATCAACAATTGTTGTAATGAAGTGATAAGTATTCTTTTATTCTTAACTAGAGCTCTCGGATTCAAGTCTTTGTGAGTACCGAGGTGACGGGTTGAAAAATTTCACAAAGAGTGTTCAGAAATAGCACTACAAAAAGCTCTTTCCGAAAGTAGAATTAGTGAGATTTGAACGAGTGAGCACTACCTCATACTAATCATCTAAATAAGTTGGGCTACGATAACTTGTTGTGTTAAAGAGTGTCCAAAATATGTTATTTAATCATTTGATGTATCATTTAACTTGTATATGCAGTGCTTTTTCTGACGAAGACACCTTGACAACCATGTAACTACGCCAAAGTTCCCGGTGTGAATCTGAATTCAATCGGCTCATAATGTATCAAACACCGAATGGAAAAAAAAAAAAAAGATAGAAAAACAACACTCTTTGTTTGTAAGTTGGACTCGTTTTTAAGTGATAAAAGCGTCTATTGGGCCTTTAAAACTATGGGTCAGTTTCAAGCCCACTTCATTTTTCTATTTGGGCCCATATCTGAAAGAGGCCCATTTGAACTCTTAGATCACTAATTTGTGATACATTAATACGAGTCTGTTTTCTAGTTTCAAATCTCTCCTTTATTACTTATTAATTAATTTTTAATTATAATTTAAAATATAATACTATAAATAACACTAAACATACTTGAATATGAAATAAGAGCTTTAAATAAATTTATGTTAAAATTTGTATTATTCTTAAAATTATTGGTATCAAGGCAAACGAGCTCAACCTCGTGACATCGGAGGGTTGATTGGGTTTGGACTTAATAGTCTCGGGTTTAGAGTGAGGTGAACAATTCTAGCCTATACTGAACTCATGGGCCAAGTCTATTTTGACGGCTTTTACAAATGTTGATTTGCATAGTATTTATGCGAGATCGACATTAAAATTGACACTTTTTGAATCCTAAACACCAAAAGAGATACTCTCTAAAAGCACACACCAGAACGGACAGTTCATCCATATATGAGCGAACTATAACTACCATTTTTCTAAACCGTCATCCCTGTTAACTTAAATTCATCCAAAATAATATTACACAAACTTTAAAGATAATTCGCCCACAAACAGTTCTTTTTATTAACTCCTCACGTGAATCTATATCTCTATCTTTCTCAATTTAAGTGTATTGTGAATCTTTTTATACATAAATATAAAATCATGACTTTTTTCAATAATAAACGTATAAAACAACTAGAGAATTTTCTTCATAAAATAAATTTTATTATTTATTTGCTTACAACAATAGTAAAAAACTATTAAGGTCGATGTGAACAACGATTTCTTATGAAGAGTTTCTCTTCACAAACTACATTGTTATGTCATGCGACTTGAAACAATGTTCATTTCGTTTCTACGACACCTAGTACTATTAACTCTAACCGTTCTCAAATATAGGGTATTTACGATTAAATTGAATGGAGAAGATAAACAATATAACTCATCATTCATCCAGGGAAAATATGTCATTATAAGTTTAGTTGTAATACTCACTTACATCTCTTTGGTTGAATGCCATGTATATCACAAAATTTTATGACACGCAATTTATGCGAAGTGATTATTATTTTAGTATGTAAAAAAATTAATAATAACATCTAATTTTTCTTGTAACTGGTTGGTAAAGAGTCATCATTCAATTTTACTCAATATCAATTATTGTATTTTGGTTTATTAGTGTAAAAAGATATATATGTAAAATAATAATTAAAAAATGGGAGGAAAAAAATACAAATTCTAACCATATTTGTATGTCTCAAATGAATGGAACACATGTTAATGCTTTGATCTATCGAAGATTTCCTTGTTTCTTTGTTTTTGTCCAATTATCTATGCTTTCGTCCAGCAAATAATATAATATAAAATTAACGATAATTAAAACGTGATTCATTAGCTCTCGATAATATAGATGAATCATACGATCTTTATTTATATGAATTTGTCTATAGATTCAACGACGATGAGAAGAGGATTCATTAATTCTTGAAGAGGATTATTCATTTTTTTCTCGATATACAAAATAAGGATTTCACTAAGTTGATTAAATTAAAACGTGATTCATTAGCTTTCGATAATAAGATGAACTATACAATCTTTATTTATAATGAATTTGTCTATAGATTCAACGACGATGAGAAGAGGATTCATTAATTCTTGAAGAGGATTATTCATTTTTTTCTCGATATATAAAATAAGGATTTCACTAAGTTGATTAAATTTAAACGTGATTCATTAGCTTTCGATAATAAGATGAACTATACAATCTTTATTTATAACGAATTTGTCTATAGATTCAACGACGATGAGAAGAGGATTCATTAATTCTTGAAGAGGATTATTCATTTTTTTCTCGATATACAAAATAAGGATTTCACTAAGTTGATTAAATTTAAACGTGATTCATTAGCTTTCGATAATAAGATGAACTATACAATCTTTATTTATAATGAATTTGTCTATAGATTCAACGACGATGAGAAAAGGATTCATTAATTCTTGAAGAGGATTATTCATTTTTTTCTCGATATACAAAATAAGGATTTCACTAAGTTGATTAAATTAAAACGTGATTCATTAGCTTTCGATAATAAGATGAACTATACAATCTTTATTTATAATGAATTTGTCTATAGATTCAATGACGATGAGAAGAGGATTCATTAATTCTTGAAGAGGATTATTCATTTTTTTCTCGATATATAAAATAAGGATTTCACTAAGTTGATTAAATTTAAACGTGATTCATTAGCTTTCGATAATAAGATGAACTATACAATCTTTATTTATAACGAATTTGTCTATAGATTCAACGACGATGAGAAGAGGATTCATTAATTCTTGAAGAGGATTATTCATTTTTTTCTCGATATACAAAATAAGGATTTCACTAAGTTGATTAAATTTAAACGTGATTCATTAGCTTTCGATAATAAGATGAACTATACAATCTTTATTTATAATGAATTTGTCTATAGATTCAACGACGATGAGAAAAGGATTCATTAATTCTTGAAGAGGATTATTCATTTTTTTCTCGATATACAAAATAAGGATTTCACTAAGTTGATTATTATAAAATATCTAATCAAACTATTTGTCTTTATTCCAACTAAAGTTGATTTTTTAAATCTTTAAAACCAACTACTTTTTTATGGACTCCATAAGGATTCATTGATATTTCCAATTCATTATTCTTGTCACAATATTACTAGCTTTTCTATAAGATAATAATAAAATAAAAATAAATAATAGGCAAAATTTGGTATTAGTTTCTTCTATAGAGAAACTCTTTTTTTTAAGTCTCACTAAATAGTGGAATGATATATTTACTATATCAATAAGTACATCTTAATAATATTGTTTCAAAGAGTTGTGTACTTTTAAGTACTTTAATTATTAACATTATATATATATATATATATATATATATATATATATATATATATATAAAAGGAAATTTGCTACCCACCATTGAACATGTGTAAAGCAAAGATGCAAGAAAAATTGCATAATTTGAGATCTGTTAGTGCATCAATATGATAAGTTAAATATGTTTACAAATGGAGTAGGTTGTATCTAGGGTTTGTGTAGGCCACACTCTATTACTATTTTATTGTCATTATTTTAAAATCCATAAATTTTTTATTGTTTATCTATCGATTCTGAAATCAGAATTCTACCAAAAATAATTTCTTCAATTTTATATAATTTATTTATATATTGAATGATCTTTAGTATAAATACCAAATTTTGATCGAACGTATAATAAAAATTACAGTTTTAACCCCTCTATCAAACTATGCACATCAATCTAGTTAACATCGGTTATATAAATTCTTATTTCTTTATTTAAGGACATATTATCGTATCATCATAATTATTATAAATAAATTTAAATTGATAAATACGTTAAAAATATATAAATAATAACAAAAATAAAATTAAATGGCTCTAAAACCTATTCTCAATCAATAGCTAATCTCAAAATATAATATATGTTTAATTCACACATCACATATTGTGTCACCATTATCTAACTAAAACCCTATC
This sequence comes from Solanum peruvianum, assembly GCA_027705065.1. Taxonomy (NCBI): domain Eukaryota; kingdom Viridiplantae; phylum Streptophyta; class Magnoliopsida; order Solanales; family Solanaceae; genus Solanum; species Solanum peruvianum. Next base: position 4,001,727 of record JAKWJD010001758.1, on the reverse strand, counting down.
AATTATATTAAGTATATAATAAATATACAAGTGGATAGCTTATAAAAGAAGGCCACCTCATACTTTATTTAAATTGAACCTTTAAACAATTCATTTTTTCCAACTAGAAAGATTCTCTTTTTCTTTTTCTAATTATTATTGCTATTACTATCATTTTCCTCTTTTCCTTTTTTCTTTTCTTTTGTGAGGTGCCATAAATATAGGAACCTTTTACAATAAAGTAATATAAGGGTTTAATAATAGTATAAACTAAAGTGGAATATTTTATTATTTAGAGACCAAAACAGGAAGTGACTAAACTAGGTATAAGCTAAGTCCAAATATACTTTTTTATATGTATTGAATATATTAAGGAGTTCTTTTTAATGAAATTGCATTATATCATTAAGTCTCCCTAATAAACATTGTATTGTTTCAATTTATATTACTTGATATCTGTTGACCTGACATCAAGGATAATTTCAGAAAAATGAAGATGTTCATCCGAATATTCTAAATAAAAGAGTTACATTATATATATAAAAATTACATATATTTTTATTTTTTAATGTAGATTTATAGATTTCGAATCACCTAAACATCGAGGTTAATTTAGTGGATTAGGAAGTTCAAAATTCACTTGAGATTGAAAGTTTAAATCATAAACATTATCTTTGTATTTTTTTAAATTTTCTTAGTGAAAATCCCGAGTGTTTGACACACCCTTCAATTTTTTTAATTAGAGGTGTATTTTTACTAAATCAACCTTATTAACAATATTTTAGAACTCTAATGATGTGGTTATATTTAATACTAAAAGTAATATGGAAGGAAAACAATAAAATTTTCTTAATTTACTAAAATGGACCTAAAATGGACAAAACGAAAAACTAAAATATTTATTTGTTCGTATTTGAAATTGAGAATTTTTTGGAAATAGTTTCTCTATCTCTATAAGGTTAGTAATAAGATCTGCGTACATTCTATTCTCTTCATACTCATTTATGAAACTTCAAATGGTATATTATTGTTGTTTTTAATTGATTTCCCACTCGATATCTGATACTCACTTTGAAGCCTAACTATATTCGTATTGGTTTCTCATGTGGAATCATAGAAGGAATTTAATCGCTACTAATTGGTATAAATTAGAATTCGCTTCGATAAGTCCTATACATTAAGGGATAAAGCTCTCCCTAACAAAGACGACTCTATACCCAAGGAAACTCAAACCCAAGACCTCTTGATTAAAGATGAAAGAGTACTTACCGTTCCACCACAATATTTATTTGTATACTATTATTATATTACCTTTATTTTGTGTGAGATAGAAATATTATCTCCAAGAAAATACAATATCATTTTTTTTAGAAAAATAAAAATTGTTAAGATAAATTTTCTTTTAAACCCAACACATCCCAAAACCTTATCCCAACAAAAAAAAGGGAAACTTTTACAAAGATAAAAAAGAAAAAGATAGGAAAGTGTACTTATTTAGACTAGTAGTGTTATATGATAAATCCCCCCATAAATATCAATATCAACATAATGTGAATGTAAGTAATAAAGTTAGTTGGACTTGGACCATATGTGCCACTTTTACTTTACTTTAATTTAATTTAATTTAATTTGCTCATGTTGAGCTGTCCCATTGAATTCTTGACTTTATTCATTCAAAGTTAAGTCACCTTCTTATCTTGATAAGTTCAATTCCAGCTCTATACATCATATCTTAAAAATCCCCCCAACTTGTACCACCTACCATCACACTTATGTATGTCTATATATATAATATAATGTTACGTTTTTGGAGAGTTAATTTTATTGATTATATTAATTTGATATGTTAAAATAAAATTAAATCTTTAAAAATTATATGAATAGTTTTATCAGTTATAATTTTTTTCATATTAATAGAATAAAGAAATAAATCTTAAAATGTCTGTTAAAGTTCATATGATTTAACTCTTAAAAAAAACGGTGACAAATAAAAAGAGATAGAGGGTTACTCTTTAAGAAACCTCTTTGAAAGTTGAAACTATATAAATTTATTTATACTTTCAGAAAAAGAATTCATTATAAGCATAAAATGAGCAAAAATATAATTAATATTCTCTTGATAAGTAATTTGGAACATCGATCTATTTATAATAAATTGGATAACTAATATGGTTATATTATAATAAGTAACACTCCCTCTGTTCATATTATATTAATTTGATATTTTAAATAAAAGAATTTAGATATTTAAAAACTATATGAAAAATATTATAAATTATAATTTTTTACATATCAATATAATAAAAATACATATTAAAATGTTAAGTCAACATTTTTATAATTTAATTTTAAAAATAATAACCATGACAATTGAAAGTGGACTGAAAGAGTACAAGGCATCTATTTATAATAAATTGAAAAATTAATATGAAATGTAGAAAATATACATGATCTTAAAATAAAGATACCTGAAATATGTTATTAAACAAAAAGGAAAAAGAAATACTATGTAAGAAAGAATACATCAATTTTTTTTTTAAAAAGGTTCATTTATGACATCAGTTAAACGTTTGATTCATTTATGTCATCACTGTTAAAGAAAAGGCTCATTCATGTTATTATTTTTTAATGATGGTTTTATAAAATTATTTTTGACACGTGATCAATTATAATTCGGCCACATCATAATTTTTTTTTAAAAAAAATATAATTCTAAAAAAAAGTTTGAAATAATTTTTAAATTTTTTTTATTAAATAAAAATTAATGACGTGGTCAAATTATAATTGGTCATGTCATCAATTTTTAATAAAGAATTTTTTTTAAAAAAAAATTGATGACGTGACCGAATTATAATTGGCCACAAATCAATGGTTTTGCAAAATCACCATTAAAAAGTAATGACATGAATGAATATTTTCTTTAATTGTAATGACATAAATAATTCAAACTTTTAACTGTTGACATAAATAAAAATTTTCTAAAAGTTGAATGGCATATTTGAGCCTTTTTTCAAACTTTTTTTTTTTTACCATTTGTAGAAAAGGAAGAATTTTGTACATCCACAATAAAATATGATTATTATTTTTCCCCAAATATTAAATTTATTAAATTTGACAGGTTATAATAATTGACTTGCTTTATCTTTTTGCTACCAACACCGTCACCGTTATCTAACGGCGTTTGGTCCCTTTGTGTACCGGTTGTAACTAGTGCAGGTCATTTCTCATCAACCCTTATCAAAATTATTATCTTGTTAAGAAGCTCTCAATCAAAGTCCCCTTTTCTCTTCATTCTCCTTTATACGTCACCGCCTCTCATTTCCATAACTTTTTTTTGCAGATTCAGAGTATTTTATAAGGTATTTTTGAAAAAAAATTGGATCTTTAGTTACATTTTTTACTGAAATTTGTAGTTTTTATGTGTTATTGTTTAGTGGGGTTGTGTTTTTTTTTCTAATTTTTTATGATGTTATATATTGTAGGATTGTTTGGAATCAAGAATTTGGTGTTTTTGTTTTGGAATCAGGTATTCTTGAGGGAAAAAATGGATCTTTACTTGTTTTTTTACTGAAATTTGTAGTTTTTATGTGTTATTGGTTTGTGGGGTTGTGTATTTTTCTTATTTTTTGTGATGTTATATGTTGTAGGATTGTTTGAATCAAGGATTGGTGTTCTGGTTTTGGAATCAGGTATTCTTGAGAAGTTATGAATTTGGATCTTTACTGAAAAAATTGTAGATTGTATGTGTTATTCATTTGTGGGGTTGTTTGCTTGCTTGAGTTTTTTTTTTTTTGAATGATACAGATTGTAGGCTTTGTGTGGAATCAAGAATTGGTGTTCTGGTTTTGGAATCAGGTATTCTTGAAAAGTTCTCATTTTGGATCTTTACTGAAATTTGTAATTTGTATGTGTTATTCATTTGTGGGGTTCTTTGTTTACTTGAGTTTTTTGAATGATACAGATTGTAGGCTTTGTTTGGAATCAAGAAATGGTGTTTTGATCTTGGAAAGGTTGAATCTTTAGTGGGTATTTGATGCATTAGTTGATAAAGTTGTGAGTTTTCTGATATGGGTGTGTGTGCAAAGCATTGGGAAGTGGTTTATATGGTTCTTTGGTTATCTGTTTTGGCTGGAATTTGAAGGATTGTGAATCTTGGGTTGTCTAATTCTTTGTGGATATGTGGATGAGGCGGTCATGGTTATGTTACTACTAAGTGTTAGTTGTGGTGGAAATTTTGTTCCAAATAGGCTGATCCAGGATTTAGAGTCGGTTAGTTGGAAGTGGATTCCTTATAGTATGTTTATGCATTTTCAAGATCCCTTTTCCCATGTATACTTGGTTAGAACTGAAAGCAGTAGGTTCCATTGAACTCTGTGCTAAGGGCTAGAGGCACCTCTACGACCACCTCGAATAATAGGAAATGCTTGCAAAGGGGAAAATGGGTGAAGATCTTCTAACAACCTTAACCATTGAAAGCAATCATTTGTCCACCCTCTTGTCCATGGATTCTGGCTCATCTTCTCATGATGAAATGGAGAGGGAGTTGATCCGGACTGTTAACCATTTACAGCCGCCTGATATTAATCTCCCACTCGAGCCCAGCCCCCCTCCTCAGTTGTGGAATGATACATGTGATATGCTAGATGTAGGCCTTGGTTCCCAACATTATGAGGTCGAGACAAATATTAGTGTCACAAAGATTGGGAAGAAGTGTGCCAAGCGGCTTGATAGTATTTGGGGCGCTTGGTTTTTCTTCACTTTTTACTTTAAGCCAGCTCTGAATGAGAAGTCGAAGGGTAAGATTATTCGTGAGAGTAATGGGGTTTCTCGGTATGATAAATCGGATTTGAAGCAGGATGTTTTCCTTGTTCAGCATGATATGGAGAATATGTACATGTGGGTTTTCAAGGACAGGCCTGAAAATGCTCTTGGCAAGATGCAATTGAGGAGTTACATGAACGGGCATTCACGCCAGGGAGAGAGCCCCTTTCCTTTCACTGCAGAGAAAGGTTTTGTTCGATCTCACAAAATGCAGAGGAAACATTACAGAGGTCTTTCGAACCCTCAGTGCCTTCATGGAATTGAAGTTGTTAGGTCACCTAATCTTACAGGTCTTGATAAGGAGGAGCAAAAGAAGTGGATGGAGCTTACAGGACGAGACATGAATTTTTCAATTCCTTCTGAAGCCAGTGACTTTGAGTCATGGAGGTGCCTTCCGCATACAGAATTTGAGCTTGAACGGCTTCCTGCATTGAAGAGCAACGCACTTCCTCGTACAGAGAGATTGTTGAATGGATCAAGTCTGAATCTATCTACTCGATCTGCAAACCATGTAAATGGAGAAGGACTAAACATTTTGTCTGTCTGCAACAAGAGGAAGAAAAATGGATTTACTCGAGGAAACAATGACGATTGCTGTTTGCCTAATAGTCAACATCCTGAGAGGCTTACAGATATCCATCCAATTAGCCCACCCTGGCTAAGAGATTTTTCTGGTGCTATGCAAGTAGCATCTGGTCCCGTTACAGCTGCAAAAACTATTTATGAAGACGACGCAGGGTTCTTGATACTTGTTAGCATGCCTTTTGTGGATCTAAAAAGTGTCAAAGTCACTTGGAGAAATACCATCTCTCATGGGATGTGAAGATATCTTGTGTCAGCACTGGATGTATCCCTATCATCAAAAGACAAAACAGGACTTTCAAGCTATCAGATCCAGCTCCGGAGCACTGCCCTTCAGGGGAATTTGTCAGGGAAATCCCTCTTAGAACTCGCATTCCAGAAGACGCAAAACTAGAAGCATATGGAGATGAAACTGGAACTATGCTTGAAATTCATGTGCCTAAGCAGCGTGTAGGACCAGAAGAGCACGAGGTTCTAGTGTGCCTTCGCCCCTCGCCTTGGACCACACATGCATATGTTGATTTGACAGAAGCAATGGCTTGAAAATCAGTGGATGCTTGCTCTCGTAGGTAGTAGTTACTATTATTTACTGACCTCAATGGAAATGATATTTATATTTTCTTCTAATTCAATCAGGAAAGATTCGTTTTCTTTCCCCTCTCATCAACCAATGTGGAACACAAGATGCTATTTTTGCATGCCTTCAATGTCCACAACATTTTGTTCCTGCTACTATTGATCCCTTATTGGCTTCGTTAACAACTTCATACTGTTATTCTTATCGTTGAATGGTATTTGTGCTTAAATCTGTCTCGATTCTTCATATCGTGTGTTCTGTTTTCTGTATAACATAATGATCATGTACACATCTCAAGAGAAAGCTGTATTCTTCAATTTTTGAATAAGCTAGTCTTGAGTATGCACTCAAGCCTGATCAATTCTGGCACTTTCATGTCGATTTAGCTGTTAGTTATCTGTGATAACAAAGTTTGGTATCCTGGCAAACTTTGGCTTAAAGTTTATGGGGTCTGTTGACACATGGAATATGATGAAATATCCTAGAATTAAGCTTATGTTTGGAATAAAAGTCAAATCAAATATGGTGTGTAAATTTCCTCTCAAGTTCAGTTCTAGGTATACAATTAAACTTGAAATTATTAATATCCCACTTCTCAAGTGGTATAAATTAATCAAGAACTAGAATTTAGGGATAATTTAGTTCGCGCATCAAATGACTGAGTCTCAATTGAATATATCGACGGACTATCTGATAGTATGATCCTGCATAGAGATTGTTCATTTTCTGATACATCAATCTCTCATAACCGGAGAGGAAGTTGTTAAATGGTTATCATATAACTAAAACTACACTAAATCTTATTTCTACTACTTAAGAACTAGATTTCACCATAAGCTAGGTAATGTGGAGCTTAGTCCACTTTCTTCAATCTCAAGGCCTGCACCAGCACCACTAGCAACGGCTGAAGGGCCATCTTCATCCATCCCACCAGCCATGTCAGGACCACTAGCACCACCCTGGTACATCTTCGCGATAATGGGGTTGCATATGCTCTCAAGCTCCTTCATCTTGTCCTCAAATTCATCAGCCTCCGCGAGTTGATTACCATCAGGTAGATGAACATTACTATCTGCATGAGTATTAACTGCCTTGGCATTAATTAGAGTTTTCAACTTAGATGTGATATAATGAGTGGCTCCAGTGTCTATTATCCATCTACTACCTTCATATGCACATAACAATGCTTTAAGAGAACTACCTCCATCAGTTACAGCAGCTACATTGGATGAAGATTGAGCTGTAGACTCATGTCCATGAGTAGTCAACATCTGCAAAATTTGTTGATGTTGATCTGAAGTAAAGAAAGCTCCTGATTGTGAATTTGCACCTGTAACTCCTGTGCCTTGACTAGTCTTTCCTCTAACTTCAGATGCACCACCACTGTAACCTCCACTTGGAGGATCATATCCATGTGTAGCATTGCCTGAATAAGTACTACATGCAGAGCCTTTATTATATGTAGCATTACCTGAATACATGCTACCTGTAGAACCTTTAGATGTACTTGATCCATTTCTGTTAGAATACAATGCAGTGCCTCCGATTACACCAGATGTAGTAGAGCCTACAACCAAATTTCTTTGAGTTTCCTGATCAACTAAGAGTGCATAAGCTTTGTTAGGTGTTGGAATAGGGCTCATCATTAGAATCTGACTTCTAGGTTGAGAGTAGGACCTCATTTAGCCCCATAAAAAACTGCAGTAATCTCCGATAGTCACAGTGTTCTCCAAACTTCTTAGACTCTGGACAAGGACAACTAGGACAAGGCATCAGGGAGTCGTACTCATCCCAGAGATCCCTCAATCTAGAGTGATAGTCAGCAATAGATATAGTGCCTTGAATAAGAGTGTGAATTTCTCTATATAGGTGGAAAATCCTAGATCCATTAACAGTATCAAACCGTTCCTTCAAATCAAGCCATACTTTCCTTATATCTGATGCATATACAACAAAGCTAATCAATCCACGCCTGACACCATTCATTATCCAGCTTAGGTCTACTGCATTTTCCCATGGATCATGTAACTCAGGTTCAAATTTAAATTTAGGAAACCTTCCATCGACAAATCCTAATTTGCTTCTACCTACAAGTCCAATTCTGAAAAATCATAAAGCATAGTTTTCAGAACTTGTTAGCTGTAATGAAATTAAGGAACTACCTACAGTATCAGTATGTTGAAGATAGAGAGGGTGATTGTGATCAATTACTGGAAACGAAATTGTGCTTATAGTACCACTATCAGCTCTTCATCATTACAAGCTCTTTCTCTTTTGCTTGAGCTATTAACTGCCATTTCAACGACTTTGGATGCCTTTTTCCGAAATCACCTTTGTTGGTGAATCTGAGCATCAGGAGTCGATTTTATATTTAGAAGAAAGAAAACGATCATAGCTTTCTAATACCATGATTACTCCATAGATGGAGTTTAAGCTATGGAAAAATATTATTCACACTATGAAGCTTGTTAGCAGCATCTTTCGCTGATCAACAATCCATTTGTAATTTTCTTAAATTTTCAAGTGCACCACCACCGCTGTTTCATATCAAAGCTTCTGCTTCTAAATTTGGAGACGCGTGGGTTTCCGAAAAGAAGAACAAAGAAATTAAATATAAATTGTATAAAACTGAGTTTAAGAGTAAAGAAATTAATCAAAGATATAGAAGTAATCTAGTACATAAGAAGATAAGTTGCATAGAACTCAAAAACATTAGACTGTGTGAAACATCAAAGGATATTTCTACATATTTCTACATACACAAAACAAGTTCATATAACTACAACTATACTACATCTTATTTCTACTACTTAAGAACTAGATTTCACGATATACTAGGTAATGTGGAGCTTAGTCCACTTCCTCAATCTTAGGGCCTGCACCAGCACCACTAGCACCGGCTGAAGGGCCATCTTCATCCATACCTCCAGCCATGTCAGGACCAGCCCCGCCCTGGTACATCTTCGCGATAATGGGATTGCATATACTCTCAAGCTCCTTCATCTTGTCCTCAAATTCATCAGCTTCCGCGAGTTGATTCCCATCAAGCCACTGAATAGCCTGCTCAACTGAATCTTCTATCTTCTTCTTCTCGTCAGGAGAAAGCTTTGAAGCGATCTTGTCATCCTTGATGGTGTTCCTCATGTTGTAGGCATAATTTTCCAAAGCATTCTTGGCTTCCACTTTCTTCTTGTGCTCTTCATCTTCAGCTTTGTACCTCTCAGCTTCTTGAACCATTTTCTCAATCTCATCTTTAGACAGTCTTCCTTTGTCATTGGTGATGGTGATCTTGTTTTTCTGACCAGTTGTTTTATCCTCAGCAGAGACATTTAGAATACCATTTGCATCAATGTCGAAGCATACAGTGATTTGGGGGACTCCTCTTGGTGCTGGAGGAATGCCAGTGAGCTCAAACTTACCTAGCAAGTTGTTATCTCTGGTCCTGGCTCTTTCACCTTCATAAACTTGAATCAACACACCAGGTTGATTGTCGGAGTAGGTCGAAAACACCTGCTCTTTCTTAGTCGGAATCGTGGTGTTCCTTGGAATCAAGGTGGTCATAACACCTCCAGCAGTCTCCAGACCAAGGGAAAGAGGCGTAACATCCAACAGCAGAAGGTCCTGAACTTTCTCATTCCCTTCACCACTCAAGATTGCAGCTTGCACAGCAGCTCCATAAGCAACAGCCTCGTCCGGGTTGATGCTCTTACAGAGTTCCCTCCCATTAAAGAAGTCCTGCAATAACTGTTGCACCTTTGGAATTCTAGTTGAGCCACCAACAAGAACAATATCATGAACACCACTCTTGTCAATTTTAGCATCCCTCAAACACTTCTCAACAGGCTCCATACATTTTCTGAAAAGATCCATGTTGAGCTCCTCAAAACGAGCACGGGTGATCGTTGTGTAGAAATCAATTCCCTCATAAAGAGAATCAATTTCAATAGTTGTCTGAGCAGTGGATGAGAGTGTTCTCTTAGCTCTTTCACATGCAGTTCTTAATCTCCTAAGAGCTCTGGGATTCCCACTGATGTCCTTCTTGTGCTTCCTCTTGAATTCTTGAACAAAGTGATTAACCATCCTGTTGTCAAAATCTTCTCCACCAAGATGAGTATCACCAGCAGTAGCTTTCACCTCAAAAATACCTTCCTCAATAGTAAGTAGTGAGACATCAAACGTACCACCACCCAAGTCAAAAATAAGCACAGTTTTCTCCCCTGTACTACTTGATTTCTTATCAAGTCCATATGCAATTGCAGCAGCAGTAGGCTCGTTGATAATACGCATAACATTGAGCCCAGAAATAGTTCCAGCATCCTTAGTAGCCTGACGTTGAGAGTCATTGAAATACGCAGGCACAGTAACAACAGCATTCTTTATTGTTGTTCCAAGAAAAGCCTCAGCAATCTCCTTCATCTTAATAAGAACCATAGAGGAGATTTCTTCAGCAGAGAACTGTTTCTCTTCGCCTTTGTAATTGACAACAATCATAGGCTTGTCAGCAGGTCCCGGGATGACCTTGAAAGGCCAAAGCTTCATGTCACTCTGTACTGACGGGTCACTGAATCTCCTACCAATTAATCGCTTCGCGTCTACAATCAAGTTAAAGAAGAGTTCAGCATCAATTCAAACATAACATAATTCAAGAGTTTTAGCAATATATACATAAAATGACTTCACCAAGAAGTAAATCCAAAATACACAAAACTGATGATCACCAAAAGAGATAAGAGCAAACACAGAGTCAACACGGAAACACAAAATTGATTTCCCAAATGATCTAGTGTAATACAGTTATATATCAAAAAATCACTCTCTCTTCCTTGGAACTTCAATTGAAGAGATAATTTGTGTAAGCTAAAAATTTGTCAGTGGCTACAACAGAGTAAATAATTATTATCTTTGATGATTTTAGCCTAGCATTGTTAAGCTGGACAAATTCGCTAGATTCCACTCCTTATAACACTCTTAATCGTTATTGCACTATATAAACTAACAAAAAAGCAGGGCATCAAGAGACCATAAGTTGAAAATGCAGTTACAAATCAGGATCAACTAAAACTTTCATGAATTGATGAAACAGGGCAGAAAAACAGTTCCATATATTTATGTTTGCGAAAACCTAGCTTAACAGTTATAAATGATTGATTAATCGAGAATCTAATCAAATTCAAAATTCATAAACTCAAAATCCTTGCTCCAATATACTTAACATAAGCTCAAAATCATAGCTCAAATACTGAACAAAAAGAGAGAATCATGAACAACAAATACAAAATCACAAAGCACGGAATTTCCACAACTTACCAAAAACAGTGTTGGTAGGGTTCATAGCAACTTGATTCTTAGCAGCATCTCCAATCAACCGCTCCGTATCAGTAAACGCCACATACGACGGCGTAGTCCTGTTCCCTTGATCATTAGCAATAATCTCAACTCGATCATGCTGCCATACACCTACACACGAATACGTCGTTCCGAGATCAATTCCGATCGCTGGTCCTTCACCTTTTCCGGCCATTTCCAAAACTTTAATTTTCACTAGTAAAGCAAAAGTATCACAGAATTACAGATTACAGATTGTTTTTGAATTATGTGAATGAAAATGGAAAAAATGAGAAAGAGTATAAATAGTTGAAATGAGTCTCGAGAAGTTTCTAGGTAACTGTGGATTGGATACTAAAACGGTGAGTTTTGGTGATAATTTTATTTTTTTTAACCAATTGCTTGTAGCTTCTGGTAAGTTCTGGAGATTTCTACAGTTCTAGACGTGTCTCCTAATGCTTCGCTCAATTTTCTCACTTTTTCCTCTAGTACTAGTTAGGTTCTACTAAGTATAAGTACTACTCTTCCCGTCTAATTAGGTTCTACTAAGCTAGCGTTTGGCCATAGATTTTCAAATATTTTTGGCAAATATTATTTGAGTGAAAATTTGGTTGAAATTTCACCATCTATTTGGCCATAAAATTTGGGAAATATATTTCACCTTTTTAGAAAAATATGATTTATACGCACAAGTTTTAAAAACTATCAAAACTAACTGAAAGTTTGTATTACAAGTCAATTGAATGTTCGTTACAACAATAACAAATAATGTCCATGACACTAAAACAATGTGATAATTTGGAGTGAGTGCAACAAGAATTATTCCATGTATCGTGAAGCAGACAAAGTACATGACTTTGTTACCTAAAGCCAATTTTTAATAATTTTCATCAACAATCATATCATTATTTAATATTCACTAAATATTTCATCACTATTTTGGTGTTCACGTAAAAAATGATATAATACAACGCAAGCAACAACTAGAGAGGGTGTTTTTGTAAAAGATAAAAGATTGGGGTAAAATTTTAATTTTCAAAATATCCCAAATAATGAGATTTGGCCCAAATACTAGAAAAAACTAGTATTTGGAAATTTGGGATATTTGCCAAAAATATTTGCTAAATAATGGCAAATTGTATGGACAAACATTATTTGTCAAATTTTCCCCAAATATTATTTGGAAAATTTATGGCCAAACGGGCGTATAAGTACTACTCTTCCCGTCTAATTTTTGTGACATATTTCAGATTTTAAAATTTAAATAAATTTATATTTTATGTAAAAAAAAATTATAATTTTAAATATTTTTAGTTATCGATTTTGAGATGTACTTTTTATTTAGTTTACAAATATATATATTTTATTTTTAAAAATTGAAAATTTCACAGTTTAACTATGTCAAAGAGTGTTACATTTTAATTTTAACTTTTAATATAGCCATTTAATTATATTAAGTTTAAATCTATAAAAATAATTTTATAACTTTACTTTAAATTCAATATGTTAGACCACTATATTATTAGCTGCTAAAATCGAGTTAATTATTTAATATATATATATATATATGTGTGCGCGCGCGCGCGCAATGAGTTAATTATTTAATATATATATATATATATATATGTGTGTGTGCGCGCGCGCGCGCGTGTGTGGGGAAAAGGAATAAGTCATTCGACTCATTTTATCCATAGTATGATGTTTGAAATTCATATTATGTAAGTAGACATTGCTTTTGCTAATTCGAGTTGAAGAGTGATATAAAATCGATCTATTTTCGGCATCATATTCACAGTTAGCCCATTATCTTAGTTAACAATTACAGCTCCGTATCAAGGTCACAATCGATATCGTCACTAGTATCAAGATTGTGACTATCATTACTATCGTCAATATCGATCTCATCAATATCAAAGTATTTGCTAAAGGGCAAGTCCTAACATAGTCTTTTAAAATATTAATTTGTATCGAGCATATAAACAACATTTATATTGATACTTGAGGAAAATGTGATACATATAAGGTAAATAATATTCTTCATGATGTGAAATATTTTCCAAAAGAATTATGGGGTTTTGTTCATAACTAACATTATTATACCTTATTAAAAGTATTTTTAAAGTTTTTTTAGCTAACAACTTAAATTTAAAATGATAAATGCACTTTGTCAATTCCAAGATGTTGGTTTATACTAAATATATCGATGTAACATATTAGATGATATTGTACATTAATTATCAATAAAAATAAAATTCATTATACAACCAATCGATCTTAACATTGCTTAATTTTAAATGAAAAACTATCTAATTACATAACTAATACATAAATTGATGTATCAGCATTTGATAAGATTTGTAATATTATAAACTAACGTGTATTTATTAAGTAAATAAAATTAACCAAAATTAAGATTTGGGCCATTCCGAGAATTGAACTCGGGACCTCTCGCACCCTAAGCGAGAATCATACCACTAGACCAAATGCCCATTTTGTTTCTTTGACATCAAGATTTATTATATATAATAAATATAAATAAGAAATGCTAATATCTTTATATATATATATATATATATATATATATATATATATATATATATATATATATATATATATATATATATATATATATATATATATATATTTTAAGCTATTGGATAATAAACTCCAAAACTAGGTTCATGGAAAGAGGTTAGTGTAGAGAAAATATTTTGAATCACCAAAGTGATAGACTTGACAAACACACATTTCATTCAATAAATATACATTATTTTTGACGTATTAAAACAAGTTAAAAAATCGAATCATAATCAATCTTAATTTATAAATAATTTTATTATCTATAATTGAAGCTCCCGAAAGGAATGTTTGTTTTGAATTTCGTGATTCCTAATTTTTTACATTTGCGACAACGTTATTTTCTATCTACTCTCCAGCGTAAAAATAATTTTTTATTCATAAACTCATTTATGAATAAAAATATCTTTATAAAAAATGTTCAAAAATAAAATAAAATTGTTATACGAGGTTTGATTCAAACTTTGATACATATAATTTCAGCATAATCACGTGAAGTTTAAAAATTTATTAAAGACTCAAAATTCGTGTAAGACTCATGAAAATCAAACATAAAAAGCTAGAAAATTTAAACTTTCACAATTTAAATATGATATTTATAAAATTTATTTCGTAATTTAATTAGCGACATCAAAACAACGTGACATGTTAGATTGCTTGATAATTTTCATATCTTTTGGAGTATCTCAGTACAAATCCAAAAGTGCAACGCATGATCCACGGAGGAAAAACATACACATGTTGGCATGTATTTTTTTGTCTAATACTTGTGGTAATTGTCATCATTTAGACCTATACTTTTTAAACATCATTTGCTCTTTTAATTTTGGTGTTTTGTTTTCACATTAAAATTCGTTTTTAATTTTAATTTTGAAATTTTCAAAAGCTCTTTTTTAGACGATATTTTTAATTTTAAAAAAAAATTATTCTTAGGAACTTAAACTAGATCTAGATATTTAATTAAAAATAAATAAAAAATATAAATTCATCTTAACATAATTTATATTGAAATAAAAATCTTACTTATAAGTTAAATTCAAAATTTTAAATTATAAAGTATTTAGCACACACATTAATGTGTGGATCCACTTTTGCATGTCGACATACCCATGAAAATGGTCCCTTTTAAAAAGAAAAAAAAAGTTAGCTAGCTCACTCAGCCCATTCCTCCAATTACTCTATGTATCTTTCCTAAAAGGAATTAATTTATATATATACGATTTTTTTAAAACTTATACTTAAAAAAACTCTATGGATCTAACACTTTTATTTAATTATATTTATTATGTAATTTCTAATGTCTTCTATCTTCGTTCGTAGCTTCAACTGAATTTAATATTTTTTCTTTTATAGATTTATCGTTTTCTTTGTCCTCAAGTTCAACTGAAAACTAAGAGTGCTAGAATTAAAATAACTATCAACAATCCAATTCACTTTTAAAGTATAACAATACTTTGGAAAAATTCAAGGGTTGTATCTTAACTAAAAATTTGTGTGTCGTATCACCTCAATGGCTTTTAGATGGTTATCATCACCGATTTATAAAGGTGATATTATGATTATAGACCTTTAATTACCTACCACATTTGACAGTCTACATCATTGAGGGGGATAGATTGAATCTACAACGGAGTATTAAGTTTTCTTCTTATTTTGTAATCAAGCACGGTAACTAGGTGTATTCCTATTGTAGATACAAATAAATTCTAGTTTGGTACGAGAAAAAATCATGTTCCTTATAATTCAAGTTTTATCTCTATATTCCTCTCGCAAGTTCAAGAACAAAGAATAGATTGTTCATAATGAAAGAGTATTAGAATAGTAATTCAAGAACACAAGATTAATTTAAATAATAATCAACTTCATCTATTGATTCAATATTCTACAAATATTTGTAACTGCAGCCCCAAATCAAGGGTTCTTAGCTATTCATGATAATAAAAAAGCACAAAAGCAATTGTTTCCATGCAAAGTAATGTTTTTTTAAGAAAAAATAGAAGATAAGAAACCTAATAACGAATTCTATTGTCTTCTCTTGCGCTGAAAAGTATGACGATACCTTAAAAAAAGGTACAAGATAATGTTTATAGGGTTTGAAAAATTAATTTATTTTCCTTCTTGAATTTAGACCATACAAAATTTGAGATTCCTCGTCACGACATCTGTGACGGTGGTATGCCAGCATAGCGTCAACTTGGGGCTTCATCAACTTAGACCCTAATGTGGCACACCGACAATGCGCTAGCTTAGGTTTCAACATTTTGGAGGCTAGTGTGGCGCCTCTAGTGTTTAGCTTGGGGTGTATGCAGTTTTGAATATGGAGTGACGTCCTGATAATGCTCAATTACACTTCATTCAATTTTAAGTGTAGGCGGTTGCTAACAAGTATAAATCCAACTAAGAATTTGGTCGATTTCACATAGAGTGATACGGTAGAGAATTCAATCAATAAGTGATATTGTGTCCTAATCGTTTGAAGATGCAGAAGTTTTGCAACATTTAAGTAATCACAAAGTTTTGACAATTAATATCAAATGGGGGATTTGAATAACCAATTTATGACTACTAACAATCGGAAGTAAACAAGTAGAGAAGGTTTCTTAGGAGTGCAATAAGTTGAATGTTAATAGGAGAATGCACAAGTACTCCCCTAGACTATGATCAAAATTTCAGAGACACACCTTAAATAAACCAAAGTCCTATTACCCCCAAGACTTATTTTTTTTTGTAATTATATACACTTTTTGTCTGAAATGGCACACTCCGTGACCCACGTAATTGAGGCGCGTGAAGATATTTGGATGCCACGTAAGCCAAAAAGATACATAAAATTATAATAAATAAAAAAAGAGTTCATGGGGGTAATAGGACCTTAATTTAGTTAAGGTGTGTCTCTGGAATTTCGGTTATAGTCTAACGAGGTACTTGTGCATTTTCCCAAAGTTAATTTTGCGTAATGGGTAAGTACTAGTTACTCTAATGTGTTGAATCTCAGTGGATAGGCTAGGTTATGAGTGGAATAGTTATTTTCAATCAACTATTGCAAATGAAGTGAGTTCTCTTGAACCTCAACAAGCAAAACACAATCGAACAACTCATTGTCTCAATCAATCAACTTTTTCAAGTTAGATTTGTAAAATTGCAATCAAACTCACATTCTCAAGTTAGATTCATAATGATGCAACCAATACAATCATCAACTAATAATTCTGACTCTAGTATTTCTTTCTCAAGCAAGTATCGAGCACTAAGCTCGAATTACATTTGCAACTACAATTTCTCAATTAATACATAATCAACTAATTGAACCCACTTCAAAATAACAATAACAACACCTATTAACTAGCTAACGCATTCAACTACATAATCACATCTCAAAAAATAGGGGTTTCAACCAAACATAGTAAAGAACAAATAATCGTTACCAACAAAGTTTTTTATCAGATTTGACAAC
This sequence comes from Solanum peruvianum, assembly GCA_027705065.1. Taxonomy (NCBI): domain Eukaryota; kingdom Viridiplantae; phylum Streptophyta; class Magnoliopsida; order Solanales; family Solanaceae; genus Solanum; species Solanum peruvianum. The sequence goes on along the minus strand of JAKWJD010001758.1, from coordinate 3,984,412 downwards.
AATCCAAAGTCTTCAAATACTAAAAATTAGGCTAAAAGTCTCACAAACCCTAAAACTCTACTCAAAATGTAAAAATATGTTCTAGAATGAAAAAACTCTAAAACCCGTAAGTGAACAATGTGAGAACTACTTCTCTTATTTTAAAAATGCATTTATATATGTTCTCAGAATTAAGCACAGAGTTAACTCCGCGAAGTAAGTCGAACTCACTAAACAGATCAACGCGCCGAGTGCTCCTCTTCTCGCCTTTTTGGCGTGGCTTTTCACCAAAACTTCCTGTAAAATTCAGCGGCTGGGTCGAGTTCGCCAAACTGGTCAGCGGTGCGCTGAGTTCTCCTCTTCTCACCTTCTTAGCGTGTTTCTTCCCACCTCTTTTTGTAACATTTGGCGAGCGAAATTGACATCGCCGAACTCATCGGCGTGTCACCAAACCGCTTGACTGCTCATCAAGTTGGTTTTATTCATGGGTTAGCGTGTTGGAACTTTAGGCGAGCTGAAGGTCCACTCGGCGACTCGCCGAGTGACTTTGGCAAGTACCAACTTTGGTTTCCTTCAACTTTTTCAACCTTCTCGCTCTTATTGTTCTCGTAATGTCCTTGTCTTACTCTTGTGTCTTCATTGCTGCCTTTTAACATTTTAGCATCATTTATGAGCATAAAATAGACATTGAGGACTCTAAATCTCTATATATTAAGCCCTACAGGAGTCGAAATCCCCGACCCATCACGCCCCTGTAGTGCACCACACCCAGTTTTCACTTGTCTAGTTTTTTCCGCGCATTCCTCTGATTTGCAACTAAGCTTTACTCGTTCGCTTCAGCTCTTAATTGATTGATTCTCATGTCAAACTTTATATGTTGTCTAGTTATATATCTTAGTGCACAATATCACAATACTCTTTAAAACAAACACAATATAGTAAAAATGCTCTTAAGAGTAAGGGTATATGTGAGTAAAATGTAGCAAATAATATGCTCGAGATCAATATCCTATTTTCCGTTTTTAGGTTGTGATTATTTTTTAGTAAAAACAAAATCAAATTAATAGTATTAATTTTTAAAATTTAAAATCAAATAAAGTGTCAATTTTTTAATCGATTTGGTTCGAATTGCGATTCGAATTGAGTTTTTTAACCATAACCATGAACATACTTCCCCATATTACTACTAAAAATACAAGGGAAAAAGGATAAATATACCCCAAACTATCATAAATGATTTGCAAATATCCTCGGTCATACTTTTGACATTGATACCCTTGCATTCAAAAATTAGAGCATATATACCCTTTATACTAACTGACATACACGTGTCATAATCTGATCCACCGATCGAACATTTATCGACACATAAAATTGTGTCACGTTTCCCTATTTAATCTTCTGTTAGAGTGAAGAACATACATACTCTAGTTTTTAAACAGAGAAACACCATGTCTCAAAAATATGACAAAAAATATTTAAATATCATTTATGATAATTCAAAAATATATTTATTTTTTTTCTCAAAATTCAATAAATATGAAGTATTGAACTTCTAAAATTTAAATCTAAAAAAACTCTTCCACAAATGGTTCCAAATGATACTTGTTAACCCCCGAATTTTTATACTGCACCGCCCCTGTCTCTATAAATTCCATGAACCTCTGTTTTTCTTCGTCTCTTTCGCAGCCCTAGAACCTTCTTGAGAGAACCCCTTTTTGTATTCTTTAGCTTTCTCTCTCTAGAAGAATTTCTCTTTTTTTCCCCCTCTCTCTCTGAAGTAGTATGGCTTCACAAGCTAGTCTTCTCCTTCAGAAACAACTTAAGGGTATCCATTTTGGGGTTCTATGTAATTTTTGCTGAATTGGGGTTGTTTTCTTTTCTTTTCTTTTTGATTTGTGCTTTTTTTTCTTGCAGATCTCTGTAAACACCCAGTTGATGGATTTTCGGCTGGTTTGGTTGATGAAAGCAACTTGTTTGAATGGAGTGTCACCATTATTGGACCTCAAGATACTTTATAGTGAGTGGTCACCTTGTTTTAGTCTTGATTTTGAATTTGGGTTTGTAGCTAATTTGTTTCTTGAATTTGTTGTTGTAGCTTAAATGACTGTCTGATGATTCAAGTAATTGGGTTGTGATTCTATTAATATTTCATTTAATTTAAGAATTTCTTGTGATTTGGGGGTAAATGTTCCTTTGAAATGGCTGTGCGGTCGAGTCAAGTAATTGGGTTCTGAAGCTGTAATCTACTGATATTTGATAATAAGGTTTTGGCCATTTGGGTTCTGGGTTTTTCGAATTTCTGCTGAAGCTTTGAAATAGAAACATTGATGGTATCTTTGTATTGGAATTAAATGGAATATAGCAGAATAGAAAGAGGATTGCATTGATTGGTTGAAAAGAAGGATCTTGTCGTTCAATTATTTCTTGAAGATGAACTCCCTGTCTGTTGCTCCTCCGACCCATGAAAATTGATAACTATAGATTTATTCGTACCGGTTTTAGGGGACTGCTAAGTGGTACACCAATTCAATAGTGTTTCCCATTTCAATTGAGTATGTCCACCATCTCAGAGGGAGAGTTCTGCCTATCTTGAATGGTATGAAGAATGTCTTGAGATTTCAAGCAATTGAAGTGTATAGATTTATCTTGCCGGGGAGAAAGGCTACATGGAGAGAATGTACAAGTAAAGAGTCTAGTTTGACATAAAATAGATAATTTATTTTCCCTATTAAGTGTAGGCGCGAAGTTTTATGTGAAAAAAGGACTGTTTCCAGCTAACTTTGTGTCCTTGGTGCTTGCGGTTTTGAGAACTCATTTTTCTGGAGTTTGCATTCCTCGCCTATTAACTTTCTTTTAATCTGTGATTGTTGTATTAACCTTAGATATGCTAAAATATGACAGTTCTTTCGTATTTAATTAAGGGTATAAAATTGTGTAATCGCTATTATTGCAGTGAAGGGGGTTTCTTTAATGCTATCATGAGCTTTCCTGAAAATTATCCCAACAGTCCTCCAACTGTAAGGTTTACCACAGAGATCTGGCATCCAAATGGTCTGTAGCTACATATCTATTTTTGAAGCTTAATAAACTAGTTGTTCTTCATTACCATTGTCAGCTCTGATTTTAGTTTTTGCTTTTTTTTTTTTGGTATGACAATACAGTTTACTCTGATGGGAAGGTTTGCATCTCAATTCTTCACCCCCCTGGTGATGATCCAAATGGCTATGAGTGTGCTAATGAGCGTTGGTCTCCTGTCCACACGGTATTGCTATATCACAAATGTCATTGTGAAATGTGAACTGCAGAATATCTGTCTTTCTTCCTATTTTTTCTAACCTCCCACCAACTGCATGGAGGAAGATTTTGCCTTATCTTTTCATTTTTCTTACTGCAAAAAAACTTAAAAAGTGTGGGGGTTAATGTCTCTCCAAGATTTGGCTACTGTTTCTTGTTTTTGTTTCAAGTCTCAAGATCATCTGAATTTACTAAAATGAATAAAAAAACAAAATAAAATAGAAGAAACGCTTTGGAGATCTTCTGTGGTGCTTTTCTTAAGCGTTTCCCAGAAAAGCTAAAATTAATGAGCTTTTGATTCTTCACATTGCTTCCTCTTTTGAGAAGGCAATGTATGACCTCAAGAACATGGATCTATAATTTTTGTTGTGTGTCCTGTGACTGCCTTTATCTTCTATTAGTGATAACTCTTCTATCAGTGTTTAATCTCTTTGTGATTGAGTAGGTCGTGGAATTCAATATGACCACTTTGTCTTTAAACCTTCATTCCTTTATCAAATGCATCAACCTGTGTACTTTCTTCATTCTCAAGTTCCACATGCATGAAAAAAATACTACAGGTTCCGTTGATCAAAGGATTTAATCTCTTCTGTGGGGTCCCCCTCCCCCTCTTTTTAAATTGACCAATTGCTTTATATAAGCATTGCATTCTAACATGTTCAGAGTTCTACTCGATTAGAATTCTCTGTTCAACGTGCTTGTCAAACTTAATGATGCATGTCAAATGTAAGGACACCACCTGTGATGATTTTTTTTCCCCGTGGTTTCAAATGTAATTGCTTCAATCTTATATTTTCGCCCGACTTCAGTGCTTCTTTATTTATTGCTTATTGACATGTGAAATGTTGATATATTTCTATAGAATCAAAATTGACTTTGAGAGTCCTTTGCAGGTGGAGAGTATAATTTTGAGCATCATATCCATGCTTTCAAGTCCTAATGATGAGTCCCCTGCTAACGTGGAAGCTGCTGTAAGTAACTTGATTTCTAAAATCTTTCTTATTGATCCCCTGTAAATGAACTGCCTAACATGAACCAGTGTTGGAACTCCATCAGAACCTTCTGTAGTTCATATGTCTTCACACATTCAATAGGTTTTTCTTTTTTGAGTTTCACGCATAGTAATATCCCCACAACTATCTCTCTATATGTCTTCACACATTCAACTATCTCATATGTAGTTCATATGTCTTCACACATTCAATAGGTTTTTCTTTTTTGAGTTTCACGCATAGTAATATACCCACAACTATCTCTCTATAAACAAAATGTCCTTAGATATCTTGACTTTTAGGAGTTACCTTAAAATGTAGCCAAGTCTGTGTGATGATAGTGAGATCAATCAGCTGGTGGAAGATATTTGAGTTTGTTAGAGTGGAAGGTGCAAATGACATGTAGTTTCTTCTTTATAGTTGAGGGAAGCTGTTTTGTACAGTAAGGATGAACTATAGACACATTTCTGAATCACTCTTCTTAACTTCCATCTGATACCCTGAAGTGCTATCTTATTAATGTATCATTTTATGGTCTTGTGCAGAAGGAATGGAGGGAAAAAAGGGATGAATTCAAGAAAAGGGTCAGTCGTTGTGTAAGACGGTCACAAGAAATGTAGTGAACACCGAAATGTACCAATGCATTTTATGATAAAGCTAATAAAATGGCTTATCATCGTTCTTTTGGCTGGATGTTCATTGCTACAAAGTGTAGAATTTGTCAACCGTTAGACATTGTGTATTGTGCCTTTCTAGTCTTACTTTGAAGGTTCATTGCCAGTTATATTTCTTGGAAAAACTTTATAGGTTGCTGAACTTTGTGATCTTTGGCCTTCTCTTTTTTTTTTTTGATGTTATATCAAGCTTTATGTCTCTTCCACCCCATAAGTGAAAGAAGGCACATTAATGAAAAAAAGTGGATGGGTTGATATTTGGTTGTAATATATCAAGTCATATTTTCCCATTGTAACGTAGAGTGCTTTTTTCTTTTGTGTGTGTGGGGGTCAAGTCATATTTTCCCATTGAACATATGGTGTTTTTTTTTTTTTCATTTCGTGTGTGTGTGGTGGTTTGGAGGGGGGTGGGGGGAGGGAGTTGCATTTGTCTAGTTCAAATGATAAATAATTATTTAGATATCACAAAGGTAGAGGTAAAGTTGAGTACATCATTAGTTGATTCTCTTCCATTGAGTTGTCGGGATCTTATTTTCTACTCTTTTTATACTTTCATGTGTGGATTTAAAGTTGTGTTTAGATTTCAGAAAGATAGTGGTAAGATTTGTACATGTGCTATCGTTGACGATAAAAAATAAAACTTAAGAGGACATGTTAAAGTTCTCTTCCAAGCTTATTCAATCAAAAAGACAAATGATGTAGCACATGTAGAAAGCAACAACATTGAATCTTTTTCAAAGTAAAGTGTGTCTATAAAAAGGAAGAAACAAAGAAAGATGTACTGTGTATTTTGTACTCTAATATTACATATTGATGATCTATTGTGTTTAAAAAAACAACATAAAATTCAAAAATATTTCTTACTTCTACATTTTCATGACCTATCAATTAAGACACCATTAAAATGGAAGCAATATAAAGTATTACTAATTATTTATCTAAAAATTCTAAATATTGAATAGAGTCCACATTTTCTCTTTATACCCTTGCCAAACAAATATTTAGTAGTTTTCTTTGAAATCAAGGTCCGACTAATTTTGAATTCATACATTACGAAGTTTATTTTTGCAGATAGCTATATATTAATGATATTAGATTTTCATTAATAACATTGTGCAGTACTCGACAATTCACTTTTTTTCAATCCTTTTTAATACAGGATTGTTAACATTTAATTGAAGAAAATACAAGAAAATTTTAAGGTTAATGTTTTTATATTACTCAAGATATGGTTGTGTATTGATTGGTTCAATTTGATTTTGGAGTTTATTGATTTGACTTATCGGTTATCGATTCGATTTGTAGACGTGTTAAACTATTATAGTATCTCTAAGATATTTTCTTATCAAGTATCGTGTATCAAGATTGTTATCGGTTCACTTTGATTTAGACATAAAGATTTGACACACACAAAAAAAAAAATCAGAAGTCACTTAGAAATAGGTGGCAAACCAAATAAATCGTGTACATGAGTTGGCATACTGCATCTTGCTCCAGAACAAACATTAGTACATTGTAGAATAATTAATAGTTTGAAACAATCAGAAATAAAAGTATTAAGTCCTATGCCAAGGACTTCGTATATCAAACAATATAAATATAATTAATGAATTTACGATCAAGTTATCGATTAATTCGTTAAGAAAAATTTCAAACTATTACAAAATCTATTACTTGATGATAAAAAAAAAATTAAAATCGTTATTAAATCAATAACTTTTTTTCAATTCAAATTACCTTGTAGTTCAATTTTAAACAATCTTAACTTTACATTATAGGAGTTTGCTCGATTGTGAAATCGTTATAACTGAAGACTAAAAATCTTAATCATTCCGTCACAATTTTAGCGCACCTCTTGTGTAAGTGTTGGAACTACTTTTCTCTGTTATTCCTTTTGTCATCTTCCTCACCTTTTCCTCTCTTTTATCTTTACAAAAACATATTCCTTCTTTTTCTCTCTCTATCCTTTCAATGGAATTATGCCATGTAATTGTCCTGTAAATTTCAAAACCCTACTCCATTGAAGCAAAACAGTAAAAAGCTTCAAAACGCCGTCGTTTCCCTATCAATGCACCGTTGAGACTCGAGATGATGAGATCACCTCAAGTTCGAAACGGCGTCGTCGAGACTCCGTCGCCGTCGCACTTCCACTCCAGCGTATCCCTACACAAGCTCCGGCGGTTCAACATTTTGATTGTCGTCTTCCGGTTTGCTTCCTTCTGCTTCTCTCTTGCTTCAGCTATCTTCATGTTCACTAATTCTCGCCGCGGCTCCGATTTGCCTCAGTGGCATCACTTCGATGCCTTCAGGTAATTATAGTAGTAGTTTTTTTTGTTCCAATGGATTTCCTCCTTTCATCAGCAAACTCTTTCACGCGATTTGACTGGAAATTGAATACTCCGGAGTAGAAGTTTGATTGATTTTTAGCTCATTTTAGCCAAAAACAAACAAACAAATTGGAATACTGATAAAACGACATTGTTGTAGTACTCTGGAGTTCAAATTGGTTGATTCCTTTTGCTTTTACTGATAAACGCAACAATTTAAATACTCCGGAGTTGAAGTTTGATGGATTATTTGCTCATTATTAGCCCAAAAAAATACTGATAATGAAGTTGTTTATAGTACTACGGAGTTCAAACTAACTGATTTTCTCCGGTTTTATACTGATAATCACGATGATTTTGAGTATCAGGAGTCGTGATTCGATGAAGATTTAGTTCTCCGGCGTTCAAATTCGCTGATTCCTTTTACTGTATAGGTTTGTGGCTGTTGCCGGTGCAATTGTTGCCTTATATTCACTCTTCGAAGTAGGAGCATCCGTTTGGGAGATTTCAAGAGGCGCTACTGTTTTCCCTGAAGTCGTTCAAGTTTGGTTCGATTTCGGCCACGATCAGGTTCGTAAATCCTTCACTTTAATGGTGGTCGTTCACCGTTTTTTTGCAGAAATTGTGAAAGACGAAGTCAATTTTGTCTATTTTGAGTGGAATTTCAATCTTTTTGAGTTTCATAACCGAACTATAACGACATGTGAGGTAGCAAAAGAGAACAATTTGATAAATTGTTAACAATAGTTCAGTCAAGAAACTCTCCCTAACTTGATAGTTTAAGTATGAAATTCGAAAAAATTTGAATGCATTTTTTATTGTTAGCTCTCTTTATTGCCGGTAGGTTTTTGCTTACCTGTTGCTGTCGGCGGGATCGGCCGCGACGTCACTGGTTCGGACTTTGAAGGAGATGGACACGTGTACGGTTAACAATGCATTCTGCGTTCAATCGGATATCTCAATAGCCTTTGGATTCGCCGGATTCATGTTCCTGGGCTTTTCTTCACTCTTGTCGGGTTTCCGGGTTGTAAGTTTTATTATCAATGGTTCTCGATTTAATGTGCAAAATTAAAATTAAAAATTAAAAATAAATTAATATTTTTAATTTTTATCTCTGTCTTCTAGTCAATTATATATAGTTGATAATTCCTAAAATTTGACCAAAGATGCGTAAACAAAAAGTTGAGTGGTGTGGCTATAGTTTTATTTATTTATTCTCATTTGATGTTTGATACTACATGAGAGAGCTCAATTGATTGGAATTTGTAATAGCTTCCATTTGGGGTAGCACACTTCTTTAAAGATTTTTTGAGGAAAGGCTCAAAATAGTCCGTTACTTTCGGGTTAAGGCTCAAAGTAATTCTTGAGTTTTCACGTGGAACACTAATTGTCCTTCATGTTTTTATTATCAGTATATTTTTGGTCTTTTTCTAAAATTTTACCTATTTTTTAACATTAATTTTGTCTAAAATTTTATACAAAAAATGTCGAATCGTCTTTATATATATAATAGAAATAATAAATCTATATAAGAGAAGGTGATAAGAAAAACACCTTGTTCTGTTCATTAGATATTACTGCAGCTAAACAAAAAACATCTTAATATATAACTTTGCAGGAAAAGAAAAAATTGTACAATTATATGTGAAATTATCGTGATAAACCTCTCGACTTTACCTGCAATACAATTTCTATTAAACAAAACAAAAAAATTTTCTTCTCACAATTTTTTATATCGAGTTTTTATTTCTACTAAATGTATATAATGACGATTAAACATCTCATACATAGGTTATGGATAAAATAAATGCTAATAAATAGGTAAAATATTGGAGGAGGACCAAAAGTACACCAACATTGCAAACACGAGGGACAGTTAGTGCTCTATATGAAAATTCCAGGATCACTTTGAGCCTTAATCTTATTTTAAAAAGGATTATTTTGATCCTTTCCTCAAGATTTTTTCTGTTTAAATATCAATATCGAGACCTTTAATTAAAAGAAAGAGTAATGCATTGGACATCACCGTGATTATTTTAAAAGTTAGGAATATCTGGAATAATAATGTGTATATATATATACTTTTAAATCATTTTTGGTTCATGGATGACCGTATGAGTTCTGGAAGATTGACAATAATTCAATATTTGACTAGCTGTTAAAGCAAGTCATGAGGAATGAGAATTTAAGTCGTCAAAGACGACCAATTATCCATAGAAATTTTGTAAGCGTTGAAATTTCACTTTTATTTTCAACCAACATTATTTCTGAGGAACATTTGTGTATTTCAGAGATTACAAAAGATATTAGCATGTAGCAATTTAAAGAAGAGTGGTTAAAGCTTATAATCATTTGTGTTGTTTACCAAACAAAGTAGATAAGCCAAAGAGAGCTTATCACTGAACCTCTAGGTTCAGACCCAACAACAAACATACCCGGTAATACTCCACAAGTGGGATCTGGGAAGGGTGAAGTGTCTGCAGCTTTACCTCTACGTAAAAAAGTAGAGAGGTTGTTTCAGATATGTCTAACCCGACTATTCAGCACATTTTCTTAAGAATAGTTGCAATGGATCAAGACCCATCACGTTCACAAAATGAGAGAGAGAACAAATAAAACTTCGACTTTCTCAGACCAAATATCCGATCTCATAATATTCAGGTAAGAACTGACTGGTGATAATAAACGATAAAAATGAAATTCATCTTGAGCTCATTAAAAGTTACTTCTTACTATGGGATCATCTATATCAGTTAGTTGCCCAAGTACTTGGGATCAGCCACTACATAATGATAAGCAATAACAGATACGAAAATAAAGATGCCAAGAAAGTTAGCAAAGAATCCTAAATCTTGATCATCCATTATCTGCAAGACAAAGTTCAAGAGCCAACAGTTAGGACCAAAAGAAGAGTATTAGTTAGTAATTGGTTTAGTAACACAACAGTTAGTCTGCAAGAACAGCTTTACGATTTCAGAGAAATAAGGTGCAAGACAGAATTCCTTTACAATTCACAAAAGCTATTGAACTAAAACACAAACGTTCAGTTCCTGCAATGATCTCTAGTGTTTCATCAGTCCCATTATCAAGTTACCAGGTAAAAATGAATAAAATATCATCATGAGACAAGCAACATTCGATTCTTTTTGGAGTTGGAACTAAGAATTTCAACCCGTCTATGCAAAAGTAGATTATCTTTTTGTTTCTCTAATAAGGACAAGCTCTGATGGAATAATCTTGATTTCCTATGTTACATAGTCTTTTCGTGTATCTTATTTGTTTGAATATGAGTTCAATTGATTTTCTTATCGCCCTACATTCAAAAGATTGGGTTACTTTAGTGGGTCATCGACAGTACATCCCCTCCCTCCTTGTATAATCAATGTTCTGATGAGACTACAAGTTGCTGAGCCAAGTTACTGAAAAGCAATAACTGAACAATTACGTCAACGATCAATGACAGTATTAGAGTTAACGAATACATTGTTTTCATTACAATTAAGAAACACAACCTCAAGGTATCGTCCTCCTCTTTACCACTAGAGAAAAAGACTCATTGGACAAGTTAGGTAGCTATACCATGCACAACATTGTGTTCAGCTCAAAACTCTGAAGCTTCACACCGCTCTATACACATGTTTCACAATCTAAAACCACTTTGATACCTTTAAAATTCTGTCTCAATGTACCTTATGCATATTCCATAATCAGACATCAATCCTACTGTAACAGCCTAACACTTGTTTAGGGAATGATTTAATCTAATTCACAAACCTAGTAGTATCATGGTAGACATACTTACGAAAATGTTTAGGTAAAGTTGCTCCTATTCCTTCAAATACTCAAGTAACACCCTTGAGATTTTCATGTACTTCCTTTGTAGATAAAGAAAGGAAGATTATTGCAACATGTGACACAAACAAACACCTAAACCAATAGAACAGAAAAAGCAAAACTTAGCCTCTTATTTCACTCCATAAGCATCTCTCACGCCGAGGCAATGATTAGAGGAATAAAACCATTAATCAAGTGAAAACCAACATACATTTTCAATAGAAATATCTTGGTGGCATAATTTACCTATATCATGTCCCCAAATCAAAACCAAAATTACTTAGCAGGAGCACCTAGTTCATAACTAAATGCATATGCAGTGGAGGCAGCTCATAACAATCTCTCAAACCAATTGCCTCATGCTTATATCTCCAAAGAAACAAGTACAACCTCTTTCGAATTTTATATTACAATGATTTTTATTTCACCAAGCAATTCCCAAACCAACGACAATATACCCCATGTAATCCTACAAGTGAGGTCTAGGAGGGTAGAGTGTACACAAACCTTACCCTTATCTTGGGAGGTAGAGAGGTTGTTTCAGATAGACCCTCGGATGCGATTCCCAAACCAAACACCAAAATATGAAACCAAGAAAAACAAAACAGGTGCACAAGAAGGCATGAAGCAATCCCAGTGGGATTCAAACCCACAAACTTTAGATCATAAGTCTAACACAATATCCACTCCGCTGTGAGATCACTTGTTACCATCTTCTCCGTTCCCTTATACATGTCAGTACTACTCTCTCCTCTATCATTGAGAAAGACAATAACAAAAGCAACAGTTCGACAATTCCGAAAGAATCTAACTAACCTAGCGTTTAACCATATATTTACTTAAAACTTGAAAAAAGAATGAATTTTCAAAGTTTGTTGCAAAAATTGTTTTTGAAACTTGAAGTTGTAGTTGGACAAGCACTTTCTACTAAGAAAAAGTTGAAGTAAAACTTCACCAAAATCATGTAGGCAGTGATCACAGTGGGATTCGAACCCACGACCTTTAGATTCGGAGTCTAACGCGATATCCACTCCGCTATGTGATCACTTAGTTACCATCTTCTCCATTTCCTCATAACTATCCTTTACCAAAATTTCCACTACCATCAAAAGGGACAAAAACACTCATTTCAGTACTACTCTGTCCACTAACATTGAGAAAGACAAAAGAACAGATAACAAAAGCAATGTTTCAGAAAGAATCTAACTAACCTAGCGTTTAGCCATAAATTTACTTAAAACTCGAAAACAAATGAGTTTTCGTAGTTTGTAGAAAAAATAGTTATTGGAACTTGAATTTGTGTTTGAACATGCATTTTTCTCTTAGAAATAAGTTGAAGCTTTGTGAGTTGAATTGAAATTTCACTGAAAATCATGAACAAACAATGTTGATCAAAAAAGTAGGCAGTGATCACAGTGGGATTCGAACCCACGACCTTTAGATTCGGAGTCTAACGCGATATCCACTCCGCTATGTGATCACTTTGTTGCCATCTTCTCCATTTCCTCATAACTATCCTTTACAAAAATTTCTACTACTATCGAAAGGGACAAAAAAAACTCATCAGAAATGGGTACCACTTCACCCATCAAAACTCCATTCGTGTACGAAGAAAACAAACCAAAATCAAAATCAATGACAAAAACGACACACAGAACAACAGATAACAAAATCAAACTCTTCCAAAAATCTGAAATAATGTAAATCCAGATCTATACATATAACAAACACAGAATCATACAATAGCAAAAACATTAAAACTAAATTAAAAATACGAAACTGTATAAATTCAATAGATCGAGATCTGTACCTTCGATTGATTGAGATCGAATTTGTTGAAAAAAAATTAGTAGCCTGCTGTGAGGGGGAAAAAGTACTATTAATCAAATAAAAATGAGATTTGGGCTTTTATTAAGTATCCAAAGTGAACCAAAAATACGAAACTGAAACTAAAAAAGGAAAAAGCGAAATGTGGCTGCTGGGATTCGAGCCCAGGTCTCCACGGCCACAACGTGGAATTCTTACCACTAAACTACAGCCACTTCATGTTTTTGTAGTAACACGAGACAACATTATTTCATTATTTAGTGTGGTATTCGAGAGTAGAACTTTAGAAGGGAAAATTGTATATAATAGCAAACTAATAACCTAAAATAAATGGAATAGCTAGGATTTGATTTAATTGTGCTTCATAGCAAACATTATCTAAAATTTGTCAGCGTCTCTCTCCCAAAAATCTCGCTCGCCACTCTCTATTCTCGCTCGCCTCTCTCGCTTTATACACAGAAGTGTATAATTCTGTTTCTGTTTTGTATAAAGTGAGAGAAAATTGTATATACACATGCAAAAATGTATATCTTCGTGTTATACACTTAATTATACAATTTACAAAACATTTTACTTCAAATATTGCAGAGAAAAAGGCCAACAAATTATACAATTGCGATTATACAATTGCAGTGAAATACAATTTTCTCTAGCTTTATACAACAGAAGTGTATAAATTGTGTTTCTGTTTTTGTATAAAGCGAGAAAAACATATATCTTCTTGTTATACACTTATAATTATGCAATACACATACATTTTAATTCGATTCAACTGTATGCAAAGCAAATTATACAATTGCAGCGAAATAGGCCAGCGAATTATACAATTGTATATGTATAGCGAATTATACGGTTTTATTTTTGCTATGGAGCGCAATTATGCAAACTTTGCTATAGCATACAAATATAAATTTTTTATTTGCTATATATGAAAGTTGCCCATTTTAGAATTACGTATTTGAGTTTGGTATAAGCATTTTAATTATTTTTTATTTGATATTTTTTAAATATAAAATTATTTACTTAATGAAAGTCATATATTAACAGGTTTATAACTCATTAATACAAGTAGAAAGAGAAAAATACAAAACGTAGACAACTAAATACATTTATCTTTGAGTTGTATTAATTTAATTTTCTTGATTATTTTTACTTGTTGGTTTTCTAGTATATGGTGTATTCACATAGAAAATAAAAATAATTGGAGCAATAATATTATTAACTTTGTAGTACAATCAGCTACATATTAATAAGATTTTATCGAGTACCATATTGATTTATCAATTATCAAATAGAAATTTAAAATTTTAATATTTGCTATCTACTTTTAACTATAAATTATCAAATTCGAAATTTAGAAACCCGATAATAATACCAAATATCGCCCCTACTTATTTCGATATAAAATAGGTACATGACAAAAAGTATCCTTCTAAATCCTTTATACATCACTTTTCATTATTCACATTCATGAAGCTATTTTTATAAACAAATAGCTTATTCTTAAAATTTATACATGACATATTATTTTAAATAACAATAAATCAAATGATCAATAGAATTAATCTCAATACAATTTATTTCATCTTTAAGTTATATTTAAAAATAAACTACTCCAAAAAGCACCAACTATTTAGTTACGGAAAAATTGTTCTGTTACTCCAAAAATACACTCAATTTTCCATGCTATCCCTATAAACAAGTAAAAGCCATTATATATATATATATATATATATATATATATATATATATATATATATATATATAGATATTTATTTTAATAGGAAAAATTATATTAGAGAATTTGTTACTTTTTAATTTGAGGGTCCATTCTAGATGATACATTAATTTGTTTTTTCATCGCTTTATATCGGTTTAGTCAAACAATTTTTTATATGATAATTATATAAAATCATAATAATTAAAGTTTCAATAGTTAAATGCACGATAATTGGATCAGAATTGAGATTATAAAAAAGCATATCACTAGTAGAAAGTGAAATCAATAAAATTGAATTTAAAAATTTGACTATGTAATCTTTAATATATCATATATAATGTTAGATATAAATAACAATTGAATATAAATTTTTTAAAAATAAAAATAAAAATGAAATAATCAAATTAAAATAATTAATATTAAAATTTATTTAAATTTAATAACTTTTATTTAAACAAACGAACTGACGTAATTTCAAATTTTGCCTATATATGTTTACAACCCTCTTTGGCACTGTGTACAGTCCCTTCCCAAACTTCTACAACCCTCAACGTAAATTTAAAAATCTCACAATTCACAAATAATTATTTATAAATAGTACTATATTTTTTTATTAATGGACTCCTTAATTTTTACTAACTCCATCCATATATATTCGTATAAAAAATATATATACAGTGAAATATAATTGCAATAACAAAGATTTGACACTTTTTTTTTATTTGATGAAAAATATAGTAAATATCAAACTTTATCTTTTGATTCACATAATGTTTGGTATTTTTAATTGAATTCAGATTAATTTGATTATTATGGTAAGATTATTAAAAATGATACTATACTTTTCCCGATAAAATTTATACTTAAAGCTCGATTTTAAAATTTTAATTAAGGGTAAAATTATTTTATCAATCCCATCATAACATTAGTGGATTGTGTGATTACTGCTTAAAGTTACATGTGAATAAGTTATGTAATATTTCTTTATTCATGTGAGTATTATTTATCTTCTACATTGATGTGTTAGGATTTTGTGCATAATAACTAAAATACTATTTCGTTAATCTCAATTTATGTAACATGTTTTTTATCTTCTCGAAAAAAAGTATCATCTTTCAATTATTAAAAGTAACTTAACTTTAAAATTATAGTAGTTTTAGGGATTGTTCGGTTTGAATACAAGTTATTGTGAGATAAATTATAATAGAATCTGTGATACTTGTTATTGTGTTTTTGAACTTTATTTAGTTTTTCTTTTTTCTCAAATAACTTTTTTATGTATCTTATTTTCTCACGATGGTACAATATGTATTTAAAAATAAACTTTCTTCTTATTTAACTTTAAAATAGTACTTTCATCTTAAGTTTGTTAAAGTAAACGAGAATTTATGAGAAATAAAAATAAAAATAAACGTAAGAATTGATCAAATAAATTCATATTTAAGAATTATATTTAAATAGTGTAATCTTTTAATAGAAAATATTGAAGGATTATTGTACAAATAAGGAGTGATGAAGAATGTGAATGCTATTATACGTGGTGTTAAAAATAATGTAAAAATACATGAATGTAAAAATTATATACAACAAACAAGACAGCAGATGTTTTGTCAAGACTAGCTATCAACCTAACACCATCCATAGAAGCTATATTATTATCCACTCCACCATATCGTATTCCATCTCTTATCGAGGATAATCGTCATGATGTAATCTCTACTAAAAAAATATTAAGAACAACTTATAATAAGTTAATATGTTTTGGAAATCTATAATAGCCAACTATGGCAACAATGTAGGGACCAATAGGTCTCTTAGCGCTGTAACTTTTTTATGTTATATATATTATCTTATCATTAAAATAAAAAATAAAAAAAATACAAAAATGGTTTAAAATGATATCTTTGTCATTCCACCTATTTACCTCATAAATAAATTATTTTGAGATTACTATATCACCCCAAGAGAAGAATAACTTGTTCCAGTACTAATTATTAATCTCAA
Source organism: Solanum peruvianum (assembly GCA_027705065.1). NCBI lineage: Eukaryota > Viridiplantae > Streptophyta > Magnoliopsida > Solanales > Solanaceae > Solanum > Solanum peruvianum. The sequence continues at coordinate 3,967,758 of JAKWJD010001758.1, read as the reverse complement.
GATAAGCTATAGACTAAAGGACACTATAATTTAATCGCAAAAGTATTTGATGTTATTCTTTACATCAAACGGCCTTAATAAAAGCATTATAGCCACACAAATATTTAATACTCCCTCCGTTCATTTTTTATTTATCATGTTGCGCTTTTTGAAAATAAATTTGACTAATTTTCAAAGTTAAATTAGATTACATTAATTCAATATTTAAACAAAAGATTTAGATATTCAAAAACTATATAAAAAATACTAGAAATTGCAATTTTTTGCATATCAATATGATGAAAAAATACATCTTAAAATATTTGTCAAAGTTCTTAAAGTTTGACTCTATAAATAAAAATCATAATAAATAATATCGGACAGAGAGAGTAAATCAAAATACTCGAAAGTCTCCTTTTTAATAATTAAAAAATATCCAATCAAATAATATTAAGTAAATTAAGATAGTGATTTTTGACCAATTGAATACTACGTTAGCGTACATAACTAATGTTTCGTTCTAATTGGAAAGATAACGTGAACATTAAATTTTGTCTACGTTAGTGACACGTCACCAGCGTGGCATATTATTAATTACTACAATATAGTACTTAAATGATAATTAATTTTATATTTAGATTTTGAAATATATATTTTTAAAACTTCATATTAAATTAAATTAAATAAATAAATTGGAAACAGAAAAGATAACATATTTATTTATTTATTTATTTTCAAGCAGAAAACTCAGATTTTTTTTTAACTACCAGCAATTATTTAGAACTCCCCACCATTTACCCAATTTCTGTTGAGTTTTATATATCTCTTCATTTTACACTAAGCTTCATCATTTCCTTCAAGATTTCAATATTCACTTAGGTAATGCAATATTTTTTTTGTTCAATTTTCTTTTTGAGAAAAAATAGATTCAGATCTGTTGTGGGGTCTTATTAGTGTTGCTCATAAGCTTTGATTTTTTCACCTTTTTTTTTTTTAAGTTCAAAGATCACTTTTTTATCTCTCTTGTTGGTATGTTTGGTGTGATTAGAGATCTTGAATCTTGATTTTACGTGCTTTATACGCTATTTTGTTTTGAATCCATATGAATTTTAATCTATAAATTCATGTATTGAGCTTATACTTAGTATTATTTCTGTTTTACATTAACATTTAGAGACAACCAGGTGATCCAAAGATTGTATTTTTACTTGTTTTTGCTGAATATGGAATCAAGTTGTTAGCTTTTGAATGATAATTTGATATGGGTGTGTTCATTTTTTAGAAATTTTGCTTCTTTTGTAATTTGATTTGGGATTTTTTGTTAATGGGGTTGAGATGGGGAGATATCTTCTTGCTATTAGAAATTGTGATTGATCTATAAAGAGGATCCACCACATTTGGTGAAGGGGTGTGGTGGAATGTTAAAGGTTCTTACTTTTAACCAAGGGTCACGGGTTTTGAGCTTTGAAATGGAGTTATCTTAGTTGGGTTTTTAACGGGGCTGATCCGGATTAGTCGGACTATGGAGGATCTTGATGAGGAAAAATTCATTTTGCTGACACCAATTAATTTGTGTAGTGAGGACTGGGTGAACTAACAATGTGTGTATATGGTCAAATTGTTTAAGTATGTATTAGATGTTGGATCCTCTTAGCTTCTTTGCGTGTTTACTTTTGTTACTTTTTGGATCCCCTTGGTGGAAGTCCTGCTTCCACATTATGGTGGTTTTATTATTCATGTGTACTGTCTATTGGAGAAGTCGATAATCCTTTTTGTGGACGAGTATTAGTTTTGTGGCAATCTTGATTTGCTCTTAGTTAGCTCGATTGTAGATTGTGACAGTTTGCTTGAATCTTATTTATTTCTTTGGCTCTGAACTTTTGATTTGGTCTCTGGTTTAGAAATTGAATTGATCTAGAAATGGCTTCCAATGGAGATAACAATGCTTCTGCAAAACCTCCTCCAGAACCATCGCCATTGCGCAAAGCAAAATTTTTCCAGGTACGGTAGAAATGGCTCTGTCTTTTCATTTGGTGCTTGTATCTTGATCTTGTGTTTGTACTGTTTGTCATCTTTGAACTTTTTGATTACAGGCTAACATGAGAATTTTGGTGACGGGTGGTGCTGGATTTATTGGCTCTCACCTTGTTGACAGACTGATGCAAAATGAGAAGAATGAGGTAAATACTTTTAAGTTAGGCCTGGCTTCACATCATATGTTCCACTTACAAAAACGTATCCAAGATTTGAAGTTTACGTGTTTCTACTGTAATATTAACTCGGTTTACGAACAAATATTTATCCATATTTTATGGATTTCTGTGTATATATATAGTGTATGGTGGTAAAAGCTACAAAGTTCACGTGAATCCATTAGTGACCATCTAGATTCGCCCCTGCCATTAGATACTAGCACATTGATGCAATAAAAAATAATAAGGCTAGAAATATGATTGCGTTTACCTAAACTTGTTGTGTTATGCTTAGGTGATTGTTGTGGATAACTACTTCACTGGATCAAAGGATAACCTTAAGCAATGGTTTGGCCATCCAAGATTTGAGTTAATCCGTCATGGTAAATCACTCTTCCTTATTTATCTAACCTTTCTGCTCCCGAAAGTTCATATCTACCAAAATTATATTGCAAGTATCTCTTGAGCAATATCTGCCGAGCTCCCTCCGCAAATTGTTTTCAGATCTCTTCTCTGTTTGCTTCTACAAAGAGTTCCCATTGATTGCCTTGTTTTATCTTCATATTATATGCAGATGTTACTGAGCCGTTATTGATTGAAGTTGACCAAATTTATCATCTTGCTTGCCCTGCTTCCCCAATCTTTTACAAGTACAATCCTGTTAAGGTCAGTAATGAAGATCCCCGTATTGCAAAGTTTTCATCTTTTCTTTATATTATCACTTGTTCCTTTGAATCTAGATAGCCCAAAAAATGGCGTGTGGTTTATATTGATCTTTTACTTACTATATGGTATTTGCAGACGATTAAGACAAATGTCATTGGCACTTTGAATATGTTGGGACTTGCCAAGAGAGTTGGGGCAAGGTATAAATCTGCTTCTATCGTCAATTATTCTTGTGATAATTGATCTTCGTCTAACTTCATTACTCGAGCAGGATTTTACTGACATCAACCTCCGAGGTTTATGGAGATCCACTTATTCACCCTCAAGATGAGAGCTACTGGGGAAATGTTAACCCAATTGGTATGCATTTATAGCTTTTATAAATTGCAGTTTCTAATGATATGGCATTAAACAAATCTTCGATAATGGAAGAAGGCTCGTTGAAAGTCATATACAACACTTGAGAACACATTTAACAAGAGATGACTCGCTTTTTTCATAAATAGCCTCCTTTTAGAGTTTGCTAGAATTGCAGTTTCTTAGTATCTGCTCGGTATATATTTACCCTCACTTTTGGTGAAATTGGTCGTGCTAGATTGGTGATGTAATGTAGCTTGTGTATTTCAGGAGTTAGGAGTTGTTACGATGAGGGGAAAAGAGTGGCTGAGACTTTGATGTTTGATTATCACAGGCAGCATGGAATCGGTATAGCACTTCCCACACATACGTTTTTTTTTCAAAATCTATTCACTTTTCTTTTGTAAAGTTTTGCATTCTGAAGAATTTGTTTTGCATCTCCAGAAATACGAATTGCTAGAATCTTCAACACGTACGGTCCACGAATGAACATAGACGATGGCCGTGTTGTCAGCAATTTCATTGCCCAGGCAATTCGGTAATATTATGAACCCCGTTATCACTCTTACCCTTCCATATTTATCTTACATTGTGAGAATTACTAATTGCCTACCCTTTCTTCCTACATTTTCACAGTGATGAACCCTTGACTGTTCAGCTGCCAGGAACACAAACTCGCAGCTTTTGTTATGTTTCCGACATGGTATATTACAGTCTATGAGCCACTATACTTGAAGTTCATATTACGTTTCATCTTATTTTCTTACCTTCCTTTCTGAACGCTGAAGGTTGATGGTCTTATTCGTCTGATGGAGGGAGATAATACTGGACCAATTAACATCGGGAATCCAGGTTAGCTTCCGTTGATTTGGTTCTTTGGCATGTCCGATCAAAACCCATTCTTCCAATTTTATTACACTAAAACAACTCATCTTCTTGTAATCAGGTGAATTCACAATGCTTGAACTTGCTGAGAATGTGAAAGAGGTAATCCACTGAACTTCCCTCGATTATGTATTCACATGACACGCCCCTACAAGTTCATCCAAATCCAGTAACTTGACGGAGCATGATATATATAATGAATCCAATGCTGAGAATTTTAAAGGTTGAATCCATCAAGTGAAAATCTTGAATCCGTCTCTGAGTATAGTAGTTGTTGTTTTGCAGCTCATAAATCCAGATGTGCAGATTATCACAGTGGAAAATACACCAGATGATCCTCGCCAGAGAAAGCCGGACATCACAAAGGCAAAATCACTACTCGGATGGGAACCAACGATCAAATTGAGCGATGGTATTCCCCTTATGGAGGACGATTTCCGTAGCAGGCTCGGTATCTCCAGAAAGAAATGAGCTATTATTGGTTTTGAGTGATGGACACACTTGAGAGGCTTTTTATGTTTTTCATTTTAAACTCAGTTTTTCCACTCACTTATCTTATTGCATTTGCAGCATGACTATTGTGCTACATATAAATGCATTTTGATGTCAATTTTAATATATGATTATCGAATATCTTTCATATATGTGTTTCTTTTTTATCATTTATGTGTCAAATTGTGGACAATTTCATAAAATTGAATGCCTCAACTCTAGTACAAACTTGTATTGGGCAAGCTCCACTAAAGGGCTTGGGAAGAAATCGGCAGCAAAATAAATTGAATAACAGAGAAGCCCGATAAGCCTATTTGATTCAGCCAAGTTTAGGCGCCACCATCCAGACTTCTAAAAAGCGATTTCAAGTTCAGAGCCCTATTTTAGTTATAGAGTACTGGTAGCCGACAAGTAAGTCAACACTGCCTTCTCTTTCAGGAGGAATTCAATAATCGATGGAGGCTACGTGGATATGTAAAACAAAAGCCCGTCTAGCTCAGTTGGTAGAGCGCAAGGCTCTTAACCTTGTGGTCGTGGGTTCGAGCCCCACGGTGGGCGTTTATCATTTTTGAATTATTTTTAGTCAATCGGTCAAATGTAATTTGCCGTTTTTGGAATCGAGTAACAATCCAAAAAAATATAAACAATTCATGGAACTTGAAATTTGCTATGTTAAAAAGTGAAAATATGTTCAGGAATTTTAAGCACCTAAAACAATTAAGAAGTATTTGACAACGATGAAGTCATGTAGATGTTGGATGTGCATGGTGATGTTTGGCTAATATCTAGTTATTTGGTAAAACATGGTATAGATGTGCGGAAAATTCAAAGGATAAACGCGTGACAGAACAAATCTAGTTAAATTCGAGTCAGTAAGGATATTATTGGGTAAAACAAGGTATTCCCAAGGAGAGCTAATTTCGGACATACTCTGACTAGCTACATTAGTACGAGACAATCTTACGTCATGTCAAGTCGATCATTAGTGACCTGATACAATAAGTTTCATAGAACAATCGACTCTAGGGAATTCAAATACAATATAATAGTTAAAATTATGATGTGTAATTTGAGAGATATGTGAATAACGATTGTTATGACGTACATAAAATTAAAACTATTTCCCCTCACTTATAACCCATCTATTTTTCAATCACAATTGTTGTTTAAGCCCTCAAGTTGTAACAAACTCCAACACACTTTTTTGGTTATGATGTTCATCAAGCCATTAATGAATCACTCGATAAGAATATTATTTCTCTAGTCATACTTATACAGGTCATTTGGTAAGATGTATTACAACAATGCTCGTTAACTTTGTTATTATTAATATTTTATCTGATATACTTTAAGGTATTGCGCTATTTATAATTAATACGTGACAATTTTTCAATACTAACAATACACTATTAAGGTTTTTAAAGATATGCATTAGTATGGATAAAGATACAATCGTTCCTCAAAAAAATTTCACATCCTTTCTACCGTATTTACGTAGCAATTTTTTTTTAGAAATTTTGTAATGCACGTTATTTTCAATAAGTCAATTATCAAATATGACATTATGAAACAATCTCAACATAACGACATCAATATAATTAATATCACTATTACTAAATACTAATTCAAACGTTACTAATACAATATATTTTGAATTAACACATGACAATTTTTCAGTATTAGCAATACAATATTAATGTTTTTAAGATATGCAGTATTAATAAAGATACAATCGTCCCTAAAAAAAATTCACATCCTTTCCACCTTATTTAAGTAGAAATATTTTTTAGAATTGTTATAATGCATGTTATTTTCAATAAGTCAATTATTAAATATTACATTATGAAACAATCTCAGCATAACGAACGTCGATATAATTGATATCAACATTAATAAATACTAATTCAAACGTTACTATACAATATATTTTGGAAAAATAACTTAAATACACAACTTTAATTTTTATAATCTCCAATTTTCCCTACTTTTTTTAAATATTACATAATTCCCTATTTTTTTTATTTTAGTGTATGTTTTTAGATACATTACACTCTCTCTCCTATAATACACATTTACCAATTTTAATGCCTATTTTTTCTCCATTAAAACACTCAACCTCTTAAATAAATTTTTGAATTTTAAATTTTATCCATTTAAACACTCAACCTTTTAATCAGCTTTTTATTTTGAATTATTTAATTTAATTAAATTTAAACAAAATAACAAATTTTGAAATTTTGAATTTCAAAATCCAAAAAATTCAAAAGCAGGGTAACTTCCAAGTGATAATCTACCGTGTTGTTCTTACCAAAGTCACCTTTCACTTCTTTTTTTTTCCTTATTCGTCTTCTTCAGAAGTTTTCTTCATAATTTTGAATCTCCTCAACCCAGCATATCTTTTTGTTTTCTTCTTTTTATTCTTAATCCATATTAGACTATTTCTTCCTAAGCTTGAATCGTAAGAACCCAGACCCTTTTTATAGTTAATCCATCATCAAATCGTATATTCTTATCTTTTTCGTTTTTGTTAATTGTTTTATTACTTCATAGTAATGGATCCGTCAATTAATAGAAGGATATATGATTCCGACGATGATAATTGGAAAGAAAATAGGAAAAAATCTTTGCATGATCCTATGAATCTTCAAAAGGATTCAAACAAAGACCATGGCGAAACATCAAAGGTTACGAAAATACAACAAAAAAGGAAAAAGGAAGCAGCAAACACTGTTGTTAGGCCTATATTGTCTCGGGTTAGTATTTTGGTACTTAAAAATGGTGTTGTTGTTTAAATTAGTAAAATTTTTAAGGAATCAAGTGTGCTTGCTGATACATTTCAAAAAGGGTGTATAGTGTTTTAGATGGTCAACTGATACTTGAATTTGTTGTGTTTCATAATATTTTATATGTATCATTAAGTTTTTGAAAATTATTATAATGTATCATTCAATAAATGTAGTAAAGTATAATCTGTGCTTGATGATACATGTAGAATCTGTGTGTACATTGTTTAGTCAATGTAATGATACATGTAGTAGCTATGTATCACATGTTCTGCATGTAGTTTGAATTCCTGAACGATATCATGTATCAGAGAGGTATTAGTTGTTTAGTTGATGTACTCATACATGTTTTGAAACTTGTTATAATGTATCATTCATTAAGTTTAATAAATGCTTCATCAGATATAATTGATGATACATACAGATTCTTTGTGTATGTTGTTTAGTCGCTGTTTATGATACATGTATTAGACATGTATCAAATGTTATAATGTTTTATTTAATTCACTGATACATGTTATAGACATGTATCACATGTTTTTCATGTAGTATGAAATTCTGAAAACTGAAACCATGTATCATTAAGTTATTAGTTGTTTTATTTAGTAGTTATATTTCTATATCGTTTTAATTTGCGGTTTTATTTTCAAAATGCAGCCACTGAAGTACAAGATTAAAAAGATACCAACACATCCCATAAGGTTTGCTGTCAACTTTAACAACAATTTCCTAAAGGACTTTGAAAAATACGTGGGGGATAATGTTATCCAAATGTTTAAGGATACAATTTTTGGACCCTTTTTAGACATTTCCAAATGTAATTTTCAGGGCCAAATAACTAAGTGCTTATTGCTTTTAGAATTGGAACAAAGCAACCCTAATGTGTTGCATATTAGACATTCCAACGGGTGTGTCCTGAAATTTGGTATAGATGAATTTGCATTATTAACAGGACTTAAGGTCAGAGGAAATACCAATGATTTCAAATACCCAGAACAAACTAATTGTATGCTTTTTAAAAAGTATTTTCCTGGTGCAGTCAATAGTGTTACAAAGCATCAACTAGTTCAAAGGTTTAAGATGGGTAATTGGGAGAGCAATCAGGATGCACTCCAAATGTCTATACTGTTCTTTATTCATACATTTCTATTAGCTACTATTGATAATACAGCGATATCTATTGTCGACTTTCTAATGGTTGAAGATGGTAGATATCAACATTTTCCTTGGGGTCAGCTATCATTTTCCAAGCTAATTGGTTCACTTAGACAGGATTTTGACGTTAGTAAAAAGTTGTACCGATTATATGGGATGCCATATGCACTAAATGTTTGGATATACGAATGTGCATCCAATTTAAATTCAGAAATAGCTGTGAGAGAACGCAATGTCATCCCAAGAATATGCAATTGGAGAGTTGTGTCTGAAAAGGCAAAGTTTGAAATGCTTATGTCCACCATTTTCCAAAAGGTAAAATTTTATTGTTGTATATGGAATATCGTTATTTATGTCTTTGGGATACATTATGAATTATTACTGTATCTAACAGTTAAATTATATTATGTGTTTGTGATACATTTAGAATGCATGTTCAAACATTGTCCCAACAGCAGAGGAAATTGAAGCTTTTGATATTGCTCAAGTTGAACATGCTCATTCTACATCAATACCATTAGTACAACCAAATGAGGAAGATGATTTAGATGATTTCTCCACAAGACCGCCTGAACAGTTATTGAGGAAGCATTCTAGAGTGTCTGATACATCTCCTCCACCACCGCCAAAAAGAAGAAAAAAATCGATTATTCAAAAAAAGAAGGTGTCAGAACAGAAACAGCCTGATCAATCAAATGTGTCTCCGACACCGGATGATGATGTACATGTTTCCATGTCAAGTCCGCCTCAACATTCGAATGCTGATGATGTACATGGTTCTGTTCCACAAGTGTCACCGAAATCGGCTGCTGATGTACATGGTTCTGTTCCAGACGTTTCTCAGAACCCGGCTGCTGATGTTCATGGATATGCAGATTCACAGAATGTCAACAATATAATTCCTCATATTGAAGAGTTGAAAGGATATTTGAAAACTTACGTAAGTAAATTATTTTGTAATTTTTAATCAAACTTTTATTTATCCTAAATGTATCTACAATTTTTAGGTTGACAAGAAATTTGAGGAATTGATTATTTTGATAAAAGCAAATCACTCCCAGCTGATGCAATCTATTAGCAAAGAGAACAGCAATTTTCAGGCTGATACAAGCACATTTCAGTCTGACAAACAAACATCTCAGCAAATACCGGTTGATCTCGATGATACGGTGGGTGTAGCTGAGGATGGTGGTGGTGTTTCTGGTAAAAATGGTGAGCATCATATCGTCGACGATGCAGGGGATGTCGATGTGGATGGTGTTGGTGTTTCTGTAAATGAGGGTGAACCAATAGTCAGTGATAATCCAAAGGTAATGTTTATGATACATTGGGTATGTTGTGTATCATGCACATATAGTCAATGCTTTGTATCATGATCATTTTTTTTTCTCATTTTATATTCTGTCATGTATCATACATATCTAATCAATACTATGTATCATGTTGCTTTTATCAATGTTACGTATCAGCACAAATTATATTAACAGTTTTTATTTCAAAACTGCATATGCAGGATGGTGACGCACATCAGTCGCACCAAGATTTAAATGAACATATCATGGACCAAGCCGTTGACGACAATGTTCATCATAACATCCCTCGTGTGTGCCCGAAAAAACAACAACTGATTCATCGGTACATTTTTCAATTTAAATTTATGACACACAATTTCATTACACACAAATTTATTCTAAAAATCATTACATCATATTATACAGGATTCTTCAACTTCAACAACAATATCGCCATCAACTCAAGCAGCAATAGATGCGCTTATCAAAGATTTGGGTAAAGATGCTACCAATGCTAGACCATTATATTCTTACGATCCAAAGAATATAACTAGCAGCCAGTACTTGTTGACCGACAGTCAATTACCCACTGAAATTCCAATAACGGAGATTGCTGTTAAAACTGATGCAGTCACTCCTGCGAATAGAAATAGAATGCCTTCGAGAAGGATTCAATCTCCATATTGTACTTCTTTTGGGTCAAGCGAAAAGGGAAAAGAGAAATTGAAGGATATGTCTCGACTCCATTTCCCGTTCGAAGGATGTGGCATTGCAGATAAAGTTTCGCCGAAACTGATTGACGATTACATGAATTGGTTGTTGAAGGGGCTTCTAAAAAATCATAACAATAAGTAAGTTTTATACATTTTTTTTCTCAGTGTTAGGCGTAATCATTTTATATACAACTAATTCATGATACTTTGTTATATAAAAACTGTAAATAAGTGAGTGTTATGTATCATGTACATACATTTAAAACTTATGTATCATATATGCAGGAACCCATCGGACGATAAATACAGATCAAGATCTTCTTCTTTTGGATTTACGATGATGGACTTTGTTGTTGCTTTTCCAATGAACAAGAATTGGTTTTATGCCATGTCACAGCCAAACAAGTGTTGGTCTGATGAGGTAAAATATTAAACTATTTATGAAATATGTATCAGTCATAACTCTATTACAACATCATGATACATTATGTATAAGTATCATACTATTTAATTAGCTATGATACATTATGTATAAGTATCATACTATTCAATTTGCAAAAGTATCATACTATATTCACATAATTATATTTATTTTTTTATATTGTTTAGATGTAAATAATTTCTTACTCTGTTTTCATTTTGTTTATAGCACATCGATGTGATTTTTTACTACCTTCGTAAAAAATCAAAACTTTGCAGCATGGATCAATACAGATACACAACAACCCACTGTTTGTTCATGTCACATGTAAAAAACTGTTATGATAGATATTACATGGACGATGATGATGATAGTCTTACTACACAAGAACATATTGATCGCGCTTCAGTTGTATCTGTACATGAGAGGTCAATAATTAACATCATCAAAGGGTTTGGAATACCAGCTGCTTTACCATGGCATCTTGTAGATGAGGTCTACATCCCAATTAACTGTGATCAACAATTCCATTGGGTGTTGGCTGTTGTTGAGTTGAAAAACAGGTTGATAAGGGTTTTTGACTCATCAATTAGCACAAGGAAACAAACAATTCCTCATGAGATCAAGATGTTGTCTAAAATGCTTCCTTCATACCTACTTGACAGTGGATTTTTTGAAGAAAATGAACGCACAAAATTTGCTGATTGTCAGGCATATAAAGACAACAATAATGGCTCACTTCTGGAGCCTCAAGTTCCTTTCATGATAGAATTTGCACAAGACATCCCTACACAGGAAAGCGATAGCCTGTAAGTATCAAGAATTTTTCATTTGCCCTTTTTAATGTATCATTAAGTTTTTAACTTATTATGTATTTTCTGTAGAGACTGTGGGTTATATGTTACTGCATTTGCCGAGTATATCAGTGACCAAATCAATATATCTTATGCTGATTTTAATCCTGATTACCTGCGTCAAAGATATGGAGCATTGTTGTGGAGTTATGGAAGTGAGAAGGCTAAGTGCGGATATGTTAGCGACAATGATGATCCACCAAAATCCAGGGGCGTAGTCACACCACCACCAGAAGAAGATTTAGTTCACATACCGTAGCATTTCATGATAAAACAATGTTTTAATGTTATATTTATTATTTTTATATGTTATTGAACAACTATTTTTATCTTTTTTAATGTTATTTTTTTGGTTTTGTCAATTTACATGAATTTTTTTTTAATCGAGATGATACACTGACAAAACCAAATGATACATATGTACCAGAAACACACTAAAAATAACTGATACATTGGCAAAACCGTATGTATAATGTACAATATGTTACACTCGAATCCTTAAATTTTACAAGATATTTAGGTAAATTGAATAGCATATTCATATGAATTGGTATTATTGTTTTAAAGGAAAGTTATTTACTGTATATTTCAATAAAAGCATAACAAAAAAATCATTACACAAGTTAAATTATATAAATTCACATGATACATGATTTATAGTCATTCTAAAGTACTCAATAACCTCAACAATATATTTGTATTTTTTATCTAATGGAGATGTATCATTGTGCAAACCAATGATACACACTAAAAGTACATGATACATTATATAAACAATGTGTACCAAAAATACACAATAAAAGTACATGATACACTAGATAAATCATATGTATCATGTACATTATGTTACCTATTAATTCTTAAATTATATATCTTACTGTAGCATAAGATTTATATATTCAAAACAAATATTGACACAAGTATATTTATCAACACCAATAATAAGAAAGTATTTATAATCATAAGCACGACTTCAAATGTAATTACCACATGTTTGTACGTTTATTTATCTAAACACAAAGTGTTCAATTTGCAGTCGTAATAAATTATTAAAATTGAAATTCATTAAAATGTTTACGTGATAAATTATTCTTGATATCATAGAAACATTATGACTAATTCACTTCTCTTTTGGGTAGAAAGTACAAGTTCTTCTGTTGTGCCCTTCTTGTCCACATTGTCCACAACAGTTTGTGTTCACCGAAATCTTTTCATCTGCATTCTTTCTTCTTCTTTTTCTTGGTCGTCCAGATGATCTTCTGTATCTAGGTGGATACACAGTTTCAGCTACCACGTGTTTAGGATCTGACCAATCTTTCTTATCTGGCATTGGCACCATTGGAATTTCATATGTTTTTGCCAACGCATCAGGCTTGTAATAATCAGAGCAATACGGATTCATATCGGTGACATTCTTTTTTTTCAATACAGCGATTGCATGTGAACAAGGTATCTCATCTAGTTGAAATCTACCACAACAACATACTTTCCGCTCAAGACAAACAATATATCTTCTTCCATTTTCATAAACTGAGAAAATAAACTCAGATGATGGAACAACCTGTGTACGTTAAAATTTTAATTATATAACTTTTAAAAACCAAATCATGTTAAAGAAAGCATAATGATACACAGAATTAGATACATATAATATAAAGTATCATATAATGATACATACCTCCATTTTTGAACTTTTAGCCGCGTTTATAATCAACAATTCCTCAAATTTTCTACCTAATGTGTCCTTTGTGTATGAGGCTACTTCTCTGTTTTTGCAATGCCAAGATCCAAAAAGAATTCTAACCTCTTCCAAGAATTCTAATATTGTTAATTGGCGTGCTTCAACAAGACAACCATTGATACATTCTGCAATGTTTGAAGTCATCATTCTACCTCTGTTTACTGTTGCATGAACTCTTGACCACTTTTCGTAACCTGCATATTCAAGGTACTCTTTAACCCTGTGATCAATTCTATCAACCTTAGCCATCAACTTATCAAAATCTTCCTTTCTATATGCCTTGGCCATAGAGTAGAATAGATCACTTATGGCCTTTCTGCTCCTTTTGAAGTTTCCACATACATTCTTCCAAAGATGCCAGATGCATGCATAATGAGGTACATCGGGGAACACAATCCTTACACTCTTCATGATACTCTCATTTCTATCTGAAACAACACACATATCTTTTCTATCGCCAAATGCATGTTTGAACTGTTCGAAAAACCATGTCCACGAACAATCATTTTCGGTGTCAACAACACCATATGCCAATGGAAATATGCAACCTGATTACACAGACATTATATTATTTGATACTTAATATATAAAAAGACATCATTACTATAAATAAAAAATACCTGCGCCATCAAGTGTGCTTGCTGATACAAATGTCCCTTTGTAAGCTCCACTCAGATGTGCACCATCCACAACAACTACTGGTCTGCAGTATTTAAATCCCCTAATGAATGGTCTTAAGGCGATGAACAGATACATAAATTCATCCTCTTCAGTCTTATGCATTCTTATATAAGAATCTGGATACACAGTTTTTAACATGTGTATGTATCGCGGCATCCGTCTATATCCAGCAGATGGTTTTCCTCTAATCATGGAGAGTGCACGTTCTTTAGCACGCCATGCTTGCTGGTAAGATATTTCAACACCATAATATTCTCTAATATCATCAATTATATCCCTTGGTGTATAAATTCGTTTATAATTGACCAATTTTGGAGCTGTCACTCCACTTACAAATCCCACTGTTGCTTGGACTTTGGTTAATACCCTCTCCCTCATCGGACACGTATGTTCACTATTGAAATTTCTAACAATGAATATATCAGATTTTTCCTGCACGACGCCTTCATAGTCCAACCACATTTGTCTGAAAAGCATACCAACACATAGCTGCGTACATTTTTTAAGCATATTAATACACATATCAAATACATCATATATAATATATTCAACAATAATGTTTAAAGTAATCAAACAATGAATCACACAAAAAGTATCAACCAATTTTTAAGAAAAGTATCAAAATTTATTGAAAATTATCCACTATTTGTTATATGACTGTTTAAACTGATACAGTCCTTACTATATCAGTAGTAGTACTTTCAAGTATCAAATATACTTATTTCAATGTATCAAAAAACAAATTCTTCAAATGATGATACATCAGATTATAAAATAACATATGAAACTTGCAGGTTTTCATATAGAACAGTAATGTTTCATGCACTAATTAAATTATAAAACAACACATGATACATTAGAATTTCAAAACAATGTCATACCTTTGTTGATCAGACCTCTTCACTTTGCAGTTGAAGTTGTTCTTTATCTTATATTTTGTCATCACATCTACAAGTGTTGCTTTATCCTTGTATATCTGACCTGTCTTCACATCAACAATATCTGAATTGATTATAACATTTGCAACTCCAACTTCTGAATTTTCATGTGTATCAAATAAGCTATTTTCAACTATTGCCAACGCCTGTGTATCATTTGTTGTGCCTTCTACACACGTTATTTCTCCACTTCTTCCATCAAAGTTATGTACGGTACCAATATTCTTCTCAATTGTGTCAATACATAATGGATATATTGAAAATCCAGGCTCGTTTTTTTTTCAGTTCAAAATATAGTTTAACACTCATATCGTTCTTAAGTTTCATCGGACAGGAGTTACCTTCTACAATGTATCGAATTTCAATTTCTTTCCTTGATACATCAATATCCAACTCGGCCGCAATTGTTGCTTTGAGATTAGAAAACGAAATTGAATCTCCAACAACGATTCCATCAATTTTGTAATTTTCATATTGCAATTCGTTCACCCAAATTCCGGAATGTCTCATCAAAATCGAAGTATTCATCTTCAAAAACCCACTGCAACAACAACAAAATTTCGGTAGCTCCAATTGTTTTCTAAAGATCTGATACAATATTTGTTTTTCAAAATTTGGAATTAATATCCAATTAAGTGCTGATTTAATGCTGATTAGTGATCTGTTACCACAAATTAAGCTGTTTTAATAACAGCATTAAAGTTACCGTTTTTATCCCCTATTTTTTCTTAACAGTATTAAGTTACCATGTATCATTTACCATGTATCACTATATTCTAAAGTATCACGGGTCAGCAATTTTAAGGGATTTTTTGTAATTATTAAAGTTATCGGGACAGAATGTAATTATTCAATTACACTATGGGATTCCTTAAATTTATACATATATTTTTATATTATTCATACACATATTAGGCCCAAATTTACACCTCAATTAACAAGTATAAAAGCGGTTTGTCAAATATAAAAGGGATAATACTCAATTACCCCCTAGCCTATACCCAAAATCCCTACGACACATCTTATCTTTGATGAGGTCCTATTACCCCTCCAACTTTTTTTAAAGATATTTATTATCCCTTGCGTGCCTACGTGGCAAAATGTGATTTCACCCATATATGGCGCGTGAGTGCAGAGTGTGTGAAGAGTGAGTGCAGATTTTGGCTAACAATGACCAATAAAAGTTAGCCACGTGTCAAAGCAATTTGAAAAAAAATTCAAAAATAAATTTTATTGTTTCTCTCAAAAGCAAGTTCTTCTTCCTCTTTTCAAAAATAACCCCATGTTCATGGTTCTTCATTTTTGAAGAAGCTTCATCCATTATCATTAAGTTAAATAGCTCCTTGATTTGAAAAGGTAAAGTAAAATTTAATATATTCTTTACATCTTTTTATGTCGATTATTAATTCTTATTTTTTTGACAATATTTATAAAGTTAGGGTTATGACAAAATCCGAGTTGAATAAGTTTTGACAATGTTAAAATTAACTCCCAAATTCCAACATCGAAAATCAAATTTCAGTTGAAAATCTAATTTCTAACCTTTGAAATCGATCCGTCCACACATGCAAGACTTTCCTCTTTCTACTTCATCTACTTTTTGGTAAAATTAATTTGGAAAAGATAAAACGCCAGCTTTTCAAACTTGGAAGTGTAAAGTTACTTTATCGAAAGCTGAAAAAGTGGGTTCCGGCGCGTATTCAACAAAAACTTCGACCTTGCAGATTATTATTGCCACGTAGGCACGCAAGGGGTAATAAATTACTTTAAAAAAAGTTAAAGGGGGTAATAGGACCTAATCAAAGATAAGGTGTGTCGTAGGAATTTTGGGTATAGGCTAGGGGGGTAATTGAGTATTATCCCGATATAAAATACTAACTAGGTTGGGGTCGAATTCCATGGAAAATAATACGTAAACAAATTATCTACTTTAGTTACTTATTACCGAAACATAATAGGAATTATGAGAAGTTTTGATTTTGATTTAAAGGTCACTTTTCGATAAATAACAATTAGCATTATCACTTAATTTAAAGTCAATCGAAGAGAATTAATCAAATTGTGTTCACCAAGACTATTTGATCATTTTCAAATTAATTATAAAACTTCATACTGCGTTGTTAATATGTCTACCAAACTTAACCTACACTTCAAGAGGTTAATTTTGATTACTATAAGTCTTTGGTCCTTCTATTTTACAATCACTTTGTAGGTTTACATAAAATTAAATAATTAATATAAAAAATTATTTAATAACTGAGATTTGATACATTAAGATTCAGAACTAAAAATTATAACAATAAAGAGCATAATAATTTCATGAGCGGAGTTTAAAGAGATACGTGCGTGCATATTTTTATCTTTATCTTGTGGAACTAGAGATACTGAATTCAATACACTTTTATTCAAGTAAAACATATCTCATCAAATATAAAAAGAACAAATAATTATGTTGGAAACAACGGTGAAAAGACATTAATAACATAAGATAATAAAAAAGTCATGCTAAAATAAATAAAAAGATAATAGTAAAAACAACATATAACACAGTAACCGAATCAATGGAAATAACAACCAATACAAAAATAAAGAATAATCTAATACGATTGTAATAATAACATTATTGTTAAGAAAAAATTAAATAATATTCAACTATTTATTTATTACTAATCTTTTACTCTAAATCTCCAAACTACATAATTTTATATCTGAGGTCATGCTCCGAATAATTACAGAGTATAATTTTAGTGTTATATATCGTTTTTCTCAACCATAACAATCATCTTTTTTTTTTAAAGAAAGAAAATGAATTTAAAAAATAGTACTTAAGTACTACTCGTTTAGCCTATCATGTACCTAGTTAATTGTTCACTTTTAAATGACGCATATGAATTTTATTATTTTTACTCATATTAATTATAAGTTAATTAATTAAAAAAGTTAAAATTATAAAGTAAATTCTATCATATTAAAGTAATTAATTAAGATTATATTACATAACATTTTTTTTTGTCATTTTTATTTGTTATAATTAACAGGTAATTAGGGGCGAAGGAAGTATCAAATTTGACTAATCATAAATTAATTTGAGCTGGTAAGCACAATCCACGTCATCGATCCATGTGTGAACAAAAACAATTACCATCCGTTAAATCCCTTTTAATCAACGGTCCACAATAATCCATAAGCAATCACGCGGATCGCAATCTTTAGCCGTCCATTTCAAATTTCACAGAAATTCAATCAACCGCCAATATCTTCCGCTCAAAAAATTCAATCCCCCTCCAATTCCCCCCCCCTTTTATATAAACCCTAGCTCAGCTCGATTCTCTCCATCATCAAATCTCTCATTTTTCTCTCTGATTAATCTCTCAAAACTTGTCAAAAATGTCTGGCCGTGGAAAGGGTGGAAAGGGATTAGGAAAGGGTGGAGCAAAACGTCATCGTAAGGTGCTTCGTGACAACATCCAGGGAATCACCAAGCCTGCTATTAGGAGGTTGGCAAGAAGAGGCGGAGTTAAGAGAATCAGTGGGTTGATTTATGAAGAGACAAGAGGTGTTCTTAAGATCTTTTTGGAGAATGTGATTCGTGATTCTGTTACCTACACAGAACATGCTAGGAGGAAGACTGTTACTGCTATGGATGTTGTTTATGCTTTGAAGAGACAAGGAAGAACTCTCTATGGGTTCGGTGGTTAACTTTAGATCTCTGTTATTGGGTATTAATACTATTTTAGTTATGATTATGTTTCTGAATCTATGAAATATCTTGTTTCTGAATCTATGAATGTGAAGAACGGTTTTATTTTGTTGAAGATATATCTTATTTCTGTGTTTCAATGGGTTAAAAATGGCTTCTATTCATCTCTTGATAACCAGAAACTATCGAATTTGTTGTTTTGAACCGTAATTGTTCTTTTCTTGTATCTATGAATTCGATTTTGCTTTTCCAAGTAATGAAGAACTTTATCAATAATGTAATACACCAAATCAATACATTGAAAATGGCTTTGCCTTTATAAAGGGTATTACACAATGGAGCAACCAATGATTGAACACAACTATTTTGTAATAGAATATTATTAATATTTGATATAATAAGAAAACATAAACAAGTGTTTTATCATGATAATGTCTTTACATCAAAGTGTGTATAGTGAATTCTTTGTTTCTATTTATTTGATTTTATCTTGAGAAATTAAATAATTTTTATTATTGAAAACATTTTTTAGAATGTAATATGAATATGAATTAATTTAGTATTTTAATAATATATTTTCATGGCTAGTCGCTTTCAAGGGTAAAATTGAAAGCATAGTCTTATTTATGCATTAATTTGTTATATGTCAAATATGGTTAAATCTTATGATCGTAAATTTATCAAGTAAATCGTTCCTCTATTTCATATTAGTTGATTCATATTGACTCAAAATACCTTTTAAGTAAATTGTAACTAAATATGAAATTTTTAAAAGTAAAATGACCTTTTAATAATACTTCCAACTTTAAATTTGATTAGTACGACTCTAGGATTACTATTTATATAATTTTTTTAATACGCCAATTTTTTTCCATTTATATGTGTATCTTTTTATTTTAGTATGTTTCAAAAGAAATTTTATTTTATTTTTAATGAAAAAATATAAATACATACGAGTTATTTTATACCACAAAATTTATAATTGTTTTTTTTTAGTTTTGTACTAATGACATTGTCACAAACATTAAACCTTATAATACACTAAGGATCGTAGTAAAAGAAACTCTTTCCATTCGCTAAAATAACCAAATAAAATAAATATTTATATTAAATCTAAGAGTCAAGTATATATATGCTCTTTTATTTGGTTTTATTTTTCAATAATATCCTTCATTTTAAATATACATAAATTGACAGTTAAGCTGATATAAATTTAAACAAAGTTGACATATTAATTCTATGTGGCACTATACTTATAAAACACTATGTAGGATGCAAATATCTTATAGGATGTGTCGCAAATTGTTATGTAACGTGCCACATAGAATATCTATGTCTATTTATTTAATTACTCATAAACAGATCCCTAAATTTATTGGATTTTTTATCTTCAAATACCTTAACTATGTCATTTTCCTATTGAATTATAGAACCACCTATAATTTGTTTTTTTTAAACACTATTGGTTGATTTTGATCGACTTTTCTATTGTAAATGACTTTAATTATATTCAAATTATAATAATTTTGATTAAATAAACGAAGATAAACTTTGTGTTAGTCTTATTTTTTTTCTAATGTCTTCAAATAAAATACAATCATTTCTCAAACAATTTCTTTATCAATTGAATTAATAATAGTGGAATAATAGACGTATTGAATCAATGAGTCGTGGAACAATAGACGTATGCTCTATTAATTAAAGAGTATATACACTTTTTGTTAAATACTCGAAATTTCATCCCCACGAATTCCCTTTTCAGAATTTCGCCCTCCAATTTCGTCAGCCAAAGTTTCCCTCCGTAACCGCCATTGCAATAGGAGAGAGAAAGCTAGAGCGCGCGGAGAGAGAGAGATTGGGCTCAAATGGCGAATATCGACGAAGAGAGGAAACAGGTCATAAAGCATTCGGTAAAAAAACTTACTGAGGAACGAGGAGGAAGAGGAGAATCTTCGTTTCTGAATAACAACAATTCCTCAGGAAGCAAAGAAGAAGGAGAACTTACTGCATCTGATAACGATGTAAACATCTCTAACTTACCTCAATTTCTATTGATTTTACTTCCTTTGCTCGAAATAGCAGCTCAATTTTGCTAGCTCTATGTTTTAAACTTTGAATTCATCATTTTCCAGATGTGTATTTGCATAGTTTCATTTACTACTGTTTTTTATTTGCATTTTAATGTCTTCCTAGAAGGAGAAACAATACCTCAATCCCAATTTATTTTCTGATACTCAATAATGTGTCATATAAGATTAATTAGGGTTTATATCCGGTACTTTTACTGTGGGAGGTAGCAAATACATGTGGAATTAGTTAGTGCTCGCAATTTTAACTTAGACAACACGTTTATACTAAAACGATTAGTTAGGTTTTAGAGATTCTCTACATTTTGTATAAATCTCTCAACAAAATGAGAAGATTCTAGAGAAGCATCAGATTTAATTTAAAGTTCAAAATCAACTAACTTTTAGATGTGAAGGTTTTCCCCCTATATTCTGTTCCTTCACCTTTGTGTTGCTTTAAAATCCTCCTGAATTAGTCGTTACTGCCTTGGTGCAAAGTAAAATGTCTTTTCTTTCACCTTCGTGTTGCTTTGAGTGCCTGTGAAGTGTGAACTTTATTTATTATTGTGTTTTAACAATGGTGAGTGTATGAATTTATTTTTTGGGCAAATAGAAACTATTCCGGGTTATCAAGCTACAGTAGTATTGACTTGATTGAGAATTGTTTTTGACAGGATCGAAATGTTTGTTCCACCGATCAGCTTACGAGCAGTGTTTCTGCTCCATTGGAGCGGCAGGTTAACGTTGATACAGTGAATGGGAATTCTCAGGATACCCAGGCAGGTATGTCGTTAAGCTAGAGTATTAGAACATTTATATGTATTGTTAACCCTCGCGGTTTCATCTACCTACTAGGAATGACTGGTGACAGTTTTTTGATCAAACCATCTCATCAACATATATGCACATTGTTGTATGCACATTGTTGTTAAGTTCACTTTTCCATGCGTGGCTGTTAATTTGATTGACTTTACTCTGGTATTTTTTGAATAAATTTTATTATTATTATATTAAATACACTTGGTAAACGGTGCTTGTCTTGACACGTGGTATTACAAAACCATATAATAAAAAATAAGGTTAAAAAATATATAAGAAGTGTTTCTTTTGGTCTATGTTGCTCGGACTCTCCAAAAATGCCAACGAGTGCGTGTCGAATTCACCAAAAGTAGTGTATTTTTGAAGAATTCGAGGCAGGTGCGGCATCAAAAGTGTAGAGTCCGCGCAACTAAGCTTTTGGTACAGTTCTTCTCCTTCCTTGGTTCATAGTCCCTTCACCCCCGTATGCATTAAGGAAAGGTAACTAGATAAGAGGTTATAACACATATTCTTCTAGTTCTACGATCCATTTAATCTACGGAACTTGCCTCTTAATTTGTTCGGTCTTTAATTACATTTCTTGCTTATCTGTCTGCCCCACGACTTATTTGCTATATTTTTTCTTAACTGCATGCTTTTGCAGAAAAAAATACTTATTTCAGCAAAATGGGTTGCTCAATTGATGCGCCTTCTAGTACACCTCATGAATCAGCTCATCTGAAGAGTTCTAAAAAGAATCGAGAGCATTTTGTACCGTTTCTGATAAGCTTCTCAGATGAAAGTGGCAGTGACTGTGAAAATTCTGGACGGAAGAAGATTTCAGCAAGTAAAAACAGAACCTTTGCTGAGGATAAATTTATTAAACCACCAGCACCTGCTCCTCGAAGACCTCAGAAATTGCAAAAGATTACTAGAAATGAGGCAAAGTTGATGCCAAGCAAAGGGGCTGTAAGTCAGAATGTTTCTTCTTTATTGACCAAACCTAATGGAGGCACTTATGGAAATGCTGCCCGCTTGCATAGTTTTACAAAGTTTAACAACTCAAATAAGGTAGCTACCCTTGACCATGGGAAAAGAGCAAATGTACATCTGAACTCTAGTAAACTTCATGACTTGCGCCAAATGATCGCGATGCGCGAGAATCAATTAAATCTTGAGAGATTACAGAATACCAAAAAGTTAACTTCAGCTTCGTGTAGGGATGTAAATCTTGTCAATAAAAGGAATTTGGTGGTGAGGGCATCTAGAGAAACTACTAATGATAATTTACGGGAACTACAAGAACCAGATAAGAAACGCAAAAAAATTGTTTCGTCAAATCCAAGTTGGGGTTTCTCAAACTCCCATGAAATTATGTCTATGGTTATAGGATCAAAAAAGTGTGCATTAAAGGATTCCTGTCAACTGGAACCAGCTGATCATAGCAGTCCTGGAGAAAAATATCCGTCTTGTTCAGTCATTGCTGGACAGCTGAAACAAAAAGAGTATCAGGGCGCTTCTTCTTCAACAAATCCATCTCTCACTCTCAAAGATGGTACACATACTCTAATAATAGATAGAAGCAACTTTCTTTTAATGACATTAGTTGCTGTGTAATTCAAATGAGCTTATTGCCTCAGGTATTGATACCGTAAGGAATCTCAATCAGAGTTCCAGCAATTCGTCAAAAGAAATTGCAAGTAAAGCTGCCAATAAATTGGTAAATTCTCGTGTTTATCACAATAATCCCTATCTAGTTGTTAACATCAAGCGTGAGAATGGGCGTTGAATGACTGGTTCAATATCGTTTTGGCGCATGGAGCCTTTGTGTGGATATTTTGAACTTAGTTTCACTAGACCAAAAGTCTTTCATTTAGTAAAAGTTCTCTCCTCTATTACTGCAACTACTGCACTTAGAAGATGGTATCTTTCAGAGGTAAGATAGTGAAGATAAAATTTCTGTGCCAAGTGCATTGAAATAATTGTCTAGCCTTTTGGCAAGAAATGCTTAATTCTAAGTGCCTATGTAGATATTATAATGTATAAGGTGCTTGTTTCCGTAGGGGTTCAATAATATATTGATATAGTCTGATAAAAGCCTTAGGATAGTCAACAGTTTGATCTTTTTCAAGGTGTCTTGGAAATTAAAGACACCTTGAAAATACTGAAAATAGAGGTTGTACTTTCTCTTCATAAAAAAAAATAAATAGAGGTTGTACTTTCTTTGTCTTGTTCTTCAA
The DNA here is from genome assembly GCA_027705065.1 of Solanum peruvianum. NCBI lineage: Eukaryota > Viridiplantae > Streptophyta > Magnoliopsida > Solanales > Solanaceae > Solanum > Solanum peruvianum. The sequence continues at coordinate 3,943,805 of JAKWJD010001758.1, read as the reverse complement.
TATCAGGTTCTCTGGATTAGTTCTTCTTTTCTTGTCCTTCATTATCTTTCACTGGTTGTATGGACTACCTTGAGGCCTGTGATAAGGGGCAATGGGTTAGAATGGGAAGGAAATAAATAGTGATGGAATGGTGAATCAGGTACTGTCTTGACTCTAAAGTGCAGTCTCATTCTTGTCCATTCCTTTCTATTCATCCAAAGCAATTAGTCCCTAGGATCAAGCATGAGAAGTTTTGATATTGTTCACATTCCTTCTTCGGTTATACTTGGAGTATGTCGCCTCATCCAGGTCTATATTACGTCATCCATGTTCTTATTATTCCTACATATATCATCTGTTGTTATGACTTCTATTTTTTTTTTTATAGTTAAGCTCTCTACGTCGCCTCATTAAGAGAGTTTTTTTTTTTTTTAAGGGGAGCCCACACAAATTATCTACCTATTTCATTTGGAGTGTAAAACTTTTAGCAATGTTAAAGGTCCAAATTCGTTTTAAATAGGATGGATTGACAAGCTAAAATGACGGGTCTTGCCAATCAAACTTTGTTTACTATGTATTCCTAAATGATCTAGGTATATAATCTTGTCCTATTAACTTTGTTTCTTCTTCTTGGCCACCACTACAATTTGCTTAGCAAGGGCCATTTCGGAAATGAAGGATAATGACTCTTTATGACGAGATTCAATGCTTTCCATTCCAAAATTTTCATTAAGCTGAGGTTTTGTATTAGTCATGATTAAGTTTTTTCCTAGATTTCCTCATCCTAGTACCTAGCATGCTTGTATATGCAACATTCAGATACATTTGCTATAATGTCACTTCCACTGTATCAATGCTGGTCGGGCATATGTCAAATCTTTCTTTTCTACTGATTTTGTTTCTGACTTGTGAACTTGACCATTAAACGATGATGTAGTTGAGTAATATGGGAAGGAAATTACCCAATAATGCCAACTTCCTCTTGGATTCTGAAAGTGAACATATAAAATTACTCTTTTTTTGTTGTTGTTGTGAGATGGTGGTTATATGAAATTTCATTTGTTTCAACTTAATTTCCACTGCATGATTCCGAGGTGCAAACTTGTCGAAATGGATAAAGCTATCCTTCCTTTTCTCTAACAGGAAAGATCACACAGTAGGAAGGCTTGATTTTTGTCATTGTATTTTTTAAGCTGTATATACTGGTGATAGCACAGGGGCTTTTTTTTTTTGTGTCCATGGTGGTGTGGTGTCGTGGGGGGTTAGTCAAAACATGCTTTCTGTATTGCATCGATATTGATTTTCGGTGAACTTAAATTGCAGATATTTTATTGTCTCTTGTCAACTCGTGTTAACTTCATGTGCATTTGATTGTGCTAGTGAACTTTTTTCATGGATACTTGTTATCTTTTCCCCTTTTTTTTTTCATTCTAAGGACAAGACAGAGCATGCTGCTGAACTATGTAGTCAGTACAATCAGCCTCTTTTAACGAAGAAAGTGAGTTCTGGGCTTGCTGGTGTTAATGTAACTGAAAAGAGCGGAAGCCATCTAGTCAGATCTAATGAAAACACACAGAAGCCTTCTCCCGATGGTAACAACATTGCAGCCTTCACCCATGGTGCGGGCAGCAATGCTGTGGCCAATGTTGTACGTTTCTGCCTTTTTCTGTCTTCCTCTTTCCTGTGTTTTTCTTCTCCCCTTCTTTTTCTATAACCAAAGCTTAGAATTGCATATTTCTGATAGTTGTTTTTTCCCCTTGTGAAAGACATCTCTGAACTTTCCAAGCTTTTGGAACTTCTGTGACAAGCCGAATATTAGTGGAAGCAACAGAATAGACTTGCAACCACTGTTGAATTTAGAAGAACTGCAAGATAAAGAACTGGAAGAAGCACAGGAATATCGCCGCAAGTGCGAGATTGAAGAAAGAAATGCTCTGAAATCTTACCGAAAGGCTCAAAGAGCCTTGATTGAAGCTAATGCTAGATGCTCTCACCTATACAGTAGAAGAGAACAATACTCAACCCAGCTTCGAGATCTTATGATGGGAAATCCAAATTTGTTGCTGTCTTGTGGGTTTCCTGATGAGACTGGAATTGGATTGGGCTCCTTACATGCAATTTCTGATGTTAATTTGCATTCAGTTCCCTCTTCAAGTTGTGCAGTGCAGCCTACATTTGACGTCAACAATCAACATGAAGCCAATTTAAATGTCCATCCAAATAATGTCGCTCTTCAAAACATCTCCAGTTTTCAGGAGCATAACAATTTGGCATCTGATCCCTGCAGCGAGCCTGATTGTACCACATTCAAGCCTCATAAGGAAGATAATGGTGCAAATAACATGTGCTCCCCTTCTGAGGATTTCAGTATGTCTCGTAATGATGATGAAGGGACATTTCTGTTCGAAGATAAATCTCCAGAAAACCATCTGGACTATCAAGGAAAGGAAAAATCCATAGTTGACATGGACAAGAATATGAACAATGCATCAGAGGGGCAATCAACGATGAATAATTCTCAGGATTCTTTAATCCTTGAAGCAACTTTGCGTTCTCAGCTTTTTGAAAGACTAAGGATGAGAACTTTGTGCCAGAAGGAGTGCCCACAAGAGAGCCTGGAAGCCGCAGCTGAAGGAAGAACAGAAAATAATGAGCTTGTGGGAAGTGTGGTAATGGGTGATAGATTATGCTCCGATTCAGAGCAAGAGATTGAGCCACAACAAGTATCTGACTTTCAAGGTAGTGGTCCTTTATGGACATCTTTTTCTGCAGTAGCTCATCTCTGTTGATCACAATTTGACCTGTGTGCATATGATCTGTAAATCAGAATTTTCTTAAACACTAAAATACCTTGTTGGCTATTTGGTAGTGCGATGCTCTTAGATAAACAACAAATACTTCTAATAGAATGTAATAAATGGATTTAGTAAAAGATGCACAGTATCCTGTCTACAAAGGACATATTACAAGTACTACTCAATAGTTAATTGGATGTGGTAGCTGAAAAATGATATGATGTCAAACGATCCATCAATCTCAATGCCAAACTAGTTGGGTTCAGCTATGTGAATCCTTTTGTATTTGTTGTGCTCTACTTGATTTCAGCGAGTACTTTGTTTTCTTAAAACAAATTAAGGGTTTTCTAAAGCCAAAGGTTCTCTACATCCTTGAACTTATTTTGACAGACATACAAATCTCTAAAAAGATTAAAGACTCTTGGCAACAGCAGATCTAGCGTGAGTGTGATAATAATCAAGTTGATCTCGTGAACTAGCTTGTATTGCATATATGGCAAGCTTAGCTGGTAGTTTTTTTTTCCACCATATCCACTATTTGATGTAGTTTCCTGGACAGGCAAAATTCATTCTGTTACATCACTTGTACGGTTGTACAAGTTGTTAGGAACAACTATTTTCTTTCTATTTTTGTACACTTTTGGTTTCAATTCTCCAGAATGTTTATCACGAATTCATATTTTTTGAACGTCATGATATCCATGCTCTTTTGGACGTCATATAACAATGAGTTGTTATAAATTATCATTTCAGAGATTGACATTCTTTATTCTGATTGAGCCAACTTTTTTTATTTCTCTTTCCTTTTGAACTTTTTATTAGGTCGCGATGTGATGAGTACGATGTTTAAGATGCCTGCTGAGGTGGACCGTCAGTGCAACAATGAGAAGTTTGATTCTACTTCTGCATCACCTTCCTCTTATATTTGTTTAGATAGTTGTATCAACACAAGCGATGACAAATCTCAGTTCGCAAGCTCATTCACCTTTTCATATCCTATTTTGAAGAGTGCTATCTTAGACTTCAAGGCTTCAGATTCCATGGATCTACTCAAATTACAGATTGGAAATTCCAGTGTACAAACTTCTCATGATCAGGGGGAAGACAATTTTGGTAGCAGCACCATTCCAAGCATTTCAAGTGCTGTCTCAGTTGAAGCAGCTTCACTGGATTTAATTGGCAGTAAGAGTGGGTCTTACTCTTGCAATTTTACCATTGACCCGCTTTGGCCACTTTGTATCTTTGAACTTCGGGGAAAATGCAATAATCCTGAGTGTTCTTGGCAACATGTTAGAGACTACTCTTCTGGCAGTAGAATGAAGGTGACATTGGATAATGATGGTATGGGTCTTCTGTTTGAAATGCATAAGATATCCTGACAGTTCCTTCATGTCCAACATGTGGAGTTAAATTTTTGTTACTTGTTTTCTTCTGTAGACAGGGTTGGATCACCAACTCAAGGACAGCTATCTTCTGCAGAAAGAACTCTTACCAAGTCACTTGACTGCCTTGGTTTGGCTCCCCCAACTTATTTGGTTGGCTTGGATGTTCTGAAAGCTGATCTGCAGTCATGTAAATCCATTCTAAGTCACGAGTACAGCCAACTGTGGGTGAAGTGTTTCAGTCTTACCTTTGTTCTCTCCAGTCAGCTGCCCACTGATTTACCATTTGATGGGCCGTTATTTCATGGCGCTAATGCTCGTGTTGAGGTCCAGGGTGGTTGGAATAGGCAATCACTTTATTTTCAAAGCAGAAATGGATCATCGGTTTGTCGAATTATCCTGTTATTTTCTAATAATGCATGGGTGTGGGGGATAAAAACAGGGGAGGAAAAACTGATTTTTACCTACTTATATAACGCTTTTGGAAAAAGCTGAACTTTTATTTTTATCAACTATTATAGAAAACTTGCCTTTGAAATACTAATGCATCTATCCTTCGGGGTGGCCCAGTGGTTTGAGCTTAGGACTTACATGTTTGGAGGTCTCAAGTTCGAAACCCCTTGCCAACGAAAGCAAGGGGTTTGCCTTCTGGGTCGAGCTCGTCGCACCAAACTTGCCTAGTGTAGGTTTCCTCTCCTATGTGGTTTGAGAGCTATTGCATAGGAGCGGGGGTTTACCCTGTGCGCACCCAAAGGGTAGCGACTGCGGGTTTCCCTTGTCATCCAAAAATAAAATAAAATACTAGTTCATCTGTGGAAGTATTAATTTTTTTTTTCCATAGATGAATCAAGAAAAATCATTTTGCATCTCCTTGTGGCTTGCCAAAACAGTTCTGTGAGAAGAATTTGGTGATTGTACGAACTCTTAAACTTAAATATATTTTGGTTTTCTGGGTCATATTCTATTTTTATTTTTCTTTGGGAACGTTTGTAATTGCTTGTCAAGGCATCTAAATTTATCTAAAGAATGCAAATGCTGTGTTATTGGTTATGACCTTTTATATCATGCCACTAGGTCCTTTCTGGGGGCTCTTTTAACTTCCCATTTGACTATAATGCTCCTATCCTTCTTCCGGTTTAGGAGTCATCATCTGGATTTTTATTCATCAATGGTGCAATATCCCTTTTTGTTCCCTGTCCTTGTATAGGATCGAGTTCACTATGCAGCAATCACAGTTTTTTTCAACCTTCCGTTGCAAGAAGATAAAAATAGTTGCTGCCCTTCCTTGACACGTGCTGTCAGTGCTGTAACTAATCTTCTAATAACTTAACAGGGTCCATGCAAGGAACTATCCGCTGATGATGACCAGATTGTAGAGATGGCTCTTCTTAATCTCAGTCAGGAGGCTAATAAACCGAAGGGAAGATCACACGTATGTTCTTTTGGTGGTGATTATGGATTAGATATTTGGATGGGTCTGTATTCTCATCCTTCTAATTTTCGCGAAAACATGTAGGCTCTTAAACTCCTTGCTCGAGCTTTGGAAGTTAATCCTACGTCAGCAGTTGTCTGGATTGTTTACCTGTTACTTTACTATAGCAGTCAGAAGTCCATTGGAAAGGATGACATGTTCAAATGTGCGGTATGCGGTATTTCAACATTGAATTCTACTACTGTTAAAACAGAATATTTTAGTTGGTTCAAGGTGTGAATACTATTAGAAAGTCTATGCGCTAAAAAACTTTTGTAGTTTTGTATATTATAGGCATAGTAATATAGTAGCTAATTGCTTTGATGGTGTGCCAAATATTTTTTTAATTGCATCAGAGAACACCAGTTTGTTTTACACATTATTAGGTTAAAACCGTGAAAACCGACCGAACTGAATTTTTTAAATTTATTTTGGTTCAGTTTTTTTGGTTTAATGTTTTCAAGTTTTTGGTTTTTGGTTCGAATTGGGCAGAGAACCCGATTAAACCAAATAACTGAACTTCTGCATACATATGCTATTTCTGATTTCAGTTGCCTCTCAACGTGGGAAATGATGTTTTACTTTTGCAAAATGGGCAGTAAGTTTATTAGCATGGCTAACTGTTTGAAAAAGCATTTTATAAATCACCATCTAATCTGCAATGATGTCTCACCAAAAAAAAAGAATTTTATTTTATATTTGAATTCATTCCTTTTCCAATGCTGATTTGACTTTAGAATTTGGATATAATATTCTACACTTCTACTGCATTCTTCCGTAGGAGTATCTTCTCAATTCTGGAAGTCAAATGTAATTATCACATATCCTTATCAAATTGATGTAATTATGTCATGTTCAAAAACCCAACATAAAAGGTAAAAACCAAAAAAAAGAACCACACCGAATTAACTTAGGTTCTGTTTTGGTTTTCCTCTTTTACCTTACCAAACCAAACCATATGCCGGCCCCTAGTTTTAGGTTCCTTCTCCAAGTTATGTATTCGCCTTCATCCTAATAGATGGACTTCCTGAAAAATTGTCATAAATCCACTTCAGCGGAGGTTTGACTTTGACTTGTGAGTTTGTCTATGATTCACTCAATTATCCACATAGATACTGATAAAACTTCTTATTCTACAATCCAGGTTGAGCATGCTGAAGGCTCTTACGAACTCTGGCTTTTATATATAAATAGTCGAACACAGCTGGATGAGAGGCTGGCTGCGTATGATGCTGCACTCTTGGCCCTGTGTCGCCATGCATCTGTATCTGACAGAAATGCTCTTTTCGGCAGTGATGGCATATTGGATATACTTTTGCAGATGATGAATTGTCTGTGCATGTCTGGGAATATTGCTACAGCTATTGATAAAATCAATGAGCTATATCCCACAGAAGAGAAATCTGATAGCCCGTTCAGACTGTCTCTTCCTGATATCATTACATGCTTAACCATTTCTGATAAATGTGTTTTCTGGGTCTGTTGTGTCTACTTGGTTGTGTACAGGAAACTTCCTGTGACCGTTCTGCAGCGATTTGAATATCAGAAAGAACTTTCTTCCATAGATTGGCCGTCTACTGAGTTGACCTTTGATGAGAAGCAACGTGGTGTCTCTCTGATGGAATTAGCAGTAGATTCTCTAGCATTGTACATCGATAGAGAGTCTCTTGAAGATGAAGCAAATCTCAGGGCAGCACACCTGTTTTCGGTCAATCATGTTAGATGTGTAGTGGTGCTTAAGGGTTTAGAATGTAGTAAGAGTTTGTTAGAGAACTATGTCACATTGTATCCATCATGTCTAGAACTTGTTCTGATGTTAGCTCGGGCAGAGTATGATTTTGCAGATGGAAGTTTTGAAGGTTTTGAAGATGCATTAGATAACTGGTTTGATGAAGTTCCTGGAGTTCAATGTCTTTGGAACCAGTATGTCCAATGCGCACTCCAAGACAGGAAAAGAGATTTTGTTGAGGGATTAATGGCTCGGTGGTTCCAATTTTCATGGAAACACAAATATCCCCAAAATAGTTGTCTGGGTGCTGTAGATAGTGATAACTCCCAGTCTTTACCAGAGTCTGCTTCAGTATCTGATATTGCTGCTCTCTTTTCCAGTTCTAGCCCGAATGATTATGTATTTGGGATGCTGAACTGTTCCATCTATAAGCTATTACAAAATGACTATACTGAAGCTCAATTAGCCATTGATAGAGCATTGGAGGCTGCTTCTGCTGAGAGTTACAATCACTGTGTGAGAGAACGTCTTTTGTTTCCGCGTGCAGAGAATTTGGACAATGATGGGAAAGTATTGAGACTACTGTCTGGTTATTTGGCTGATAAGCGTGCTTCTATCACATCTGAGCCATTGTCCAGACAATTTATCCAAAGAATTAAGAAGCCTAGAGTCCGGCAGCTAGTTGGCAAATTGTTATGTCCGGTGTCATCGGAGCCTTCCATGGTCAACACAGTTCTGGAAGCATGGTATGGTCCATCTCTCTTACCTGAAAAGAAAGACGAACTCACCAACTTTGTCGACATGGTTGAGAGCTTAATGGGGATGCTTCCTTCCAACTATCATCTGGCAATTTGTGTATGCAAGCAGATTACGAAAACCTCAAGTCCAGCAAACACTTCTGGTGGCGTCTCCTTCTGGGGAAGTGCTCTATTGATAAGTGCATTATTTCAAGCTGTTCCCGTTGCGCCAGAATATGTATGGGTAGAAGCTCAGATATTTTGCATGATCTTACAGGTTCCCCGTCCCTATCCGTCAGTTTCCTGAAGAGAGCTCTGTCTGTATATCCATTCTCTGTAATGCTGTGGAAATCTTATCTCAGTTTGTCGGAGGCCGAAGGAAACTCAGAAGCTGTTAAAGAAGCAGCAATGGCAAAAGGTATTGAACTCCAGTAACTAATGCACACACCCCTCGATAAACCTCGGGGCAGTTTTTTTTTTTAGTGTACTGAATTGTGTATTTTTGTAGAGAATTAGAGAAGTGTACATGAGAGGAAAATCAAGTAATTTCATGTTGCCACAGGTATTTCTTTGAGAGAAACATTATTATTCAGTAGCTTATGAATGTTTAGAGTAGTAGTTACCGTATTGATATTTGATGGAATGGTAGAACGGAAGATTTACTTCCATTTCTTGAACTATTTTGTATTTGCTTATTAATTTTCTTTTTTCAGTCGCTGAATTTTGGAGGATCTATTGGAAATAGACTATCTACCTCACCGAAAGTAAGGATAAGGTCTTTTATATATATATAGTATATAGAGTCGGAGCCTAAAGGGTAAAAACTGTTAACAAAAATTCCAAAATGGTATATGAAATTTCTTTTTAACCAAAAGGGCAAATCGCTCGCGAAAGTAGCGATTTTGTCCTTTGGAAAAAGCAAAATCGCTGCTATAGCAGCGATTTGTGTTAAATTTGATTTTTAAAAAAATAAAATAAAATTAAAACAAAATCGCTCCCTTAGGAGCGATTTTCAATTTTCAAAATTTTTTTTTATAACCTTTTTAAGTAAGTCGCTGCTTATGCAGCGACATTACCTTAATTTTTTTATTTTTTTTTGCTTCTTTTATTTAAAGTAAGTCGCCCTTTTGCTTATTAGTTTTCTTTTTCAGTCGCTGAATTTTGGAGGATCTATTGGAAATAGACTATCTACCTCACCGAAAGTAAGGATAAGGTCTTTTATTATATAATGTAGTATATATATCCCACAGTCTCTACATCCCGCTTATGAAATCACACACGGGATCCCGCTTATGAAATCACACACGGGATATATTATTGGATCATCAAATTCTTTAGTTCTCCTGAGCTCATACACATACAACTCTTGTCGTATTGCGATTTACCTTTGAATAACACTATCTTTTAGCATTAACAACCACCTCACAGATTAAAATTGCAATTATGAAGATATCCTTTTGATAATAAGGAAATTGATACATCAACTTTTAGTAACTTTTAAACGTGATTAATAAACATGAATTTCGGTAACCAAAACGTGATTAATTAACATGAATTTGAGTCTTGAACATGAAAGTTGACACAAAAAATTAATTTTGAAGGGCCCAACCGGGTTCGAACCGGTGACCTCTTGATCTGCAGTCAAATGCTCTACCACTGAGCTATGGACCCTTGGTGATCAAATCAGTAAGAGGTGCATATTTGATATTATATAATATTATCGTCTGCTCACTTAATGGAACTTAGTAAGAAACTTTGGCTTCAACTCTCATTATATTATTCAATTCTATATGGCATGAGTCTAATGGTGATTGTAACTTTTCTTATTTTTTGACTTAAATTGAAAATATTAAACCAAAAAAAACTCTAAAGAAATACAACCCATCTAGCATTTTATCAACCCCTTCTGTAAAGAGGGCATGCATTATTGACTGCTTTTTACCCACATTAGACAAAAACAAATTTTACTTTTTACCCACATTAGACAACAAACAAATTCAAAATTTTGAAAGTTCGTAAAATTCAAATTCCACGACACTTGCGTGGTAAAGCTGCCCTTGATATGTGTGCACATTCACATCCATTTGGGGACTGAAAATTCATGTTAGTAAAATTAAAAAGTTTGCTTTACACAAGAAAAATATCAATTAAACATAATGAGTCATTTTTAATTTTTACCCTTAGTAATCAAACTTGTGCATGTGAAACATAATATAATATAGTTCTTTAGAAACTAAAGTATCATGCCCGAACATCACGTGAAATATTATGATACGAAAGTAAAAACTTATACCCCACAGAAAAAATATTATTTATTACGAGAAACATAAATTAAAGACCAAACACAAAATACGAACAAAAGTGCAAATGACTCAATTCCATGGTTCGTAAGGCATGGTTAGTGAGAATTCATACAACAATTCAAACTTTTTTTTTTTGTGATTAAACCATAATTGTAATTTGCACACCTGTTAAGCAATACTTCAGTATGCTCCTTGTTCATTATTCTTTGTTTACAACAATTACAAGTACATCTCAATCTCAAAGCCAATAGAAATTCGCTATATGAATTCTCACTGTCCATGTTGCTCAATTTCCTCAACTTTCATTCATCTGTATTAATCCGATTTCTATTCCCAAAAACTTTTGTATGGGATTCTGTCATGCAGCTATTGATACGTGTATAAACACATAATAACAACAAATATGCCTCAATCTGAAACAAGTTGGAGTTTGGATGTATGAATCCTCCCCACATAAGTTCAACTCATGTCATCATGATACCAAATAAATAAAGTGAAATAGGTTAAATGTATATAAATAATAGTAATAGTAACAATATTAGAAGTCCTATAACAAGACAAAACATATTCCCAACTAGTAAATGTCATCAATGTGGATCTTGAACCTCAATTTTGCCTTATCTAGAGCAAAATCTGAATATATGTATAAATAAATACATACTTGAATAAAAGAAAAAATGAGACCACCTTTCGACTATTTAACTTCAACTTTTTGTGTTACTAACAACTTATCTCTCTCCACACAAACTCATGGGCATATGTAGTAACATTATGTTCAGCAAGTTCGCTTGTGCGGCTTAAAGCTCAGAGCATTTCTTGCTTCAAGCCTACTTGTTACTGATTCTCCAAACAAGCACACAAGATGGCATGCACAATGCTATTTTCTAGGCAAAGTAGTTTCTGTTCATAGGTTTCTCCCATTAGAACTACAGTCCAGTTTAATACTTAAACCACGACTGAAAAAACATCTCGTGCAAAAAGCAACATAACCAAGGGAATGACGAGAAGTAGCTAAACATACTGTGTTTGTGTCTGTGTGCAAGTATATGTTGTACCTCAATCAAGGCAGTTTTTATTTTCTTATGGTGGGGAAGGGTGGAAAAGGAAGCAACTTAAGGTGCATGGTAAAGAAATAATGATGCTCAAAGTGACAAGATGTTCCTGGACTTCAAGAGTAACAATAAGAATGTATTAAAAACTAATAAAGTTCTCTGAATAGATGAGACTTAAAAGAGTATGATCAATGAAAAGAAAACAATGATGCTCAATGTAAGAAGATAACTCCTTGATTTCATGACAATATAACATGGATTAAAAAGTATTGAAGTTCTCTGAGAAGAAGAGACTTTAGAGAGTAAGGTGATCGGGAACGACAAGCCAGTAGTATAACTAACCAAGTTCTACTTCCCCACAAACTATAAGCACTTAACATAAACAAGACACTCACACACTCAACATTCAATTCCACCAGCTCGGCTTCTGAAAACATCAAGCCCCATCTCTGTAGGATCAGTTGCTTGCAGCTCTACCTGGAATCCATCAAGCTCTCTCTTGAACCTGTCTTTGGAGCTTGCATAAATCATCTTGCTTCTCACCCTTGCTGTGTCAGGTGACCTTCAACAAAAGACAAAACAAAAGGTCGTGATAACCAAGAGTATAAACCGACAAGATGATAGTTTATATCACCAAATTTGAGTCAAACATACCAAGCAATGAAGAATATTCTGCTCTTCTGGCAGTTTTCTTCTGTCATGAAATCAAAGTCATAGACAGCGTATCGACACTCATCAGCAGGGAGGCCTGCAGCGAAATCCTCATAGCTTTCAGTTGGTTCGCCAAGCTTTTCCACAACCACCTGCTTTTGCTTCTCTTCAATCTTATAGATGATGAAACGGTAAGTTCTTTTTGCCTTCAACTCTAAAAACTTCAGCTTGCAATCATCATGCACAGCCATCCCAGATGCTGCGTTAGCCTACAATTTTTTGTAATATACAATATTATCTCATACGTTCTATAATAGTAATGGGATAACTACCCTATATAGATCAACAATTTTGTCTTAGACCTATAAATCATTAGGTTAAAATTATCCAACCAGTCCAATCACACTTCCAGATAATCCGCCTCCCCTAAGAACAAAGAATCAACAAAAAGAAGAACAATGAAAGAAACCAAAGCCTGCAGCATTTCAGATCTTCAAGTCCTATTCATTACTTCTAGAATTCATCTTTCCCACTTAAAATATCTCCACCAAATGACTGTGAAGAAACAAATTACAAGAGAAAGATGACAATTCCATTTCCAACCTAACCATAATTAGGTTGGTCATTCTTCAATTCTTCTGCCTCAGAAGAGGGATGGGGAAGAGCAGTGGCATCAACCTGTGAGACTTACTACCACATGAATAAAATTCATAAAAGCTCCAAATGCAACTTCCAAGGTACAAGTGTTCCAGCACTAGAAACTTTGTATAATCAACGCCAGCGTCACTTCATAAATTTCAAGTTAACTTAAAACTGATTTTGGGTGTTTCGAACCTCAATGAAATTCTATGAATAGAGTAAAGCACTGATAGACCTTAGTAGGCACTTGGACATGCAAAATTTGCAAAATCATGTTTGTTTAACAATTTGTTCTATTATTTCAGCTTCAACTTGAAATATAGAATCTGACGCTCAATAACTGGTTTAGGAGTATTTCAAGTAAAATAATGATTTCATTCCAGCTACAACTTCAAAAAGAAAAAAAAATCCAGCTTCAACATCAAATATTCATTTTTCAGTCAACCAAAAATTGTCAAGACGCAGCCTTATTTCCCAATGCTAGCAAGAAATTTTATCCAATAAAACATAGATTTTAACTCTCCACACTCCTATCCTGAAATCTGAGATTTACCCTGGATTTTTTCATAATCAAGCTAGTAAGACTAGAAGTTCTACCAAGAACAGTATCTAGATGAGCGAAACACAAAAGTGTTATAATCAAACACACAGAAGACTCTGCATGCAAGACAGGCCTGTAGGCTGTAGCAAAGAACTCACAATTCAAACCATAATCTCACCAAAAGAATCAACAATAACAACTAACTAACCCAGTGTAATCCCACACGTGAGGTTTGGAACAAAAGAGTCAAACATTTTTTAAAAATCAGTTGGAGTTGGTTGTCCATACAATTTTCTTTCAACACAATTTTTGATCATACATTGAATTGATTTTTTTTTAAAAAATTCAAGTTAAAGAGTTTCTCAAAAACATTTTTATTAATGAAACAAAATAATCTTTTCCAAGCAAAAAATTCCAACTTTTTCCAACTTAAATGCATGTTCGAACACAACTTCAATTCCCAAATAGAACTTTTCCAACTTATACTTCAAAACACTATTTTTACATTTAATCAAATACATCACAGTTTTAATGTCCAACCACTACTAAGAAACATTGAAACAAAGATCTAAATAATGATTTAACAAAAAAAAAGGAGCTCTTCATAGCTCAAAACCAATAGATCCCACATCAATCTAACAAATAAACTGAATCAGATCCATAAAACACTAAGCAATCAGCAATCCAACTCAAAATTTTCATCAAAATTACAGAAAAATCATGTCTATTATACATATACTTTACAGATCGAAGTAATGCTAAATAAAAATCTTCAATATACAAAATTTTCGTATACAATAAAGTTTATATATACAAAATAAAATCGACTAACCATGATTGAAGGCGAGAGAACAGATTGGAAAAAGATGAGAAAAATGGAGAAAATTTAGGGCTCCGATAAAATTGGTATTTGGGGGAAAATGAGACCAGATACGAAGAAGAGGGGTTCTTGTTTTTTCTATCTTTATTTCTTTTTATCTCTTTTTTTTTTCTTTTTTCGGAGAGGTCGATTATCATTAAGATTTTGTGTATATTTCGATAAAAATAGTATATACGCTCAAGTTTTTAAATAGCAAAAATATTAATGCCTCTAAAATATGATAAAAATTTGTACATATTATATGCGATTATTCAAATATATATTTGTCTTTTTTTCCTTTAATTAAAGTCTAGATTATAATTTTGCATATTGAATATTTTTAATGGAAATTCAATTAATTTATCGAATAACTCTTTTAATATAATTTTAGGCTAGTCTTAATTTTTTCAAAGTGTGATATTTTACCCAATGTATTATGCATGGTGACATTGATATTTTAGAAATCTTTTTACCCTTCTCAAACTTTTTTTTTTTTTGGGGGGGGGGGGCGACTTTGATTTAAATTGTGAAAATAAGGAAAGTTTGAATAAATATTTAATGTGTGAAAATAAGGAAAGTTTGAATAAATCTCTCTTATTTTGATTGATATTATAATGTTCGTTGTTCTAAAGGAATAATGTTTATTTTGTAAAATCAATCACATGATGATAAGGAATTACCTACTTGTAGCTAAATAAAAGTTATCCAATGTAGAATTATTGAGGAAAATTGATGTAAAATATTATAATTTATTATGTCCCTATTACAATACGAGATTTGAGTTTCAGATTGATATTAATGTAAGCTACTAACAAGGGTTGTGATAGATTATGAAGTGTAAGTACTTCTTATCTTTAATTAATAGGTTTTTAGTTCGGGTCTCTTTGCGTATGAAGTTACCTTTATTAGAAAGCATTTTGCTCCCTGATGTATGACTTCCAGCACAAATTTATATTTAGTTGGACTCCAACGCGGGTACAAGACATCTGGTAGGAAACAATTTTTTGTAGAAAAAAGTCTAATATATGCCTAAACTTTCATTTGGAGTTGATATACCCTCGTTATGAAAGTGACTCATATATACCCTTGTTGTTATACGAATGACTCACATATACGATTTTCCTCTAACAGAAGAGATTTAATTTTATTTTATTTTTGAAAAAAGATACAATACATATGGGATATATTTGATCCTTCTCACACACATATTTTTTGGACTTTTCCGTGGAATGAACGACAAATTTAAATTTATCATTTTGATGGTCACGTTTATTTATATTTAACTAGTTCTCTTCTAATTTTTTCATAGATACCCCAATTTTAATTTTATTTTAACAAAAACTAAATTACAATATTACCGAAAAATTTGATTTAAATTTTTTTAGAATAAAAGAAAAAAAATAAGAAACTCGAATAATAATAATCAAAGAAGTCAAAACAATTATTACATGAAAAAAAATGTACCTTAATTTTGCTAAAAGGATTAAAAAAAATAATTTCTATCTATCCATAATTACTTGTCCTCTTTTGAATGACACACCTATTAAGAAAATAATTATTGACATAACGAATTTATCATTTTACCTCTATTAATTGTGAAATGGAGAATTAAAAATGAAGGTTATCAAGAAATTCTACCGTTTTCAAAATAATTAATTGAGGCTATAATGGGTCAAAAAAGTTTCATTTCTTGATTTGTCAAAATTAACAAGTAATCAAAGAAAAAAGAAAAAATGGACAAGTAACAAAAGGGAGAGGGAATAATTTTTTCACTTATGTTAAATGAATGATAGCTCGATAATGATATATATCAACTATTTTGTATAACAATAAAAGTCTATATAAATCACTTTTATGACAAGATATATATCATCTTTAAATGGTAAAAGTTAACGATCTATTGGTAATACATTTTGTTTTAAAAAAATAAATTATTTGTATAAAAAAAAAACAATTTGGAGGAACAAATGGTCCACTTCCCCAAATAATACAAATACCAATACAAAGCAAAAGTCGCACACCAATATACACTTGGGCTTTGGTAGATTTTTTCTACCATCTCACAATTTTTCTTCCCCTTCAGCCCAATGTCGCCGGCGACTTTCTGACCTGCTCGATAATCTCCGTCTCTCTCTCCGTTCGGTGCGTTTTTTTTTGTTGAATTTACGAATTTCATTCTTTTTTCTATACAATTAAAGGCTGATTCATGTGCATTTTGTGTGTTTACAGAAACAGATTTCTAGGGTTTTGGATTGTTGATTCAAATTTATACTTATCGGAATAAGACGATGGCAGCTCCACCAGCTAGGGCTCGAGCAGATTATGATTATCTCATCAAGCTTCTTCTCATTGGCGATAGCGGTTAGTTTGCTTTTGATTTGTTCCTTTTCTTATCACAAATTAATCGAATCCATTTTCAGGCAAATAAGGTTTTAGAAAAGAAGATTAACACAATAAAGCTTATCAATTGGGGAAAAAAATTGTATCTTTACGTGAAATTGGTGAGATTTGGTTAAGATGGGCTTCGGGTAATGTGGTACAGCACATTTCTTCCCTTATGTCCAAGCCTGGGTGAGTGGAGTTTCCCGGTACATGTGTTGGTGGAAGGTAGCAAGTAGCCGTGATGGGTTAAGGTGTTATTTGACATGTCACAATAGAAAAGAATATGTTTAATCGACTTGGATATCTATACTAATGAAAATGGAATAGAATATAGAAGTTATGGTTGATTTGATGGAACAAACATAATATATAAGTTCAATTTTTTTTGTTTGATCTAATTTGAAATCTTGAAAGTTGTATTTAAAAATGGAGTTGTGTCACATATTTTAAAATGTTATAGAGCATGAAAAGTGTCATATAAATTGGACCAGAGAGAGTAAGTTTTATCATTTGTTGTGAGGTGTTCTCTCATGGTCTGGAGCTCCTAAAGTGCACTATGTACCATAGTGATGTCCAATTCAACATTTTTCTAATCAAGTGCTGTCCAATTTGATATTCCTTACGGTTATCCTATGTTCCGTTGCTTTTTTAAGTTAAGCTCATGCTAAATAGTTCTAGTATTTGCTTGCAATTGTGGGATGGTGCACTGACAAATGCATTTTCAGCAATCTGAGTTCATAAGTCTCCAGTTTCCTTGTGAAGCATCTTAACCTCAAGTGTCCAGAGATGTGTGCTGATTAGTTCATCATTCTTAGCTTACTTTTTTTCTTTCTATGATTAATTTTGTTGTGTTCTCTAGGAAATTTGAATATTTATTTGGATGGTGTTCTGTGAAAGTCAGTTCAAAAAGTTTTTTTTGGTATTCTCTAACTTTTAAAATTAAAATTTCAAAGCTGTGTCTCAAGGATGACACAACTTTTATTTCTGTAAATTTAGAGTAGGAGGAACATGGTCTACTTCAATTTTAGAAGGCTTAGTGAAACAACAAGGGTGCGGAATCTAATTCTGAGTTGACCACCAGCTTCTTTACCTTTCTCCATTTCTGGGAAAAAAATTGACGCGGATATGAGAATCACTCAGATTATAGAGATATTACATCCATAAATTTGTACTCCCCACCTCAGTATCTTTGGACATTTGTTCTTTCACCATACTTCATGGATCACTTTGATAATATGATAAATGGATGTCTCACATCCGTGTTTGGTAAGCTTGACCAGCTTCGGCCAAAATGCTTGATTTGTTCATTGATTCAACTAAGTGCATACTGCATACAACGCCCTTTTCACTCCAGCCCTCATATATGAACAACCTAAGAGATAAAAAGGTACTACTAGGATTCATCCTAGGCCGAACTTGGTCAATACCACAACCTCTCCCTGTTTATTCCTCATCTTTAACTGAATCTAGAACACACAAACGAAAGGTTGAACTTTTACAGAGTTGCTGAAACATAAATGTTCCTACTTTAAATAGTTTTGAAATTAATTGAAGGACAATTTCGATATGTTGTTACTATATTCAGATAGTGACTAGAGTACCATTAGTTACAGGTTGAACTTTAGGTACTTATTATTGTTAGGCAAGATCTTCCATGAACAGGCTTCTAGAAAGGATTTCTAGTTAAGATGCAAAATTTGAATATGAAGGTCAAGGCCACAACCTTTTAAAAAAAACTGATTTTAGTATTAATACAGTTGAAAACCTGAAGTATTTTAACGAGAGGAGCGAGGATGGTTATTTTGTCCATATGATAGACGGAAATTGGCTATAAATATGATCAAATTCTCATTCTAAGCACAAGAGACTCATTGTTGAATTGGTAGGAAGATGCGACAGTTTCACTATATTTCTAGACTCTAAGTAGGTTGCTTATTTATTTATTACCAAAGAATAGAGGATATTTTCCATGTATAACATCTATTATCAGTTCCTTACACTTAATGATGGTTATATTTATAGGTGTGGGAAAGAGTTGTTTACTTCTGAGATTCTCAGACGGTTCCTTCACAACAAGTTTCATCACAACTATTGGGTTTGTATCCTTGACTGTCTCTCTCTCCTCTGGAGCTACTACTTAGATTGTGTTTCAGACACCGAAGTACATCTTTTCGAATTACTGCAATATAGTTAGTTCTTTTTCCTTTGGCAAGACTATCATTTTAGTCAAATGATGCAGACATTTGAGGTGTTACTCTGATAATTGAAGAAGTTTTCAAGAAACTGTGAAAAAGTTATACGCCAATGATCTTTGAAATGTAGCAGGAAAATATTGTGCTGGAAAAAAAGAGTAGAAAAAATGTGCTCTCTTGTGCAGGATGCTATATGAACTGTCTAGTTTGGGATCGTCATTCTTGAAAAATATAGTGAATTTATACCTCATTGCACTGATTATTGCCTCCTCTCAATCTTTTTCCCGGCTTTTACTTTTCCTTCTCCTCCTTCATATTTACCGGATTGCTATGTTTTTACAGAATTGATTTTAAGATAAGAACAATTGAACTTGATGGCAAGCGGATTAAGTTACAAATTTGGGATACAGCTGGTCAAGAGCGTTTCCGCACTATCACAACAGGTATATCCAAACCCAGTGAGTCGAGTGTTGTTGGATTGAAAATGTTTCCAGTCCTAGCTTTTTGCAAGGGTGAAAAGAAATAAAGATTACTAGTTCTGGATCTGCAGATATCCTAGGATGTTAGCTCCTTGCAACGGTTAAATGAAACAAAGACTTTTTGTTGTGTAACTTGTGTCCTAAATAAGTAGAGTTTGGAGCGGCTATATGTAGTGGCCATATTGATTTGAAGCTTGTCAATGGTTAATGATTCCTTTTATCAGGGGTATTGGATAACTTGTATAGGCACATACTTCTAATTTTTCAAAATGTACTTTACCACATAATTTGGAAGTTTCTCGATGATGGGGATTTAATTGACGCCCTTGGGCTACATAGGCCTGCTCCTGTGCAAGCTACTCTCAGCACTTATGAAGTCTTTGGAATAAAATTGCTAGGGGATTGAATTAAAAGGTCTCTTTAAATGTGAAATTTTCTTTCATTTTCAATTTGTGTCTCTCAGTCAAGTTTGAATTTGGTTGTTCACAGCGTATTACCGAGGAGCAATGGGGATTCTGCTGGTGTATGATGTCACGGACGAGTCTTCTTTCAATAGTAAATGCTCTCACTAGCTTGCGTCAATGCTCTTCTTTTGTAACTTCGATTTTATCTCAATTCATTTTTTTGCTACCTGCTTATATATGTAGACGTTCTATTGTTCAGCGTGATCTTTCTTTTGCTGAGAGATGTGATAATTTTGTACCAATTTCGAGCTTTAGCTGGCTTAATGGTCTTAAGTTGCAGTTGCATGACCACCTTTCAAAAATTGCTCTTTGATAACCAGATTCAGCATTTGCCAGAGCAGATTTAACTTAATTGTTTAATGTTTAACTGAAACATTCAGACATCAGGAACTGGATTCGCAACATAGAGCAGCATGCTTCTGATAATGTCAACAAGATTTTGGTCGGGAACAAGGCTGATATGGATGAAAGCAAAAGGGTAATTATTATATTTATGAAAGTTGTTACCATTGGAATTTCTTGTCCTAACTTCTCTTCTGATTCACAAGAGTTTCCATTAGATGTTATTGATATTATTATTCCTTTTACCTATCTAGGCTGTGCCAACTTCCAAAGGTCAAGCTCTTGCTGATGAATATGGCATTAAGTTCTTTGAAACAGTAAGTCCAATTCTTTCTGATGTAGAAATTGAAAGTTTTTTCGGATGTAGTAAAGTTCGGGTCACTGATAAATGACAATATCTACTGCAGAGTGCAAAGACAAACCTGAATGTGGAAGAAGTTTTCTTTTCAATTGGTAAGGATATCAAGCAAAGGCTTTCAGAATCTGATTCCAAGACTGAGGTACGCAGATAGTTCCTCCGCCTTCCATTATTCTTTTCTTTCAATGAACTCGAGTTATTAGGACATCTCGTATATGAATATGTCCTCTCTTTTCGTGCAGCCTCAGTCAATCAGGATCAACCAATCCGATCAGGCAGGAACTGCCGGTCAAGGTGCCCAGAAGTCATCTTGCTGTGGTTCGTAAGCCGAGTTGGCTACTGTTTTCTTGATTGCACTTGGATGTACAAATTGGTGGGGATGAAAAACTGATCCTTGTGAACTTCATTACCATTTATCTGCCATTGGATGGCAAGTTTGGTGTGTCAAAGGCCTTTTCTACTTTATATTTGGAATCTATTTGTCATATACAGCTTAATAGCCTTTGTTTGGTTATTGTTCTTTGTTATCTATGTCCTCTTAGGATTTCATTTCCTTTTCTTGTTTTAATCATGAAATTATTAGCTTTTGCTTTGATGTTCTTGTTTTAATCATGAAATTATTAGCTTTTGCTTTGATGTAGAAGGTGAAAGAAAAATAAATGCATGAGTTCTAACCTAATTTTTTTTTCCTTCCTCAACAGACTCAATTAAATCTTAGACTAATAATAGCTACGCTTCAGTCCCGAATAAGTTATTTTGTCAATGTGAATAGTTTACTCATATTTTATTTAAGCTCTAACTCATATTATCATCGCACTTAGCGCGTGATGATGGTAGCCCGGATTAGCTTGTGACTTTACACTAACTTGTCGATTCATAATAAATTGAGACTAAAACGTTGTTGTCTAAGATAATTTCCAAAAACTGAAAAAAAAACAAACATAATTTCTATTAATTTACAATTACAATACAGGAATTTACATTTTTACATATATAAGCCATTTTATGTCATTTTAAAATGGCTATATTTAGTGTTCCACTTTTAGTTTGGGAAGCGATAAGATTCAACTAAAGAACATTTTTTCGTTAATAGATCTTGTACAATATAACTTAAATTAATCGATCCCTAAAAGTAGCATATAATATCGAATAGAAAAATAAAAATCAAAAGCAAGTAAATAAAATAGGAAAAAATAAAATAAAATTGAAAGTGATTTATTATTTTTAAAAATTAATAATAATATAAATAAATAAAGAAATAAAATGTGTTGTGCCTTTGACAAGTATTGGTTTCCAGATCACACTTGTGGCTTAACACGCACAGGAAAAGACCATTTACATGGGGCATTTTATTTTGAAAAAGATGGATATTATATTAAAAAAAATTAAATTATTTTTGACTAACTAAAATAAAATTTATAATATAATAATAATATAAAAAATTAATAGTCAAACCATAATAAATAAAACCAACACATCACACAAGTCTTCGATCCCTACCTATTAACTTATATATTGCAACTTTAAAAGTAAAAATTTTTCGTATCGAGTATTTATATTTTTAATGAGCTAGAGGTTTATTAAAAATAATAATTCTGAACAACGAATTATTTTTTATTGTATTATATAAAATATATTTTATTGACAATTATATTATAATAATTTTTTCTTTTTAACTGTCCAAAAATTATATTTTGCAGGGAATAATGGTGACTGGTGAGGTTCGAGAAGAGATGGAAAAAGTATTGTTAAAATATTAAATGCTGATTGCTAAACTTTGAACGTGGCTTCTTCCACTCTCTAGAAAGTCATTATATTCGCTTCGCTCAACCCATAAAACTTGTTAACTCTTCAAGGTATTTTTCGAATCTTCTTCAATATTTTCACTTTCAATTCATTAATTTCAATGCTGCTCGTAATTTGCTACAATTCAGTGTAAGTTTTGTTCGATTTCAGTTTTTTGATTGTGAACTTTTTACTGTTAAATCTGCTTTTTCAGCTTTTTTTTGGAGATTAGAGTTTTAGATCATTTTCAATGATGTGATTCGGTGTAAGCTCTGTTCAATTTGAATTATTGATTTTGAATTTTTCTGTAGTTTTTTTTCTATTTTTTTTTTTGGAGATTAGAGTTTTAGATCATTTTCAATGCTGCTGGTAAGTTTTTTTTTTTTTGTTAAATTTGTAATTATATTCAGTGTTAGTTCTGTTCGATTTGAATTATTTGATTGTGAAATTTTACTGGAAAATTTGCTTTTTCCAGTTAGTTTTTTTTGGAGATTAGAGTTTTAGATCATTTCTATTGTTGCTTGTAAGTTTTCGTTTTTTTTTTTTTTTTACAAAATAATTATGATTCAGTGTTAGCTCTGTTCGATTTGAATTTTGTGATTTGGAAATTATACTGTAGAATCTGTTTTTTCTAGTTAGTTTTAGTCTTCTTTGGGAGATAAGTGTTTTAGATCCTGTATCGTTTGCGTAGAGCTGTTGAAGGAGGACTGTTGGATCGTGACTTTTTCTGCTTTTATAGGACTGGTGTTTAAACTTCATTTTGCCATTCTTATGCTACATGATTTTATATGTTCTTATCTATTTTCATTTTTCGGTTGATTATTTTAAAATGCTGCTTGTAATTTCTTACAAGTCAGTGTAAGCTTTGTTTGAATTGAATGATGAGATTTTGAATTTTGCTGAAAATCTGCTTTTTCCAGTTAGTTTTTGTCTTTACTGTAAAATCTGTTTTTTTTTTTTCAGTTAGGTTTGGTCAATTGTAGAGAGTAGGATTTTCGATCCTTCAGCATTTAAATTGCCTTAGCAGGAAGACTGCTGGATAGTAAAATTTTGCTTTTATAGGAGTAGTGCTTAATACTTCAACTTACCGCATCTAACGTTGCATAGATTTACTATGTTCTCATGTATTTTTGTTTTCAGTTGATTGTTTTCAATGCTGCTCTTAGTTTCGTACAATTCCGTGTAAACTCCATTCGATTTGAATTTTAAGGTTTTTGAAATTTTACTTTAAATCTGCTTTTCCGAGTTAGATTTGGTCGTGTTTGGAGATCAGGATTTTCGATTCTTCAGTGTTTGAATTGCTTGAGCAGGAACTTTGCTGGATCATAAAATTTGCTTTAATAGCTGTGGTGCTTAAAACTTTAAATGGTGAAGGGATTTGTTTTCTACTAAAGCTAAACTATCACAATTGACTGTCTGAATCCTCTACCAAATTTTCTTTTTTGATAGCCGCGGTTCTTGCATGCACCTTGACTACTTCCATGGTACCTGCTACCTCCCATTAGTACCTGCTCTACCCATAAAGGCAGCTTAGAAACATGCGAAGAAATCACCTAGTGTTTTTGCTTCTTCTAAGATTTGAACCTGAGATCTTATGTTATCAATCCAACTCTAAGCCAAACCCTTGGGTGCTGAATCCTGTATAATTATTGTGCTTCATTTGGGCACATTTCATGCTGATCCTTAAAGCTAAACTATTCAAATTATTCAACCAAGGAAACCTCAATCCCAAACTAGTTGGATTGGATGTATGAATCCTTGGTTATGATTTTTCTCTATTCTGGCTTATTTCATTCATTAAATGTCCAAAGCTGAACCATTTTATCAATCAACCACACCTCAATACCAAACTAGTTGCCATTGACTTATGAATCCTCAATAACAATTTTGGGCTATGCGGGCCCATTTATCCTAATACTGCAAACTAGACCATGGAGGCTACTTACATTCTAGTAATTGATCTTGAATGTTGATTAGTATCTGTCTATTTGCTGCTTTTCCATTTGAATTATTGATTATTTTATTTCCTGTTACTCTTACTAGGTCATTTCTCAAGGTATAATGATTGTGTGTTGAAGTTTTGTTCGTTGAGGGTTTATCGGTACTTTTGAAGACTTTTGAATTCGATTTGAGGGCTTGATTTACAGAAATGGCATGGTTTAGAGCTGGGTCTAGTGTGGCAAAGCTTGCCATTAGAAGGGCTGTGTCTCAGGGTGGTTCTTATGTGCCAAGAACTCGCATTATTCCATCACAAAGTAGATATTTTCATACCACAGTTGTCAGGCCAAAAGCTCAAGCTGCACCAGTCCCGAGGCCTGTACCACTTTCTAAGTTGACTGATAGCTTCTTAGATGGCAGTAGCAGTGTCTACCTTGAAGAGCTTCAGCGTGCTTGGGAGCAAGATCCAAGTAGTGTAGATGAATCTTGGGACAACTTTTTCAGGAATTTTACTGGCCTAGCTGCCACATCTCCTGGGATTTCTGGCCAAACAATTCAAGAAAGCATGAATCTTCTGTTGCTTGTTAGAGCTTATCAGGTTAATGGTCATTTAAAAGCCAAATTAGACCCATTGGATTTGGAGGAGAGGGATATCCCCGATGTTTTGGATCCAGTATCATATGGGTTCACTGAAGCTGATCTGGACCGAGAGTTCTTCCTTGGTGTTTGGAGGATGGCTGGTTTCTTGTCTGAGAATCGCCCGTGCAAACCTTGAGGGCGATTTTGACAAGGCTTGAGCAGGCTTATTGTGGCAGCATTGGTTTTGAGTACATGCACATTGCTGACCGTGATAAATGTAATTGGTTGAGAGAACGAATTGAAACTCCTACACCCAGGGAGTACAACCGCGAACGACGTGAAGTTATTCTTGACCGGTTGATGTGGAGTACTCAGTTTGAGAACTTCTTAGCCACCAAGTGGGTGGCAGCCAAGAGATTTGGGCTTGAAGGTTGTGAGACTTTGATTCCTGGCATGAAGGAGATGTTCGACAGATCAGCAGATCTGGGAGTTGAGAGCATAGTAATTGGGATGCCACATAGAGGTAGATTAAATGTTTTAGGTAATGTTGTTCGAAAGCCACTAAGGCAAATTTTTAGTGAGTTCACCGGTGGTACAAAACCTGCGGATGGAGCTGGTTATGTGGGAACTGGTGATGTCAAGTATCACTTGGGAACTTCTTATGATCGCCCTACTAGGGGTGGTAAGAGAATTCATCTATCTTTAGTTGCAAATCCAAGTCACTTGGAAGCTGTGGACCCAGTTGTTATTGGAAAAACTAGAGCAAAGCAATATTATTCTAATGATGTGGATAGAACAAAGAATATGGGTATTTTGCTCCATGGTGATGGTAGCTTTGCTGGACAAGGTGTTGTTTATGAGACATTGCATTTAAGTGCTCTTCCAAATTACACAACTGGTGGAACCATTCACATTGTAGTGAATAATCAAGTGGCCTTTACGACTGATCCAAAGGCTGGAAGATCTTCCCAATACTGCACTGATGTTGCAAAGGCTTTGAGTGCTCCAATTTTCCATGTCAATGGCGATGATGTCGAGGGCGTTGTTTATGCCTGTGAACTTGCTGCAGAATGGCGACAGACATTCCACTCAGATGTTGTGGTTGATATTGTCTGTTATCGTCGATTTGGTCACAATGAGATTGATGAACCATCCTTCACCCAGCCCAAGATGTATCAGGTTAGTTTATCTTGACGTTCCTTGTGCTTTATGCAGAGTTATATTCTTTTCCGATTTTTCGGCTGAAGTTACTCATTTACCTTCCAGTTTTAAGTTATAACTGATGCAATTGAACAGTATAAATATGTTTACCTTCTCTGTGATCCGACTGGGCTTCTTCTGTTCCTTTTGACTGCAGTCATAGCATAATATTTTGTTCTCAATTGTTGTTACAGGTCATCAGAAATCATCCTTCTTCATTGGAGATCTATCAAAATAAACTCCTACAACATGGTCAAGTGACAAAAGATGATGTGGAAAAAATACATAACAAGATCAATACAATCCTTAATGAAGAGTTTGTTGCTAGTAAAGACTATGTCCCTCAAAAAAGAGATTGGCTTTCAGCCTTCTGGTCTGGATTTAAGTCACCTGCACAGCTTTCACGTGTTCGAAACACTGGGTATGGCTATTACTTTTCGTCTTTCTGTAACTAGTGTAATTTGAACCTTGAATTATGAGACTCAAATTAAAAACACTGGTTTGCAGTGTCAAACCTGAGATCTTGAAGGATGTCGGGAAAGCAATTACCTCCCTTCCAGACGATTTTAAGCCTCACAGAGCAGTAAAAAGGATTTTTGATGACCGTAAGAAAATGATTGAGACAGGGGAGGGCGTTGACTGGGCAGTGGGAGAAGCTCTTGCTTTTGCAACATTGCTTGTGGAAGGAAATCATGTTAGGTTGAGTGGTCAGGATGTTGAGAGAGGTACTTTCAGTCACAGACATTCTGTTGTTCATGATCAGGAGACAGGGGCAAAGTACTGTCCTCTTGATCATGTTATGATGAACCAAAATGAAGAGATGTTCACCGTGAGTAACAGGTATATTCTGATGGTTGTTTGATTCATATCAGTGCTTGCAGTGTTTTATCATCGTTTATGTTCAATTTCCATCTGGATATTTGTCTATGAATTTGAATTTTTAGTTTCTATTTGATCCTGGTGATTGTATCTAGTTGTGGCGGGTAGATTGCCTCACTTTGTCTGTTGCGAAAAGAGAAGTGCTTTTGGATGCTTATGAGACTATACTGCAACTGATCTTTGATGTCGTTGCAATTTTTTTATTTTTTAAATGGTAATTGTTTCTATTTCTGCAGAACAGTACATAGGCTGTATTGAAATCGTATTTACACAAGGAACTATAATAATACCGACCTATCCCTATAATGAGTCTTAAGACATCAATGATAGAGACGGTATCATTAGAGTAAATTTGATGACACCAAAATGTCATTGCAAATTTTTTATCTGCCTAAGAACTTGATGAACATGCTTGAAAAGTTGTAAGTGTTCAGAATGTTTCAACTCGTGCATTTGTAGCTAAGTACTTAAACCTTTTGGAAATGACCTAACGATATATGTCTTTACCTTCTGAGTTCCAGTGCGTTGAAGGTGAAAAGTGCAAAAATGCACCAACACCTGTTGCGCCTCAAAGCTAAGATTTAGTGTGAATAGAGGCGGAGATTGAAGCAATCTCCTATAGACATGCAAATACAGACAAATATACATGTGGATATATGTTATGCTTGAAACATATATAAATTATCCTGAAATATGAATCATTTATTTTTCATATCAGAGAAGTGTAGAAAATTCATTTATAGAAAAGTAAAGCAATGTCATAGCAGTCTTCTGGATTCCTTCCACTGATTTTATTACTTAACTTTCTCACTCAATGTTTGCATGCTTTATTTCCACCTTTAATTGTTATCCCATGATAAAGTCACTTAGTAGCTTCTGTAGAATCCTTTAACTGATTATATTTCCAGCCCAGGGTCTTTTTTCTTGAGGTTTCCTTGGGACAACTCCTCTACCAGTCTTATTTATAAAGACTACAAAAATCAGAGAGAAGGGATCAAAAGCCAGCTTTTGCTCCCTCTTTCTAATAGAAAAGGCTTCCCTTCCCATTGTTGTAGTGACTTAAAGACTTCCATCAATTCAGTCTATTTGGTTCTTGAGATGGTCATCACTCCTCCTAGGACTGAAATAATAATCCCTGGCTGATGGGTTCACATCATCCTGATTATCATCCTGTACTGTTAACCAATAGTCGTCCATTTAATGGCATACTCTCAATAATCAATTCGTTTATTTTCTTCATATTGCACGCTTGAACTATTTGTTATCTAAGATTTGAGTAACTACTAATTAATGCGAAGTGCCTATGAATTGATTCCATTATTGCAGCCATTAGTGTCAATAATTTAAGGATGTATTTAAGATTGATCTTCCTTAAGAGTTAAGATAGTTGCATTCATTACCTTCTCAAGGAAAAGATATCTGCAGTCATTTTAGCACAAGATCTTAATAGGATACGACCGATTGAGCACTGAATCTGCGGGGTTTCTAGCATATTAGTAGTTCAATTATACCTTTCTTGGCCTTTTGGCAAGATCTGAGTTGAACCTATGTGTATATAATATACATTGGTATCTAAAAAAAAGGCCAGCACATAAATTATAAAGTAATTTCAATCAATATTTTGAAAATGAAGCATGTAAGCATATAACATTCAGAAGTAGAACAAGGGAATGCAGAGGATCTAAAAACATAGTGATCAGTAGACTAACAGAACTAAAAATATAATTGACCGAAAAACTAAACAAATCCTACAAAGCTTCTCATTAGCAGAATTCTGTTTATACTGGAAATTCCATAAGCTTTTTTTTCTTGTACAACAACCAAAATAAATAAGGCTGACATGTTAGGATATTTAGATTATTCTTAAATCATTCAATTATACATTTTGAATGCCGACCCCAATTTGTTTAGGACTGAGCGTAGTTGTTGTTTTTTATACATTTTATGGTTGTCTCAAATTGCCTGATATAAGGGCTGTAATGTATGACTCTTATGTATTGACCTTGTACTTCTGTGCAGTTCTCTTTCAGAGTTTGGTGTTCTTGGATTTGAACTGGGTTATTCCATGGAAAATCCAAATTCTTTGGTTCTTTGGGAAGCCCAGTTTGGTGATTTCGCCAACGGGGCTCAAGTAATATTTGACCAGTTCTTAAGCAGTGGAGAGGCCAAGTGGTTGCGCCAGAGTGGGTTGGTTGTGCTTCTACCGCATGGTTATGATGGCCAGGGCCCTGAGCATTCCAGTGCACGTTTGGAACGTTTCCTCCAGGTACTATAGCTAATTTCCATTTCCATAAAGGGAATCACTTCTTATTTAAAGGCTTCCTTCTTCCTCTTTGGTTAAGGAGCATTAGCCCAGTCACATGAAATGAATATGATTTGACATGCTAACATTCTCTGGTAAAGAAAAAAGATCAAAATGCAACAGGTCTAGGGCATGTGAATATAATGAAAGCAATCGTTCCGTGATGCATACTAGATAGTAATTTGATGCATTTTGTATCTTTTAATCCTAGACAGTTTTGAAGGGCATTGTGTTTCGGTCTAACCTTCTTTATGGAATTGTTGCATCTTTCACTGTTTGGTTACGAGATCTTTATCTGTCTTTTGATAGTGATTAGCTACATGTTACTATGTTATTTAACCATATGATACAATTTCAATTAGCTACATGGTGGGAAATGATGTTTGGGTTCTATATATCTTCTTCTCCAAAAGCAGGAAAGATCATCATTAATGAGCATGTGTTTCTTTGATAGTTCTAAAATATATTGTTACTTCTGTCCATTGCTTAATGTTACGCAATGATTTTTCATTGCAGATGAGTGATGATAACCCCTATGTCATTCCGGACATGGAACCTACATTAAGGAAACAGATTCAGGAATGTAACTTGCAGGTGGTGAATGTGACAACTCCTGCAAATTATTTCCATGTTCTCCGGCGTCAGGTATGTCGATTGCAAGTTTTTTTTAATTTTTCTGAGCTCATAAACATTTGTTTTTCTCATGAATTATTGTCACCTTCTCAGATTCATAGAGACTTCCGTAAACCTCTCATTGTAATGTCCCCAAAGAACTTGCTTCGTCACAAGGACTGCAAGTCAAACCTATCTGAGTTTGATGATGTCCAAGGCCACCCTGGTTTTGACAAACAAGGTACCAGGTTTAAGCGCTTAATAAAAGATCAGAATGACCACTCAGATCTTGAAGAGGATATCCGACGCCTGGTCCTTTGCTCCGGAAAGGTGGGTAATTAGTTTGTCGTATACTTGTATTTCCTCTTTAAGTTTGTCGATGTTCATGTCACACATATAGTTGATTTGTTTAGCATGTATAGAAGATTACATGACAGAAGTTAGATGGATAAAAAAATTTAGTTGTTGACTTGTTTCACTCATTTTTTTTTAATAAAAGACTTTTAATGGATGTCCCTGAAAGGAGTAGGGACTGATGTGTTTTTGTTTGTTCATTGTTCATTTGTGCTCACGAGTTGCTAGCATTGAAGTATACTTTCATAACTTCTCCCAGGTCTACTATGAGCTTGATGAGGAGAGAAAGAAAGTTGAAGGGAAAGACGTTGCAATCTGTCGGGTGGAACAACTTTGTCCTTTCCCATATGACCTTGTTCAACGTGAATTGAAGCGCTACCCAAGTATGTTCTCTGAAATAGTCTTAAATTGTTCAGATTGCAAGTGTAATATAATCTGTAATACTTGGTGAAAGCTCATTTGACATCGTTTAATTGTCATGTTACCAGATGCTGAGATCGTTTGGTGCCAAGAAGAGCCAATGAACATGGGTGCATACCATTACATTGCACCACGTCTTTCTACTGCGATGAAAGCACTAAACAGAGGTAACGTAGACGACATAAAATATGTAGGCCGTGCTCCTTCTGCAGCCACAGCTACTGGTTTCTACCAAGTTCACGTAAAAGAACAGACCGAGCTTGTCCAGAAAGCCTTGCAACAGGATCCAATTAGTTCTCCAGTCTGAAGCTGAGCCTCTGGTGTATTTCTTTGCACAAAGTACCTAGATTGATGCTGAAATAAATCTTTCAACTCCACACACAGTATTTTAAGGGTGGAAGTTTTCATTCTTTGGGGAACAGGGAAAAATATTATTTGTCCTCCTTTTTTTAACTTAGAATTGTACAAATAAAATGTCAGAAACAAGTCTCTGTTCCTCCCTTTTGTTATTCTTCCAAGAGAATGAAGTTCATGATTGGTGGTTTCGGAAAGTTTGCATACAACCTACCTCTCACTAGACCCTTAATTTGTGAAATCACACGGGATAATGTTTTTGTCGTTGTTATGTTTTACTTCAGACTTCACTTATAGAACCACACGGGGTATGTTGTGTTTCACTCCAGTTTATCATTGACCAATTTTAAAGAAAAAAAAGAAGAAGAATAATCCTATACTTGTTCTTTAATTTGAACATCTTTTTTCAATTGCTTGTTACACTATATTTGGATCATTGTTATTCATTGTATTTTATTGTATCGTTACTATACCTATAATGTTTGTTTTGATTGTTACTTAAAGTGTATTGTACTGTACTGTTAAATTTCGTGGTTTCGTAACAATAGAAATCCCTATTTTATGGAACAACTAATTTGGTGTGTTCCATTGTTACTTAATTTCTTTTTTCAATTATATTTTTACATAATATTTCAAAATACTATTTTACCTTAATTATTTAAATCTTGTCAACTCTACTATCCTAGAATAATTAAGAATATTTAAGTAAATTTATAAATTACAATACAGTACGATACAATCAAATCAAACAATTAAAATGTTACTAAACAACAACAAACAATACAATTTAGCTAAATATTGTATCTACCGTGCAATACTGTACAATAGAGTACAACACAATACTATATGAAACAATTGGTACCAATGATCCAAACAAAATGTTAGTATCTCGATAGCTTGTATAATCTAATGTTCGTCATTACGCATAAAAGATGATGATTTTATTCTCTTTTCCTTTTTGTCAGTTGAAGCATATGATGCGCAACAGTAGTAGTTGTAAAAGGGTACTTTGAAAATAGAAATTAGCCGATGCGGAATCAAGATTAGCAGTTTGGGATTTTTAATTCAATTTTTGTTTGAATTTCACATGTTAATATACATATATTTATTTAATACAAATATAACATTTACGAGAAAGCTAGTATTTTCATTCAAATCCATGAACTCCCACCTATCTCCGTCTCTGAAAATAAAGTCAATTTTTTCCAATTACAACATGGTAGGAAAAAAAGTGATAACTTAAGTGTGTTCGATTGTGGGGTTTCCAAAATACGTCTTTATTCCATTCTTATAGCCCCCACCCCCACCACCCCATACTCTATCTTTACGTAACGTAACATTTATTTAGATTATACACAAATACTTTTAGAATAATATTTCATGTACCCTTTATTTCTGTTAATTTCCTTTATTGATTTTTGAAATATGAATAACAATACAATAAAGTAACTTATATATTCCACTATAGTATACACTATAATAATATATTTATATTGTGCGATCATATAATAGGTAATTTTGCGTTTGATAATCACGAATATCATACAAATGTTCAACATAGCTAAAGAGTTAGAGGAATATGAAACTTATCCGAAACATGTTATTTTATTTGTTTTGTCTTTTTTGAAAGAATCATTAATTTATTAAACTTTAGTTAGGTGAGGAAATATTCGAGATAATTTCGTTTAATTGATACAATTTGCTTAATTACGTTTTATAGTTATAACTTTGTTAGCTATTGGTATTTCTGTTTGTATATTTCATTTGTCAATATACAAATAAGGTAAATCTATATAAATTCTGTATTTATACATTTACAAGTTTTTCAAAACTCCCGTTTGTATATTTCACTTGGCATAGGAATTTTTCAGAACTCGATTTGTATATGTTTTTTTTGTCAATATACAAACAAGGTAATTTATTATGATTTTTTCATAACTTATACAAATGAAATGTGTCAACAAATCGTATACAATATACAAAATCTTGATTTAGACAATTAGGAACCGAATTATACAACTTATAATTTTATCAATTAGGAACCGAATAGCAAATTTTAAGAAACAGTAACCGCGAATCATAATTATCTGAACTGTAGTGATAGAGCGTAATATACTATAAATGTTTGTCATTTATGTAAATTTTCCTAAAAGTATATATCCTCTTGAATTATTAGGGTAACTTTTTGAAAATTTTGCAATTACTAATTTTGACGTAAGAAATCAATTTCTAAACTCTCTTATAAAATATCACCTATCATACCAATTCAGTTATCGACATTAATTTGCATCAATCATGTAATATATTTATACCATTATTGCATACAACTTTTTAAGTTAAAAAGGCAATAACTTAGTCACACCACACATGTAAAACCTATGGGGGGAACAAATAGAATTGCATTTCTATTCGCAGTGTCAGTTATTAAGGATAAATAAAATATACTGTCATCAAAGGATGAGGTGTATACCATTTACATTAAATAATAATAATAATAATGATAATAATAATAATATATTATTCATCTTTAATTTTTAGCCCTATGTTTTCGATTCTTTTTTGTTGGATTCAATATTGGGAAGTGCTTTTTTTCGACATCCGTGTAAAGCATGACTAATTTGAATTTATCTTATGAAAATTTCATTTCAAAAGGTAAAACGCTTTCACTAATTTTATATTAAGAGCTTGAGAGATTAAAAATGAAAAGCTACTTACGACTATATTATAATCTTTTGATAAAATATTTTGGCCCACATTATTTTTCTTGAATTATATATAAAAGTAAACTTATAATTTAGGAGTTATTGTAATCTATTATATTTGTATATCATTTTAAATAGAAGGAATTATTCCAAATAGATGTTCTAAATTGTAGAACTAATATATAATTATATATACTAATTAAGAAAAGTAAATAACGAATCTAATCGATTATTTATTTTTATTGCATATGATTAGTTAGTAATTTCATATCTTAAATTAATTTGAATATATAATAAAATTTTGAATAAACAATTTATCAATCTATTGTTATATTTTATTTATCTTGTAAAAATTTGAACTTTGAATATTCTATGATTGTGATAGTTTTAACTTTAAGATACTGAATTTAAGGTAGTATTAGTTTATTACATTTTTTAATTTATTCTTTTTCATTTAGTATTTGATTTTTATATTGGAGTCTGATTAAGTTTAAATCGTAAGTTATTAGGCTCATTTTGAGGGCAGTGCTTCCAACATAACTTTTTTCATTTTCATGGTTTAAATTTCAAATCTCTAATTAAAAATACGAAGAAATTTCAATTATCCTATCAACTCATGTTAATATTGCTTATTATATATATGCATATTATTTTTGAGAAACTACTATTTTTACACATGCATTTCTTTTTCCCCAAGCAGCATCGCGTGATCGATGAAGGATAAAAACTTATTCGCACCGATTAGATATTTATAACAAATTATATTAACTTATTATGATTAAGCATTTAACGAGCTAAGAATATATAAACTAATAATGATCAAAAGAAAAAAAAAATTTGTGCATAAATACACGTTATGCATTTATTGATTTAGTATAAAATTATGTACGATTATATTTTTACCTCTAAAAATATTTCCGTCATGACGGAGCTAGAGGACGGAATGGGGTTGTTTCAAGAAATTATAATTACATTACAAGGTTAATTTTTTTTAGGAATAGGATACAAATACCTCCTAGATCATAACCGGAACGACACATTTTAACTAAACGGAAAAGGACCTAAAAAACCCTTGAAGTATTGAAAATAGTACAAAATTATCCTTCATCCATCTATTGGCTCCAAAATGCCCATTTTCATCTACCTATTGGCTCCAAAATACCCTTCTCATCCCTTTAGGTTTAAAATTGATCACTTCTTTAATTGTTGTAAAATTAAACTCTTTAAATAATTATTTAAAATATTTGGCGTTCAACTATTGGTTATAATTTAATATATTAATATAATTTATAAACCAAACACACTACCCACTCAATACTAACTAAATCCCACCCAATTAATAATTTAATTATAATATCAAAATCGTTAGAAACACTACTAAAACACGATGAAATTATAGATTCCTAAAAATGACATCCAAAATTATTCGAGTCCGAATCGAAGCCCCAATTAAATTTATGTTGAGTCGCTTGTTTAGGAGGACACTTTCAATAGCATTCTCTTTCAAGATTGAATTAGAAATTTATGATTAAAGGTAAAGAAGTAATACATCCCGAATTAATTCATGCACTTTTTTTAAATATGATTTTATAAATATTTGTGATTTGTTTTAAAACCTTTAATATATTTGTTGAAAAAAAGTTACATGTGAAGTAACTTCACATAATTGAGACATAAGAATAATTAAGATGAACATAGTCAAGCTTTTAAGTTTATCGGTAATTTTTATTTAGACACTTGAATGTATGATAATTTAAATCTATACATATTTTCGCCTCAAATTTTTAAAAATACTCAATTGGCAGTAGCTTTTCTGTTGTTGCATTAATAATGTGACGGTTATTAATTTGGAGGGGTTTTAATTAGTAATGAGTGGATAGTGGATTGATTTATAAATTATACTAGTAAGTTAAATTATAACAAATAGTTGAAAGCCACGTATTTTAAAAATATTTAAATAGTTTAAATATAAAACCGTTAAATAAGTGGTCAATTTTGAACCAAAAGGTGGATGAAAAGGGTATTTTGGACGCAATAGGTGGGTGGGAAGGGTATTTTGGAGCCAATACGTGGATGAAGGGTAATTTTGTACCATTTCCAATACTTTGAGGATATTTTAGGCCTTTTTCCATTAAATAAATCAAAGTCGTCCTATTATCCCCTTGATCCCATTTTTACTTAATATAGTATACTTTTTGATATATGTGGCATTCAAATATTTCCCAAGCATCTCAACTGCATGGAGTAACAGAGCATGTCACATAAACTAAAAAGCGTATAAAATTACAAAAAAAAAATTCGAGAAGGTAATAAGACCTTAGATAAGGTATGTCTTTGAAATTTGTTCGTTATTTAATATGTTTTGAAACTCTAGATAAAATTTTTAACTTCGCTGCCGATCTCAGATAGATGTTAGTGGTGCTTTTACAATGGGATATAGGCATCTGGTTTCAAGAATCCCAGCAAATGTCAAATTGCAGTGAGTGCCTAAGTGAAAGGGATCTGACTAGGAACTCTAGATGATATGATGACTCAAAATTATTTATGTTGTTTGCCCATAGCTTTATATGCTCAAAATGTTACATTAATTTGTGTACTTGTTGGATGATGTCTCTCTATTGATGAATATATTAAAATATACATTGTTTTATTATTTAGTTTTGTATTTGGTGTTCGATATATATTTATTTTAAAATTCTGAATGTGTTACATTCTTATTTATGAAGATTGTTTTTCTGATTTTCACACTATTAGTTAGAGTCGGATCAAGTATTTAAATTTTATGAGTTCAATTCTTCTAGTTTTAAGAATTGATCTATTTATATTTCTAAAATAATGGGTTCATCATATTTATTATTTATTATTTGTTATAATTTAATTTAGGCATTTTAAGCATAAATTTATGCTTTATGTGAATGTATTCGATTCGGATGAACTCGTTGTCACTACTAGACCTATCTTCACTATTGTATTTAGCGTTCAAATTCGTATTGAGATTCAATTAATTCAAGTTTATACCACGTAAGACTCATTAAAAAAGAAAACACTCAATTACTTTTTATGTTCAAAACTGTAACTCGAAATCTCTCATTAAAATTATAAAAAAAAGGGAAAGGTGTGAAATATATCCTAACTTTAATCGAAATTATTGTAAAACTTCGAAAAGAACCTTTTATACCTGCACTATTTTATAGTGTATTTTAAAGTTATATATGTACTCACGTGAACATCATTGCTATTGTATCAACATAAATAGTAACGTATCATAATAATGATTTCGACCAAAATTAAAATATTTGTCAAACTCTTTTCCCTTAAAAAATTATTTATCTTTATCACAAATCCGAACTATAGTAAATTTTCCTCTTTTATCTCATCATAACAAGATAATATCAAAAATTGTACATCCTATGTAAAAGCACTTACCTAATTATCTCCAAATCGTGGTTCCTAACAAACTAATATAAGACAATCCATTATTCTTCCCCTTTTCTTTGTCATCATGGTTTACATTGTCAGCTTTTTTTAATATATAAATTTTAAAAAAATGTAAATCAAATTTTAAATTTTAAATCATAGCTCATTTGATTTATCAAGTTTGAAATCAATTATTTATATTCGCTTAATAACTCCTTAACGAATTAATTTTACGTAAAATGACATAACTTTGTTTTACTATAATAGTAAAGTTACAAACATATTTTTTGTTATTTGAAAATGACTAAACTTTATTCACTATAATAGCAAAATCACAAAAATACTTCACTTGCAACAACAATAAAGTTACTATATTATTTTTATCAAATTAAAGAAACTTAATTTTACTCAATTTCTTTATATATATATATATATGTACATTGAGTCAAAAAAATTGAAATTCCCTCTAGAAAATACCAAAAGTCCTCTTCAATAAATACTTCAAAATTGCCTAGAAATAATTCAATTTTCTCATTTGAAAAATACAACTACGACAAAAGAATCAACTTGATGATGACACAATCTTTTTATATCTCCAATAAGTATACATGAAATTCTTAATTTCCTGAAATAAAATTTATAAATTATATAAAAACTACTGTAAAATTCTAACAATATAGACAACTTAAAATATTTATAAGATACAATGAAAAAATCGATTATATAAATTAACAAATTATTAATTTAAGTTAAATGTTGTAATCACAGTTTCATTTAATTTTAATCTGTAGCAAGCAATTTGCCACTCGCCTCTCTCTCCCGCGAATTCGCTCGCCACTCTCCCAGATCTCGCTCACCGTTCATCCTCATCTCTCACTTTATACAAACACAAATGTATAAATTGTGTTTCTGTTTTGTATAAAGCGAGAAAAACTTGTACATACTGGTGCAAATAATATATCTTCGTCCTATAAACTTATAATTATACAATACAAATCTTTCTCTGCCCAGTTGTCTTTCTCTCTTTCTCATTTTATACAAACACAAACTACACAAATACAATGTATAATTTGTGTTTGTATAAAGCGAGAGAGATTTGTGTACAAATCTATCTGTATACAAAAAATATAATTACATATACATATGCAGATTTATATTGAAATACATCTAATACGCATATACATATACGACGACTGAAAATCACAACAAAAAGAATATATTCAAAAATACAGTTACACACACATATATAGAGAGATTTTTATGTATAAGTATATCAAAATATACAAATACAGATTTTTATGTATATGATCTATCAAAATATACAGATTAATAGCCATTACAAACATAAAATTTGCTATAAAGTGCAATTATATAAATATAATTATAACATATAAATATTATTTTTATGTTTGTTAAACCTAAAATTTACTTATAATAAAAAAAGCCCATTTAACTCTTGAGGTTTAGAGGTTTCCAAATTCCACATAAATTATAAAAGAGGACTAATGTACTTTTAAAATGAGCATAAATATAATATATTTTTTAATTTATGGAATCAAACACATATTTTAATTAAATTTTAATTAATTAATAGAAGGTTAAATATGTTAAGTTATACCTTAAAAGGTTCAAAATCATAATTGAGAGTGACCAAAAGTAGTATCCATCTTTTTATTGATGATGCATATGATAAACCCCATAAAGCATTATTCTAATTTGCTATTTCTAATATTCTAAAGAACTTAATCCCATCTTAGTGTCCACTTAATTAAACATATTAGCTTAGTGCAATGTAATTAATAAAAGTATTTTTATGTTTTATTATATTTATTTTATGTTGAAACTACCACTTGTTTTTTTTCCCATTGTTTTTTTTTAGTAACAAAACAAAAGTTTTTGTTTTCTAATTTAATGTCACATTTGCATGAACAAAGTAAAAAGTGCCAATTGATCCTGTAAAAAAGCAAGAATCTTAACATTCTAAATTGTAAATTTTTGTGATACACTTTTTAAAATTAATTAATTAACTTTTTTTTTGAAAATCATGTAATAATCTTGGCTATTCTATTTTTATTCGTAATTAATGACATAACTTGCTGTGACCTACTTGAAAAAAAATTTATGTTACTAAAAAAAAACACATCCAAAACATAATGTCGATACTTTATATATATATATATAGATATATATATATATATATATATATATAATATTATATATATATATAATATATATATATATATAATATATATATATATATATTAACCGACATATTGAAAGATTCCTTTAATTCTTAAATTTCATATTTCAATCGAACACCTTAACATGTAATTTAAATAAAACGCAACAAATACTTGTTCTTGAATTCATAAATATAAAAAGTTGTCTTAAGAGAAAAATATAGAAATTTGTTAGAAAGCCTTTTCATAAAACTCCTTTTAATAGTGAAAAGTTTGTTTTGAGAAGTGTTTAAATGAACACTCCCATTATACGTAATAAAATAAGATAGTGGAATCCATAGGTAATTAAAGGATATGTCTAGTATGAAAAAAAAAAAAAAACATTTCCAATTTTTTTTCATAATTAAAATTTTTAGGAAATATATTTTCTAAAAAAATAAAAAGAAATAACCTTTTGATCAATGATGGTCTCCCAGATTCAAGATTTTCCATTAAAGAAATTCGATAAATAGACCTAAAATCTAAACTTGGAACATTACGATAAATTTCAGACCTCCTAAACTACTGAACAACCTGCTAGTCTTATGTTTATGATATTTAAATATATATATATAATTTTTTTTAAAAATAATTATATTATACATATAATATAATTTTTTGTCGATGTGAGCATCATCATGCCATCCTAGATCCGCCCTTTGATTATATATCAATAATAATTCTTCAGTTACGTATCAAACACCAGAAAATAAATAAACCCCGCAATTAATTTTTTGGAAAATATTTTCCAACCTACCAAGCACACTTAAATTGGATGACATATAGACGTGTCCTTAAATCACTTTAATATTTCTTGTACCCTATAAATATACTTCTCAAGTGAGAAGTTTGTTATAAATTACACAAAGCAATTTATAAACAATATAAGCATTTCTTCATCAATCAATCATATAGTTTTTTTTTTTTTTAATTAATTAGAAAAATAATGTCATCAAATACAAAGGAATGTCTAATGAAGTTATTAAAGAGATCAAAACCATATTTGGCTGTAATTTTCTTGCAATTTGGTTTTGGAGGGTCAGCCATAATAGCTAAAACTGCATTAAATAATGGGATGAGCCATTATACTTTTTCTGTCTATAGAAATCTCTTTGCTGCTGTTGTATTTGCTCCTTTTGCTGCTCTTCTTGAAAGGTAATAATCTTTAATTTACTTTAACACGAAGCAATGACATATTCAGAATTTAAATACTATGTCGTTTTTGGGTAGTGGAGGAGGCATAACTCTGTATCCTAGCCGTACTGAACACTCTTCGTTGAAAAATTATGATATATACTTAGAACTCATGTGATTGGTTGAATAACATTATTAGTTGGAAAATGATAATTTGTGTATATGTATACCTTTTTTTTCTCCATATATATTAAATTTTTGAAAGTCCTTTATTAATTTTTGTTTTGAGTTGAAAGATCACGTTTTAAAATGTAAATTTAATTTTATTCACCACATATATATACATATACAATTTACGAAAATACCCAGCGTCATATTTAGTATTTAGATATGCATGTACGTTTTGAGTAAGGGGCTACATACTTGTAACGAGGGGCGCACACATATATATACGTCAAATATTACTTTTTATACGTATATATTAAATCTTGAATAACTGTAACGTTTTTTCTGACTTCACCACTTATATTAATAGTTTATTTACATGGAGTATTTGGTTAAAAAGTAATTAATCTTATTTCTTGTTTTTTTTTAAACATATATACAGGAAAATAAGGCCCAAAATGACACTATCCATCTTCTGGAAGATTATGTTGCTGGGCTTATTGGAGTAAATATTCTTGATATACACTATCGATATACATAATTGTTTTTTCTTGATTAAATTTAATATTTTGATCTAATTTTTTTTTTGCAGGCCTGTTATAGACCAAAATTTATATTATGCAGGAATGAAATATACCACTGCTACTTTTGCAACTGCAATGTGTAATGTTCTTCCAGCCATCACTTTTTTATTAGCCTGGATACTAAGGTAATTAATTAATATGCTATTTTTTGCAAATTAATTAGTTTGTCACGTGGGAGATAAAAAAATAATAATAATAAAAAAGTAC
This sequence comes from Solanum peruvianum, assembly GCA_027705065.1. Lineage (NCBI taxonomy): Eukaryota > Viridiplantae > Streptophyta > Magnoliopsida > Solanales > Solanaceae > Solanum > Solanum peruvianum. The sequence continues at coordinate 3,902,599 of JAKWJD010001758.1, read as the reverse complement.
TTTGTCCCTATCAAATGAAAAATAAAAGTATTTATGTAATTGTATATTAGTGGATCAGGTCATTTCCAATGTTATGGGATAATTTTTTTTTAATTAAAATGATAGTACAAAAGTATTTTTTCAATTATCAAGTCGTTCGTGACTTAGCTAAAAATTTATATAAAAAAATTCAAAAATATCATGTCTAATTAAGATCTATCTAAGTTAATCTTTAAATTTTATGCTCAGTTAAATATGATATATAAACTAGAACAATGAGAATACACAAACTCATGTGTACTATCGGTGTTAATATTAAATGTTATACTGTCAGTGAATATGAGTTAATTCTCGAAATTTTTTATTGTAGGCTTGAAAATGTGAATGTATGGAAAGTAAGTAGCCAAGCAAAAATAATTGGGACAATAATAACACTTGGAGGTGCAACAATTATGAGTCTTGTTGGAGGCCCAATAATTGGATTGCCATGGACCAAACATCATAACAATGTTCCTACTACTAAAAATGTTGTTTCTCCCAATGAACTCAATCCTGTTAAAGGTGCAATCTTCATTGCTGCTGGTTGTTTCTGTTGGGCTTGCTTTTACAATCTTCAGGTACTGTCACGTGATTAAGAGGTTACATATTCGAATTGTGAAAATCGATTCTTGGAGAAAATGCATAGGGTTAAGTACATTATAATAGACCTTTGTGGTTTGATTCTGATCTAATCTCGTGCAAAGGGGATTTAATTTTTTTTTTAATTTCTATTTATAATTTTATAGTTTTGGAGGGTATTTTCGTAAAAAATAACTTATTCATAGAAATTATATAGTGTGTATTGTTTTATTCACTGAGAAACAATATCAGAATAACTAATCTCATCTTGAAACCAAACAAACCCTAATAGGGATAAAGTTTACTCGTAAAGTTACTTATATATGTGATCAAGAGGTTACGAGTTTGAACTCTGAAGACAGTCTCTAGCAAAAATACAAGATATAATACAGATCCTTATGTTCCGACCCTTCTCTAGATCCCTTGCATATTAGATAATTTGATTTTTTTAAAAAAAAATTCTTTTCAGTATAATAATATTTTTTATTTTATTTTAACAGGCAATTACATTGAAGAAATATCAAGCAGGAATGTCACTTACTTCTTTAATATGTATGTCTGGGGCTCTACAAGGCACTGCACTAACACTTTTGGTTCAAAGGGGCAATTTTGGAATTTGGTCTATTAAATGGGGCTCCAGTTTATTTTATGCATCACTTTACTGTGTAAGTCTAAGAAAATATTAATATTTCTCTTTTTTAAAATTATATTTGCTAAGTTTTAAATTATATATATATATATATATATATATATATATATATATATAGCGCAAAAAAATGTTAATTAATTTCATAGAGTAAGTCTAAAAAATCTTATACGTATATCTTTTTTGAATGATTTGATAATGTATTTTTTTTAATAACGATATGTATAATTTAAATTTGTACGATATTATTGATGCAGGGAATTGTTAATTCAGGGATTGGCTATTATGTTTCTGGATTAATTATGAATGAGAAAGGACCAGTTTTTGTAACAGCTTTTAATCCTCTAAATATGGTTATTGTTGCAATTTTGGGTTCATTTATTTTATCTGAGCAGCTCAATATGGGAAGGTAATTTAAATTCTTATTCCCCTTTTTATTTTTATTAATTTAAATTATATATATACAAATATTAAAATTTCTTTTTACATTATTTCAATTCTAATTTTTTTTTCTGATTTTAATTAATGTAGGGTTGTGGGAGCTGCTGTAATTGTTGTTGGATTATATCTAGTAATATGGGGTACTAGCAAGGACAAAAATTCAACAAAAATAGTGAGCACCAAAGAAAATGTTGAATCAAATAATGATAAAGAATTAGCAGAGATTAAATCTTCAAATCAATTAGTGATTGGAGATGAATCTGTTTAATTAAGAGGAGATTAAAAAAAAGTTATGGACTTATGGTTATGTCTTAATTGGTACAAGCTTTGAGGGTTTAATGCTTATTAGATTAATATGTGTAACTTAGATGTGATGTATTTTAAGTGTTAATTTAGCTATGTAGTTGACATTTGAAAATATGCTCAATAATTTTTTGCAAGACTTGAAGTATCTATTAGTTAAGAGTATTTTATCATTTATTTAGGTATTTAATTGAATATATTATAATTTGAAATGCTTAAATATATTTTATTGCAAAATCGTACTCTGTAGAGAGGAATTTTTAACCAAACTAAGTCATTATATAAAATAATTTACCAAAGTAATACATTTTTCTAAAATTTTACAAAATTAGTATAAACGTATTTCACGGTAACGTTTTAGGGTATATTTTATTTTTAAAAAACTAACAACATTAGGTTGATATACGTTATTGTAAGTAACGTTTTACTTTTAAAACGTTATTTTCAGTAATGTTTTACTCCTAAAACGTTAATGTGAGTAATGTTTTAGGAGTAAAACGTTACTGTGAGTAACGTATATCAATCTGACGCCATCAACTTTTAAAAAATAAAATATATCCTAAAACGTTACTGTGGAATACGTTTATACTAGTTTTGTAAAATTTTAGAAAAACATATTATTTTGATGAATTGCTTTATATAATGACTTAGTTTGGTTAAAACCTCATGTAGAGAGTGTCCTTATCCCTTAATCCTCAAATTCTTAACTGAGATTGCAAAGTTATAATAATGATATCTAAATCAACTTACGTACACTTCAACCTATTTTATGAGATACTTTCTACCTACTATTCTATTTTCCTTTGTCATTTTGACCCTATCAACAAAGTTAAAAATCACGAAATTGAATTGAGTATGCAGATCAAATTTTACTCGATTTGGTACATTTCAACTATTAAATAAAATATCTTCCTCCACTCCATAACTATATTTTCACTTTCCACCAACACAAATATCGACTAACACGTCAATTAGATTTCCATCATTAGATCAAATGATGTTGTAAGCCATAATGTATAGCTTATAGAGCTATAACCATACTATCAACAACTATCTGCCCTACTCACTCATTTGTAGCCAAAAATTAGGAACTTTGAGAAAGAATAATGTTCAAAACCTAAAATATGAAGATAATTTTATAAAAAAAGAAAAGAGAGAGAGTTTCAAATAGCATATTTAGCGGTCACAAACATGAAAATCTAATAAAAACACAACACGATCTACTAGAGTTGTCTATGAAAAAAAAACCAGGTTTGTAGTTGCAAAATAAGAACACAAAGTTTTAAGGCCTCTTATTAAAATTTAACTTTAGTTCACTGACTAATCGTTGAGCTGCCCCTTCCTTTGACCATGAGCACAAGATCCATCAACAGATCAAACTTGTTTTGCTGCTTCATTTTTTTGCAACAAGATATTCTCTAACACTTTTCAAGTATTCTGAATGCAAAGACAACAAATGAGTTTGTTTTAGAATACAAATAAATAACAAAATATCATTAACTATAAGGGAGCATTCATTGAAAAGAAAAAGTATTCACCATTGAAGGTTTGAAAATTTTCAGGATTGATTGGAGAACCAACGATTTTTTGAATTACTTTAAATATCATTTCCGTGGGAGTCTTCTTCAATTTTTGAACAACAGCAAGAATTGTGATTCCGCTATCAAAAAAAATATGATTGTTAGCATGGTTGCTCTTGCAACCAGCATGCCTCTCGAATTCCATAGCACTTAGAAGAATCTTCTTCTACATAAGACATAAAATGCCCCATTAGATATGAAGAAAATTCGCGAAAATAAAATAGTAAAAGAGTAAAAGAATCAAAACTTATGTACCTCCGATGACTTGCAGTTATCGCAGCTACATAGGTAACCATTCCCTTTAATAACTCCTATAAGAGATTTCTGCACCATAAAAAAAAACATATTTAGAAAAAAAAATATCGAAACCTCAAAGAAGAATTCATGAATCAAAACTTACATCCGAGGACATTGAGATATACTTCACGGGCACTCCATCAAGTAAACCACTTGACAATAAACTTCTTACATTGGAAGGGAAAGTGTTTTGTACTTTCTTCTTCGAGTCAACACCGATATCCTTATCATGATTCACGAGGTTTTTTCCCTTCTCAGAGTTGTCCCCAATAGAAATGACTTTTCCTTTTCCATGTTCGAGAGATGTAGCATTTATGCTATTGGTGTTGGATATGTTCGCGCATGTATCAGCTAGAACATCAACATCATTTAGCATCTCTCGGCCCTTGTTCTCGAAAGACTGGAAAGATCATAAAACAATTGTTGAAGAGTGGAAAAATGATTATTAAGGCTATTCGAGTATCACCAAAATCTTTTCTGGTAGAAGGCATATAAAGGCAGAAATGATTAAGAGTCAATAGTGAAAAATAAACCTAAAATATCTTTTTTTTGAGTTTTATATATCAACTACCTAAACTAATCATCAACTATTAATATTAATTATTAATTTTCGTATCTGAAATATCACCGTCATTCAGGCAATAAAAAGGAATAATAAATAATTGATTTGTGTTTCAATAATAGTTGGTGATACTTCATATAAGAAAATCACACATATGATAGTTTTGATTTGAAACACAAATAAATGAAATATTTTATATGTGTTTTTGACCCTTCACTCAAAATTTCATTTCATTTTGGAAAAAGTTTTCTACTACAATTGTATGTGGATATATACATATGATTGCTATGGTGATTAAATTCTTCACCAATCATAGTTGAGAGAGTACATCTACTATATACTTCTTCCACATACAATAACGGCAGAGCAATAAATTAGATACATATAATAAGTAATACTTTCTGAGAATCTTATTTTTCTCTCATAGATGACTGTAATTCTTAAAGATGCTTATATCAACAAAAAGTTTATGAATATTGAAAAAACTATAAAAGCAAAAATCAGATTTCTCCATCATTAATTACTACCTTAACATATGTGATCCCCCACCCCCTCAATTCTCATGCCGCTTTTAACTATATCGTATTTATGAGTTATCTTGATAAATAATATTTCATATACAAGTTAGTAGCATTTAACATAAAAGCTCTATACTTTCAACCTTCTCTTATGAGACTAAGATTCTTCAGATATATACTAGCAACTGAGTCAAACTACAACAACCAATGAATAAAATTAAAAAAAAAATATTTCATTAGGATATTTGTTTACATTTAATGATGAATCTGCCAATGTGAAAAATTTTATCTTCCTTTATTAATTTTTTCATATCATATTTGTTAATTACGGTTTTGATCAACTCTTCCAAGTTAAGTTCGTCATCAATAATTTTTTTGCCCTTTCTTAGTGTCTGAAGAAAGAAAATCATCACATGAAATTCGACATGCAAAGAGATGTCGTTGCATATAAATTATACCTTTCTATGCAACAACGACATGTTCTTGCATACCAAATTTCATGTGATGATTTGCTTTCTTTATTTATCAAAAAGAACGGGAGAGGAAAGTTAATCTTTTACACAAAGAAAAAGATCAAAGTGCGCATTCAAGATTAAAAAAAATAACATAGATCAAAGCACGAGTATTCTTACAAAATTTTAAAATAAAATTGTTCAAATAAAATTTACATAATTGTTGAAATAATTCAAAGTCGAAAACTTTACCATTTTCAACTATTTCAGATGCAGTCCTCCAACAACGAATAACAACTATCGAGCTCTACCAATGCTAGAATCTCCCACTTCAAAATCAAAGCAAAAAAATGTTCATATAATAATTAGAACATATTATATAAATCTGAAAAACAAAAATAAAAGAATCAAAATCATCACTAAAATCACTTATTTAAAATTAATAATAATAAAAAAATGTTTTCCTTTTTCTCATTTTTATAAGAAAGTTCATATGATTTAACAATAAAAATCAGGTTAAAGCTTAATAAAATGGAAGATGATCACAAGTCTCAAGTAACTTTTACATGATGAAATCTAACAAAATCGATGAACAAATCGAAACGATTGAGTTTAAGCAGTTCACCTCAATTGCATCTCTCCAGTGAATTCTCTAGAGTAATTAGTTAGAGAGTATTTCTAAGTTTAATAATAACAAGTGATCCTATATAACATGGTTTACGAAATATATATAATAATATATTGAGCTAAAATTGACTATGTTATGTCATTTCATAATTTATTAGTAATTGATTGGGATCCCTTAAATGGAAAAAAAGAAGGTAAAAGTATTTATTTTTCAAACTTTCTAGTCTAAGATTAGTTAATAGGAAATTATATATCCATGTTTAGGTTTGTTTTACCCTAAATTACTTGACCACTCTTATTTTGTCAATTTAAATTTTTTTCTCCAATAATAGTTTTAAGATTTAGTAAATAATTTCTTTTTCATATATGCCAAAATTATCCTAAATTTCCTCATCACATTGATTTGAGAATTTAATTTTTATTTATTAATCATATGACAAGCATTTAGATGGTCAAATATAGTTTGAGATTTTTATTTTTGTTTTTACTTTTGATAAAAAACATCAAAAGACACTGTCTAGTGATATAAATTTGAAAAGAAAAAAAAAAGTTGACATTTCAACAACGAAGACACCTAAATTTAATTTTGAAATGATATATTAATGGATTATTAATTATTAGAGAATCTCATAAATAAATAAATAAATGACTGTAGAATAAAAAAACAGGCCGCTAGTGGATAAAGTGGAAGTTACTCCATTATAACATCCCTTGACTATGTGTACTTTTCTAGTAAAGGGAGTTTATTGATTTTAAATACGAACGTTAGTTATTTTTTTGGTCAAAAAGAAAAGTAATTTAGTCAAATTATCTTTGTAACGGATGAGATCCCTCTTCATTACTCATCCTCTCAATTTCCCCATGAACCTATTTGAATGATAGCCAAATGTCATAATTAAGAACTAAAGATTGAGATTTAATTAACTAAATTAAATTCTAACTAGAATAACAAATAATTATTTATTTATTTTTAAAAAATGTCAATTTCATAATTCTAGCTAAAAATTCTCATTCATAAATATATCTAAATTTTTTCACTATTACTATTTACTATGAGCTCTTCTATTTTTTAAACCATTTTTTTTCTCTTTTGTTACAAAATCTTGTTTCTAAAATTCATTGGAACTCTGAGTTATTGTAAAATAATAAAATTTCACATCATGCTTTTTATTTAAAAAAAATAAAAATTTGCAAATACTCTTTGTAGATTTTTTAACATCATATGTCGATTAGTTTGTGTAACGATTAACAGTGAGGCCTAATCATTACCGGAGTGGACCCATGTGTGTCACTGTGGGTGCTCAAGCATCCATTACTTTCGACTCGAGCTTTATATATACATATAGATTATTGAAAGAAATAAATAAAAACAAATTGTGAGTTGTGTGCTCTGGTTAGCCAAGCAAGCTACCTTTCTCTTTTTATCTTTTTCCTTGTTTGGAGTAGTTCATATTGTTTCTACACGATTTTTCTTTAATTGTTTTTTTTTAATTAGTGTTAATCTATTTTATAAAAATAAAAGCAAATATATATTAAACTATCGTGGGTCATGACAAAAGATTACTCACTTAATTCCATTGTGGCACCTTTTTTTTTAGTCTATTTTAAAAAAGAATGTCACTTTACAATAATGTAGTAACTTAAATTTAAAATAGTTTTGAAACTTGTGCTTTGTGATTGCAATAACTATATGTTATTAGAGTGATGCAACACTTTAATAGTCTGCGTATATTTTATCTTCGACCTTATGAGATTATATATGGATATGTTATTGTTATGGTAGATCAGAGCACCCACGCCATTACAATTCTGAATCCGTCACTAAGCATTAGTACATGAACAAAGTAAAAGTCAAAAAGAAAATATTCTTTTCAAAAAAAAGTTGAGCTCATTAATCAAATGGAAAATAGTGAATTCTTGAAAAAAAAATTATGAGATAATTTTTAGATAGAATAGTGGGTTTGATAAAAAAAATTTAAACAACTAAATAAGGAAATTATTTGTTATTCAAATCATAATTAAATCTTAAATTAGGTAATTAAATCTCAAGCTATTCGAGTTTCACTTAATTTTTTTTTTGGAGAAACGCATATAAAGGCACAAATATTTTATGCTACTTTGAAAAAGGTTTTTTTATTACAATTGTAAATGAAAACCCTGCTTGAAAGATTTAGCCCGATCTCCAGATATAAATGATGAAATTATCTTATTTAATAATTGAAGCAATTAATTTTAGCATACTAAATCTAATTGCCTGTGCAACAAAATAAATTAATTTTTTTTACCATTTTCAAGTAGTTCAGATGCAATACTTCATCATTGAATAGCAAATTTGAGCTCTATCAATGCGAAATTCGTCAAGTAATTTTAGGGAAAAAAAAAGTTTCACTCTCAACCAGAAAACTCAATCATGAAAAATATTGCAAAACATAATACAAAAAATATTAAAGATTAAAAATAAATAAATAAATAATTCACACAGGTAGATTTGCTAAGTTCAAAATCATTAGTAAAACTGCTTATCCAAAAAAGTAAATAAACAAACTTTTGCCTACTTTATTATATATTGGCTCTGTTATGTTACGAGAGTCTTGTTAAAGAATCTAAAATGAGATGTCATAAGCAGTACTTATTCACTTGCGTCGCTAGAATGAAATAATCTATTAAAAGATACTGATTAATTAAATTTTATGGTCAAAGATTGAGAAAAGGATCAAATTTGTCCTTTATCTTTTAGTTACGAGTCAAAGTAATTATTGTTTTTTAACATAGAACACTTATGGTCCTCCATTGATATTCTCTCAAATATTCGTTTACGTTTTAATGGTGTTTTTTGTGCATCAAAACAACATGAGAATTTCACCAAATTAACTGCGCACTTGATTTACACTAAAACAACACTATAGTTACACCAAAACAATAGCATAAAACTTGTTTATTTTTTATTTTAAAAAAGAAATGTAATTTAGTCAAACTCTCTTTATGACAATCTTTTTTGTTATAAGCTCTTTAATCTTTTATGTGACCAACTGTTAATCACGTATGATAACATTACACTTAAATCTTATTTTCACTTCTGCACCTCAAGTAAATATACATTAAAGAATCAACACTTTTATAACTACTCTTTATTTGTGCATGTCATGAAAAACACAAATCTTAACCTCTCGATGAACAGAGACATAATATTTACTTAGATGTACATTTTTCTGCTAAACAAGTAACAAGATGAAACTAATGAACCAAAAATTCAATCAATAAAGTAAAACAAGGTTTAAACCAACTCAAATCTGAAATCACAAAATGAGAGAAATGCAACACTTTGAAGTACAAACAATTTTATTAAAAAATCACCATGAATTCGTACTATAAACATCATTACTAGTAGATACTATTCCCTCCAAGTGATATTCTAAGAAAAGGATTTACAAAAAGTTACTCAATCAAAAAACAACACTAATTCTGCATAAATTAAGAATTGTTTTTGGTAATTTTTGAATTTGAAGAGGCTTATATGTGATAAGAGAAAATGTAAGAAAACAAGTGATAATAACCGCAACTTTGTAAGGTCTTCGATACAAGACAAAGAAATATAATTTTGTTAGAATACAATAGTAACAGGGGCGGCAGAATTGGTTACTACAACAACTCGCAATTCCTCAATATAAACACAAATATATATTATATTAATAAAGCATAGTTTACTGAATACAATAGGACACAACAAAGGAAATTGCTGGGAACAACAATACAAGAAAATACACTTGAAAACTTAGATGAATGTCTGAAAGGAGACGAGAATATTCAAAATCATAATTAACTTCTTGATTGCTTCCTCCCACGTTCTCACACTACTATACCAATTCCATTACTAAATCTAGCTTTGCTCGCGTGACTTTCTCCCTTCCCAAAAGTAATCATCCAACCTTTAAGGTGGAATTACACTTCTAGTACCCCTACGCGGCTTGCCAATGCAGAAATCACCCATGACATCAGGCTTTGTGATCCTAGAGGCAACACCTGAAAACTTATCGCCATTCACATTATTGATTGTGTTGTCTGTAGGATTGATGGAGATTTCTCCCTTTGCAGAATTTTCCCCCACAGAAATGACATTTCCAATTTCATGTCGTAGAGATGTAGCATTTGTGTCTGAAGATTTTGAAAACTTTATCTGTAAAGACTGAAAAGATCATAAAAAATGTGTCAAAGAATAAAAAAGAATTAAGGTTAATTAAATTTCATCAAAAATCTTTTTACATAGAAGACATATAAAGGCACAAATATTTAATGTTATTTTGAAGAAAAAAAAATTCTACTGCAAATGTACATGAAAAACCCTAGCTTGGAAGAGTTGTCTCGATCTTTATTGATGAAGAAGACAAGGGGAAATCAAAAAACACATATGACTAGATACAAAGGATGAAGCTATCTTCTTTATAATAATTGAACTAATTAATTTTTAGCACACTAAATTTAATATTTAATAACTATTTTTCTTTTTAAATAGTGCACATTCTAGAATTTCTAGATTTGCCTTCGATTAAGGTACCCTCAATAAGTTAAGGAGGAGCCAAAGTATATCCATATCAAGAATTATTATGCAGAACGAAATATTAGTAAAAATGTTTTTTGGTTCGAACAACTAGCTCTCAATTTATTGTATATGACTTGAACCATAACAATTTTTCAACATAAAAACATTAATCTTATACCACGAGGTTGATGAAAACAGAACACATATCAAAGCACACGTTACAGAAAAAGAAAGAAGCACACAAATAAATTAAAGAATACATTAGAGATTGAAAAAAGAAACGTAAATTAAAGCAAAAAAGATTTGTTGTTAATTTTCCATAGCCTTACAACATAAAAAAAATCATTGGTGCAAAAAAATAAAAACGTTGAAACAATTCAAATTGAAAATTTTACCATTTTCAAGTGTTTCAGATGTAGTGCCCCAATAACGAATTGTCACGACCCAAATCGGGGACGCGACTGGCACCCACATTTACCCTCCGATGTGAGCGAACCAACCCATCTAAACCTTAACATTTCAAGATATTTCAACAGAAAATAATGCGGAAGACTTAAACTCATTAATAAAGAAAAACAACTCAAAACTATTATTAATATTCCCAAAATCTGGAAGTCATCACCACAAGAACATCTATCTCAAACTACTAATCTAAGAATGTCTAAAAAGCTAAAACAATTAAAAGTAGTCCATTGCCGGAAGTTCAAGGCATCAAGACTTGAAGAAGGAGACCCAGTCCAAGCTAGACGCATTGCTCACCCTGAATTTCCGATGGAGTGAAGCGGCTTGATCTACTGCTGAGTCGAAGTTGACGGAACGTTTGCTGCATAACAACAAATAACAAAAGGAAAACATAAAAGTAGGGGGTCAGTACAACCACACGTACTGAGTAGATATCATCGGTTAACTCAAAATAGGGAACAATATATATAAATAATATTATAAATCAACTATAACTCAACATGTAGCAACAACAAGTATCATATCGTCAATAACACCATCAAGTTCATTCATGAGATCTCAAGCCTCAATACCATACTCATTTGGGAAAAGTAAGTTCATTATGATTGAGTATATTCATTATCTTTCAAGATTCATTATTGTCTTCTTTCTTCCTCTCGTGTCGGTACGTGACACTCCGCTCCTCTAATCTATCCTGGTGTCGGAACGTGACACTCCGATCCTCATTTCATTCTATCCTGGATCCGGAACGTGGCACCCGATCCTCATATTCTATCCTGGTGTCGGAACGTGACACTCCGATCCTCATATTCTTCTCTAATCCTGTACCGGAACGTGGCACCCGATCCTCATATTCTATCCTGGTGTCGGAACGTGACACTCGATCCTCATTCTATCCTGGTACCGAACGTGGCACCCGATCCCCTAGTTCATCAAGCCTTCTTTTATACTAAGGCATCCTCTTTATCATTATATAATTTATCAAGCCTTCTTTCATACTAAGGCATCATCAATCTTATTATATATATATCAAGTGAATTAGGGTTCTTTCAAGATTTGGGATTCAATAGCTTTCATCATGCTTTGTAATTCATAACAATTTCATAATCATAATCATGCAAGCATACAATTAAGCATATAGACAGGTTTACAACATCATCAATACAATATCATACACTATCAAGAGTTCACTACGATTATCGTAACATAAACCATATAACCTACTCTCCACGAAGATTGGAATCAACAAGAAATTTCCCAAGCTTGCTATTCTCCTCTCTCTCTCGATCGATCTGCTCTCTCTCAATTCGTTCTCCCTTTTCTCTCTTTTGTTTCCTTATGTTCAAACCCTCTTTCTTTTACCCTAATTATCATATAATTAAGACTAAAAGAGGACAATAAACCCCTCTAATTCACTTAAGGTTACCCCTTTTTACCCCTAAGTAATTAGACTTATTAATGTTCCCCTCAATCCCTACAATTAAGGAAAGAATAATCAAAAACGACCCTTAAAACGTGTGGAGAAACCTATTTTGTCTGGGACTATTTTTGTATGGGCTGTCGACCTGTGACGGGCCGTCGTACCTGCGACGGTCCGTCACGGTCGTCGTCGCGCTGCCCAAAAACCCCTCGTCACACGGACGCAGTGACGGTCCGTCACGCCTGTGACGGTCCGTCCTGCACGTCCGTCATGGCGGTCAGAACTCATTTCTCGAACCAAATTCTCAAACGTTGAAGTGTTTTGCAACGGAAACTCACGACGGTTCGTCGTGGATGTGACGGAACGTCATGCAGGTCCGTCACAATTTACAGAGAGTCGATTTTCAGTACCCCGATTTTTAAAATGCTAAGTGTCATTGGACGAATCATTCACGACGGGCCGTCGTGACTACGACGGTCCGTCACGACTTCCGTCGTCCCAGCCAGTTTTCCAGAAATTATTCTGCTGCTCCAAAACGACTAAACAGGTCGTTACAATAGATACCAATTTACCCATCGTTCGTCCCCGAACGATCAACGAAGAAAACAATGGCGAAAAGGAGTACCTGAATCTGTAAACAGATGTGGGTATTTTTCTTGCATATCTGCCTCCTTCTCCACGTAGCCTCTTCAACCGGTCGATTCTTCCATTGAACCTTGATGGATGCAATCTCTCTCGACCTCAACTTGCGAACTTCTCTATCTAATATAGCAACCGGTTCCTCTTCATAAGTCAAGTTCTCATCCACCAAAACTGAATCCCAACGGATAATGTAGTTTCCATCTCCGTGGTATCTCTTCAACATGGATACATGAAACACCGGATGCAACTCCGGACAGCCCTGGGGGCAAGGCTAATTCATAAGCCACCTCCCCTATTCTTTTAAGCACTTAAATGGTCCAATATACCTTGGACTTAACTTACTCTTTTTCCAAACCGCATCACCACCTTTCATGGGCGAAACCTTCAACAAGACTTGTTCACCTTCCATGAACTCCAAGTCTCTAACCTTTCGGTCTGCATACTCCTTTGTCTACTTTGAGCCGCCAAAAGCTTCTCTTGAATAGCTTCTTCACCTTCTCCATAGAATCCTCAACAGATCAGTCCCCCAAGGTCTAACCTCGAAGGCATCAAACCAACCAATGGGAGATCTACACACCTCCTCCCATATAATGCTTCGATGGAGCCATGTCGATACTAGAGTGATAACTATTATTGTACGAAAACTCTGCCAAAGGTAAGACTATCCCAATGGCCACCAAACTCTATCACACATGCGCGAAGCATATCCTCCAAAACTTGAATCGTTCGCTCAGACTGACCATCGGTCTGAGGTGAAATGCAGTACTAAGGTCCAACCTAGTACCTAATTCAGCATGTAGTGTTCTCCAAAACTTAGAAGTAAACTGCGTACCTCTATCTGATATGATTGAGAGTGGAACTCCATGCAACCGAACGATTTCTGAGATGTAGATCTTGGCTAACTTCTCTGCATTGTAGGTCACCTTGACAGGAAGGAAGTGAGCAGACTTAGTCAACCTATCAACGATCACCCATATAGAGTCATACTTACCCAATGTCTTTGGAAGACCAACCACGAAGTCCATCGCGATTCTCTCCACTTCATTCAGGAATGGGCAGCTCTGAAGTGTTCCTCCGGGCCTTTGGTGTTCATACTTTACTTGTTGACAATTTTGGACACTGGCAACAAACTCAACAATATCTCGCTTCATTCTACTCCCACCAGAAGTGTTGCTTTAGGTCGCGATACATCTTGGTTTGCACCAGGATGTATAGAATATCCGGAACTATGAGCTTCTGTAAGGATAGTGGTGATCAAATCATCGATGCGGGGTACACATACTCTTCCCTTAATCCTCAAACACCTTCCCCATCGATTATTGCTTCCTTAGCCTCTCCTTGCAACACTTTATCTCGAATTCGCCTTAGTTTCTCATCGTCAATTGTTTCCCCTTAATCTGATCAAGGAAAGAGGATTTTTGCCTCTACACAAGCTAAAATCCTCCCTTCTCGTTTATTTCTAACCTCATGAGGTCATTAGCCAAAATCTGCACTTCTCTAGCCAATGGGCGTCTAGAAGCTTGCAAATGAGCTAGACTTCCCATACTTCCGGCCTTTCTACTCAAAGCATCCGCTACAACATTAGCCTTCCGGATGATACAAGATAGTGATGTCGTATCCTTCAGTAGTTCCATCCATCTTCTCTGTCTCAAGTTCAAGTCTTCTGAGTGAAGACATACTGTAGGCTACGATGGTCCGTGTAGCTTCACACTTAACCCCATACAAGTAGTGTCTCCATTGCTTTAGTGCAAACTACTACCGCGGCCAACTCCAAGTCATGGGTCGGATAGTTACGTTCATGCACCTTTATTGCCTCGAAGCATAAGCAATCACATTTCTCTCTTGCATTAGCACTGCCACCCAACCCAGAATAGGATGCATCACAATAGACAAATGAAGTTTTGGTGCCCTCTCCGGCAAGGAGGATGGGCGCGGTAGTCAACAAAGTCTTAAGCTTCTGAAAGCTTTCCTCACATTCATCTGACCATACAAATGGAACATTCTGCTTAGTCAAGTTCGTCAATGGGAAGCAATGGAATAGAATCCCTTGACGAATCGGCGGTAGTAGCTAGCTAACCCAACAAAACTCTTATTTCTGACACGTTTGTAGGTCTTACCCAATTCTTTACCGTCTCAATCTTAGATGGATCTACCATCACTCCATCCTTAGAAACCACGTGCCCCAAGAAGGACACTGAATCTAGCCAAAACTCACACTTGGAGAATTTCGCATAGAGCTTCTTCTTTCTCAACACTCTAACACCAATTTCAAATGCTCCTCATGTTCTTTCTTACTTTTGGAGTATATCAGTATATCATCAATAACACCAATCACAAAAGATCCAAATATGCTTGAAAATCCCGTTCATCAAGCTCATGAAGGCAGCAGGGGCATTAGTAAGACCAAACGACATTACCACAAAACTCATAATGCCCATACCTAGTTCGAAAAGCAGTCTTTGGCACATCCGTTGCTCGTATTTTCAGTTGGTGATAACCGGATCTCAGTCGATCTTCGAGAAGACACAAGCACCTTGTAACTGATCGAACAAGTCATCAATGCGAGGAATGGGGTACTTGTTCTTAATAGTTACCTTGTTCACTGTCGGTACTATGCACATTCGGAAACTCCCATCTTTCTTCTTCCTTCACAAACAAACCGGAGCACCCCAGGAGATGCACTTGGTCTAATGAAGCCTTTGCTCAACAACTCTTGAAGTTGACCTTTAATTCTCTTAAACTCGCGGAGCCATTCTATACGGGGTATAGAAATGGGCGAGTACCGGGTTCCAAATCAATGCAGAAGTCTATATCCCTATCTGGTGGCATACCGGGAAGATCTGCAGGAACACATCCAAAAACTCACACAGACTACGAAACGACTCAATCGATGGTACTTGAGTAGTGTCATCCTTAAGATGTGCCAAGAAAGCTAGACAACCCTACTAACCATCTTCTGAGCACGAATAAAGGAGATGATACGCACCGGATTGGGAGTGTAGTCACCCCTCCCATACTAACTGATCTGCCCCAGGCTTGGCTAACGTCACCGTTTTAGCATTACAATCCAAAATCGCAAAGTTTGGAGAAAGCCAAGTCATACCCAGAATTACATCAAAGTCACCCATTTCTAAGATAACCAAATCCACATAAGTGTGTTGCTCCCCACAAAATTCACCAAACAAGACCTATACACTTTTTTCGACTATCACAGACTCACCCACCGGAGTAGAAACACGAATAGGTATGTCAAGTAATTCACACATGTAAATTTAGGCCATTAGCAAATGAGGAAGATACATATGAAAACGTGGAGCCAGGGTCAAATAATACAGATGCCATGCAATCACAAACCAAGAGATTACCTGTGATAACAGCATCAGACGCCTCCGCTTCAGATCTCCCAGGAAAGCGTAGCAATGAGCCCCATTATTTGTCTGCCGTTGCCCCTACCATGTTGTGTGTAGTGGCTCCATTTTTGCCCTTCACCCTCTGCCGTTTTGGTGACCACCCTTACCTCTCCGCCACCACTCCCTCCAGAATAACGGCCTCTACCATTACCACCTCTTCCCTCGGCCATTGGGGGTCTGTAACTCTGTTTGGACAGTACCACCTCTTAATGTGCCCAATCTCTCCACACCATAACATTCTCTGGGTTCACGCGTCGGCCTCTCAGAGAAATGTTGACCGTTCTGAGGTGGACCCCCACTTACAGTCTGTAGTGAAGACTGTATCTGTCGGTTTGAGTGACCTCCGGAGTTCTGTCCTCTAGAATAAGAACA